>JASKMD010000006.1:2005040-2154099 GCA_030144725.1 Haematococcus lacustris
GTTTGGTTGAGGTCTTCCGGCACATAATGCAAGTATGCAATACAGTACGCTCCCGACGAGTATGCAACACAGTACGCTCCCGACATCTAAAGAGCCAGGCAATAGGCTTCATTGAGTGGGCTTTGCCTCCGAGCGGCTAAGCAAGCCGTTGAGTAAGCCGAGCAGTCATTGTGGTCCTTTTGTTTTTCGACACGGCTGGTTGCGCCTAGCATAACAAGCACACAAGCTTGACTAGCTTGTTGACCTTGTAATGTGCTGAAGTTGTAATGTGCCTCCCGTCGCGCCATAGAGAGCTGTAGCCCCCCGGAGTATACTTAGCTAATCCCGCTAGTGCGGAGAGTGCTTGACTAATTAGCCTGAAAAGCCCCGCAGCCTGCACTGACTGCACGACTGACTTGCACGGCGCACTTTGTGCATTTGCGCTTGCGATGCTTGACGCCATCATGCCTGCCACCACCCCAGCTAACGGGACAATAGCCTCCTTGTTCGTCACCATATAAAAAAATCACCCCCAGAGCTACAGCCAACCCCAAAAGCTACAGCCGACCAGCCATGGCCTGCTACAAGCCCAGCTACATCATAGTGAAACATCAGCCGAGCACTGTAGCTCTGCGTGTAGCTTTGGTTCGCGGGAAGGCTGCGTGTGTGCATTGGTTCGAACATTGGGGTCGCGGTTGCTTCGCCTTCCATCGCGACTGCGGAACTTTCCATCGCGACTGCGGAACATTTGTTAAACATTTGTTAAACAAACCGGGTCATGCTCTAATGCCCACCTGCTCGCCTGAAGAAGAAGTTGCGGCATAGCAGGGCACCCAGATTCGCAATGCCTGACATTAGGTTTTCACCATCCTTTGTGTGAGTTGGAGTGATCAATTCCTTAAGGTTCAGTGCGCAAGCACACACCACTGATGACCTCCGGCTTAGTGCTTGCTTACAGATGTCAGTGACCCGTCTTTGGTTACTTTTCAAACGTCAGCGAGGCATGCTTCCAGGCCTGGAGGCCTTAGGGTCAGGCTCCTGCTTCGGGTCCTGAACCCCTACGAGAGTGAGCCTTGCAGCCATGGGCCATGGCTCTTTCTTTTTTTGTCACACCCTCGTGTAGCTTCGTCACCGCCATGTCGTGCATCGCTAACGGTCATGTCGTGCATCGCTATGTCGTGCATCGCTAACGGATAGCCAAGGACGTAGCTTACCAGTGTAGCTAACCACTGTCTGCGGTTGGGACACATCCGGGGTCACATGTGGCTGCCCGCATCGAAAGGCAATGGCAATTCCAGTCTTACATATAACGCGCATTACCACATTGCAGCAGACGCAACAAACGTTACATCAGCTGATGGAGTAGATGGGCTGCAGTTGCATGAAGATTACCAACCCCATGTTGGGAACGCCTGACCCTCGGATTGCATGCACCGCTTGCTGTCGTTGGGCCAGCCCGACACGCTTCCGTGCTAGAGACAAGTCACAATGCAGGCCTCGGGCCTCAGCCTCAGCAGCCCAGCCTTGTTCTTCAGCCCAACACGTTCTTCAGGAAAACAATCAAGAGTTGTGGGCATCCTTGGCAGGTGGGCGGGCCCAGCATGCTCCGGAGTAGGCGAAGAGCCGGAGTAGCCTGTTCATGCTAACAGACCGAAGGTTTGGGCAACGAACACAACCTCAGAAACGAAGCTGGGGCGGGGCGGGGCGGGGGGCGGGGCGGGGCGGGGCGGGGCGGGGCGGGGCGGGGCGGGGCGGGGCGGGGCGGGGCGGGGCGGGGCGGGGCGGGGCGGGGCGGGGCGGGGCGGGGCGGGGCGGGGCGGGGCGGGGCGGGGCGGGGCGGGGCGGGGCGGGGCGGGGCGGGGCGGGGCGGGGCGGGGCGGGGCGGGGCGGGGCGGGGCGGGGCGGGGCGGGGCGGGGCGGGGCGGGGCGGGGCGGGGCGGGGCGGGGCGGGGCGGGGCGGGGCGGGGCGGGGCGGGGCGGGGCGGGGCGGGGCGGGGCGGGGCGGGGCGGGGCGGGGCGGGGCGGGGCGGGGCGGGGCGGGGCGGGGCGGGGCGGGGCGGGGCGGGGCGGGGCGGGGCGGGGCGGGGCGGGGCGGGGCGGGGCGGGGCGGGGCGGGGCGGGGCGGGGCGGGGCGGGGCGGGGCGGGGCGGGGCGGGGCGGGGCGGGGCGGGGCGGGGCGGGGCGGGGCGGGGCGGGGCGGGGCGGGGCGGGGCGGGGCGGGGCGGGGCGGGGCGGGGCGGGGCGGGGCGGGGCGGGGCGGGGCGGGGCGGGGCGGGGCGGGGCGGGGCGGGGCGGGGCGGGGCGGGGCGGGGCGGGGCGGGGCGGGGCGGGGCGGGGCGGGGCGGGGCGGGGCGGGGCGGGGCGGGGCGGGGCGGGGCGGGGCGGGGCGGGGCGGGGCGGGGCGGGGCGGGGCGGGGCGGGGCGGGGCGGGGCGGGGCGGGGCGGGGCGGGGCGGGGCGGGGCGGGGCGGGGCGGGGCGGGGCGGGGCGGGGCGGGGCGGGGCGGGGCGGGGCGGGGCGGGGCGGGGCGGGGCGGGGCGGGGCGGGGCGGGGCGGGGCGGGGCGGGGCGGGGCGGGGCGGGGCGGGGCGGGGCGGGGCGGGGCGGGGCGGGGCGGGGCGGGGCGGGGCGGGGCGGGGCGGGGCGGGGCGGGGCGGGGCGGGGCGGGGCGGGGCGGGGCGGGGCGGGGCGGGGCGGGGCGGGGCGGGGCGGGGCGGGGCGGGGCGGGGCGGGGCGGGGCGGGGCGGGGCGGGGCGGGGCGGGGCGGGGCGGGGCGGGGCGGGGCGGGGCGGGGCGGGGCGGGGCGGGGCGGGGCGGGGCGGGGCGGGGCGGGGCGGGGCGGGGCGGGGCGGGGCGGGGCGGGGCGGGGCGGGGCGGGGCGGGGCGGGGCGGGGCGGGGCGGGGCGGGGCGGGGCGGGGCGGGGCGGGGCGGGGCGGGGCGGGGCGGGGCGGGGCGGGGCGGGGCGGGGCGGGGCGGGGCGGGGCGGGGCGGGGCACCACACCCGCCGCCACCACTCCACAGTCGGTTGCATGGCCTGCCAGCCGCTAGGCTGCTTGACCGCCTTCGCCCTCTAGGGGTCCGGGACTTTCTTCCCTGCATTGTTCCGCCACTGTTCACTGCAAAGGACTGCATGGCTAGGTGCACTTACACCGCAGCCTTCGTGATACATGCTGACTTGCTGCTGGACTGCTCACGTGCCGCGGGTTTGAGGCTCCTGCTATACAACTGCACGCAGTTCTACTTTATGCACGCATGCAGCATACCGATCTGTCCGCTACTTCGCACACTCGCGGGCCTCACAACCAGCGCCTCTACCAACCACCAACGCGCACGCTCCCCGAACAGGTAGTTCTCGCTCCGCCCATCATCAACCTCAAGCAGCTAGACAGGCAAGCCCAACGAAAGAGCGACGGCACCCAAATCTCAAAGCTACGATGCAACGACACCAAACACTCAGATCATGCAGCGCTTGCATGCTGCCCCGTGGCCGCCTTGCCCGGCCCATGAGTGCCCATGCTGTATTTATTGAGCCCAGCACCCTACCTTGCATTATCTTCTCCTGCTCGTTTCCTGCTGCGTGATGACGGCATGCCAGCCTGCCAGCAGCCTGCCAGCCTTGCAATCAGTCTTGTAGCATCAGCATCCAAGCTTTCCACTTCACCAGCTACAGAGTCAGTAACCCAAAGCAACAGCAGCTGCAGGTGCTCTGGTACTAGCAGGCAGCTGAGCAGGAGCATGGGACGTAAGTAAAGATCAAAGCCAGCTAGGCCAAAAGGAAGAGGTTTCACGGCTCAAGTCACCTTGCACAGCAGCAGCAGCAGCAGCAGTGACATGAGCGTTGGCACGTTGGCAGTCCTTGCGGGGCAGGCTTGGTGTCCATCCCAGCTATGGCCCTACAATAACCCCAGCTTAGATCCTGTGATGTGTTGATCTTCAAGCATGTGCAGGGCAAGGTGAAGAGTTGCTGCTTGCGGCTGCAAAGCAGCCCCCACAGCCACCACCGCCCCAGCCATAGCTTCGTCAAGGATTAGGATACAGTAGCGCAAGGGCCAGCTCACAACCTCAAGGCCAGGCGGAAACACGCCCTGCAGCTGCTCCCGTGTGCCTGACCTCGGCGCAGAGTCTGTGAGGGTGTTGACAGTCAGGGACAGCACGCAGCTGCAGCCCCACTCAGGGCTCTCCTCAGGCACCTCAGGCCCAAGGCCTCCCAGCAGCCCGCCCCTGCCCCCTGCACTCCACTGAACATCAGCATGCAGTATGTGCCCCACTGAACAGCAACAGTGCTCACTGAACTGCAATAGCTCGTCAGGTCAGGTCAGCTCGTCTGCTCAGAGCTGCCTGCTGGGCTTGTTGGGTAGTTGGGTGGTGGTGGGGTGGTGGTGGGGTGCACCCCTTGCCCTAGGGATGGCGAGGACAGCTGTGAACAAGTTGTGGCCGGCAAGGTGGTGCCAGTGCCTAGTCAGCCTGGACACAGTGCAATGCGGGAACATCACCTACCACAGCGCAGTGTCAGCCTGTGCCAAGTCAGCCTTTGCTGAGTCAGTGAGCTGTCAACTAACGAATACTGAGAGGGCCCGGGCTGTGGCCTCCTGGCCTGCCTGGCCTCAGCAGATATCTTGGTAGGGGCTCTGATATCAGCTCTTTGGTCAGTGTGTGGGTGTGTCCATGCAAGCATGCTGTGCAGCAAGGTGAAACCTCTTGAGTCATGAGTCACGACTCTACTACCTTGGCCCATGATACCTCCCTTTTCACTGCCGCTCCATCACCCTGCTGCAGGTGAAACAAGTCAGATGAGTGACTCGCCAGGGTCATATGAATGTCAGGGTCCTGCACTTGGACCAAGCAGCCGGCAAGCAAGGGAACTAGCAGGCTGCGGAGGGCTGTCAGGGGTGTTGGCCTGGGCGGGCCAGCTGCAGCTCCAGTTGCTGGACTCGAGCCTGCAGCTGCTGTACCTGCAAGCCAGGGCAGAGCAGGGGCGACCAGGAGTGAGGGGGCCTGAGCAAGGAACAAAAAAGGGGCGACTAGAGAAAGCCTTGCAGCTTAGTAAAGTGATGGTGCGAGGTGCTGCAAAGCATCATGGACGTAAGTATGATCGACGACAGTATTGCAAAGCAGATCACCGGCGCAGCGCCGGCACACACAACGGCGCCCTGGCAAGCCGGCATCGCACCTGCGCCGCAGTCGATGCCTCGACCTGCCGTAAGTGGCGTATGGTGTCGATCGTCTCGCGCAGCACCGCGTGTTTGGGTCGCCGGTCATTTCCTCGAACGTAATGTGTGACAGGCGACATGAAGCTTGCTGGCACGAGCTCGCGAAGCTGGTCGATCAGCTGGTTGAGGGCGTCTCGGCGGTTCCGCTCCACTTGTGGGTGTGGTTTTGTATTTGCGCCGCCACCCGCGCTGCCACCCGCGCTGCTGACCGACGGCCCCGTTCTCACACTTGTCCCTGCCGGCGCCGGCGCCTCGCTGCTGGCACTGGCTAGCGCTGCGCTCGCTGCCGCATCCGCAGACTCAGGTTTGTGCGCCGAGCTTGATGCGCTGCCCACGCCTCGCTTGGCCGCTGGATTTCCGACGATGGCTCGCATCGCCGCCGCTGCTGCCCCAGCCGCGGCAGATGGGTCAGCGCTTGATGCGAAGGGATTGCTTGCGTGTGCCTGCCCTGGCGTTGCGCTAGGCAGTCCGCTGAAGCCCCCACGCCCTGCGATGTGCGGAAACCCCGGCGCTCCAGGCGCCCCGGGCGTCTGCTGCACCGCAGTGCTCGGCAGGACAACGGCTGACCACGCAGGCTGGCGAGGCACTCGTGGTGGCGGCGGCGCCAGCTGCGGCCCCTGGCTGAGTTGCGGGACTCGCGAGGTCGCGGACGCGCGACCTGGTCCCCGGCTGCTCCTCACAGCCATAGATGGTTTCAAGACAGCCGCAGACCCTGCCTCAGGAGCCCCAACCTGCCGAGCAGGCGCTGCACTGGCTGCCTGCGATGCTGCCTGGGTCAGTGAGGGCTGCAGCCACAGAAAGGGTGCAGCTGGCGTAGTGGAGAGCGGCGTGAAGAAGCTGCTCTGGCCCTGGCCCTGGCCTTGGCCCTGGCCCTGACTCTGGCCCTGGCCCTGGCCCTGGCCGGTCTGCATTGCCATTGTGCCAGCTGCTCCAACCTCTCCTGGTGCCACCTCTGGAGCAGCAGGCTGTGGCAACTCATCAGCGAGGGGCATGGTGCTTCCTGTTGAAGCATTCCAGCCCTGCTGCCCAGGAACCTGCTGCACCTGCTCCACACCCACCTCCACATCCATTGCTGCCAAGGGAGCAGCATCAGCGGCAGCAAAGCCTGGGGGGGCCATGGGGAGGGTTGGCAAGCCAACTGAAACCAGGCAGTAGGGGCTGAGTAGGGCCAGGGCCAGGGCCAGGGCCAGGGGCAGGGCCAAGGCCAGGGGCAGGGGCCAGGGGCAGGGCCAAGGCCAGGGGCAGGGCCAGGGCCAGGGCCAGGGCCAGGGCCAGGGGGGCAGGGGCCAGGGGCAGGGCCAGGGCCAGGGCCAGGGCCAGGGCAGGGCCAGGGCCAGGGGCAGGGCCAGGGGCAGGGCCAAGGCCAGGGCCAGGCAGCCCTGCTTGGCCCCACACCTCCCCCCCTACCAGACCCTCATACACGCCCTCCCCATAGACCAGGCGGCGGGGGGCAGGAGCCTGGCCGCCCTCCCCTGACCCGCGCTGGCTGGCTGGGCTGCCTGCAGTGCCACCCACCTCAGGCACCGGGCTGTTGAGGTGGGTGCCCTGCCTGGGTCCTCTGCTAGGGACACTGCGGGCGGGGGCATTGGGGGTGGCGCTGGTTAGGGGGGGGCTAGAGCAGCTGGGGGTAGCGGAGGAGGAGGAAGGGGAGGCTGGGCATGGGGGATCAGGGTCACGGAGCATGAAGGGGGGACGTGCCTGGCAGGCATATGGGAGGGGGGGTGGGGGGTGCGAGGGAGGGGGGCCCTCCTGCTGCTGCTGCTGCTGCTGCTGCTGCTGCAAGTCCTGCTGCACTGGGTGGTGGGGTTGGGTGGGCACTGACCCGGGGGGGCCTACTGGGAGGGGAAGGTAGGCTGGGAGGCTGGAGGGGGGCTGGGTGGACAGCAGCAGGGCAGCTGGCAGGGGGGGGGGTGAGGCAAAGAGGGGCGCAGGGCAAAGCACAGCTGCTGGGACAGAACCCCGCAAGCCCTGCTGCCCCTGCCCCTGCCCCTGCCCCTGCCCCTGCCCCTGCCCCTGCCCCTGCCCCTGCCCCTGCCCCTGCCCCTGCCCCTGCCCCTGCCCCTGCCCCTGCCCCTGCCCCTGCCCCTGCCCCTGCCCCTGCCCCTGCCCCTGCCCCTGCCCCTGCCCCTGCCCCTGCCCCTGCCCCTGCCCCTGCCCCTGCCCCTGCCCCTGCCCCTGCCCCTGCCCCTGCCCCTGCCCCTGCCCCTGCCCCTGCCCCTGCCCCTGCCCCTGCCCCTGCCCCTGCCCCTGCCCCTGCCCCTGCCCCTGCCCCTGCCCCTGCCCCTGCCCCTGCCCCTGCCCCTGCCCCTGCCCCTGCCCCTGCCCCCTGCCACACATTCCAAAGCTGGCGCCCCCCCTCCCCCCCTCCCCTCGACTCGACTGCCCGCTGCCAGACCGTGTCGGGCTGCCACCCCCACCGGGTAACAGTGAGGCGGGGGCCTGACCCGCAGCTGGGGCGGGGGCGGGGGCGGGCTGCACTGAGGCAGCTGGGGTGAGCAGCCGAGGCGCCCCCTCCCTGCTGCTCGCCCCAAGCTGGGGAGGGACAGGCTGGGGCTCAAGAGCAGCAGCAGCAGCAGCAGCAGCACCAGCAGCAGCAGCCCTGCCCCTGCCGAGTGTGAAGGCAGCTGGGTCAGGTGCAGGCAGGGGTGCTGCCACACTGCTTGTTGGCTCCCCTCTTGCAGGTACTGCCTTGAGGGGAAAGGGCGGGGGGCAGGCCAGCCCCCCCTGACCCACCACCACACCTGCAGGAAGGGCATGGGGGTGGTTGCTGGCTGCATGGCCCGCCATGGGGGCGGGGGGGGCGGAGGGGGGCAGGGGGGGCTTCCTCGCCCCCACCCCCTGGCGGCGGCTGCTGCTGCTGGTGATGAGAGGGGGGTGCCGGGAACCAGAGGCCAGGCCTGGTTGTGATTTAACCCGGAGAGGGGGGCTGGGCCTGGAGGGGGCAGCTGGGTCGGAGGGAGGGCAGGCGGGGGCCAGGGGGGGGGGGGCCCTGCCGCCGCACGAGCTGGCTAGGCAGGGGGTCTCCGCTGCCGGTGCCTTGGCTTGCCCAGTCCAGGGGCATCAGCACAGGGCAGGGGTGCCCTCCTGCTGCTGCTGTTGGGTTCGAGTCCTGCAGTGGCAGAGGTGCGGCTG
This sequence comes from Haematococcus lacustris, assembly GCA_030144725.1. Lineage (NCBI taxonomy): Eukaryota > Viridiplantae > Chlorophyta > Chlorophyceae > Chlamydomonadales > Haematococcaceae > Haematococcus > Haematococcus lacustris. The sequence goes on from JASKMD010000006.1 coordinate 2,013,361, forward strand.
ATGGCTGGTGGGGGAGGGGTACAAGGCTGGTGAGGGGCGGGGAGGGGGGCGGCACGGGGAGGATCAGGGCGGGGGCAGAGCTGCGGTGAAGGTGGTGAGGGTGGAGGGGGAAGGGGGGAGGGGCCCGTTGGGGGTGGGGGGCGGCCCAGCTGCCGCCAGTCAGGTCAGGAGGGGCTGAAGGGAGGGTGAGGTGGGGGGGCCAGGTGGGGTGAGGGTGAGGGAGAGGGTGAGGGTGAGGGTGAGGGTGAGGGTGAGGGTGAGGGTGAGGGAGGCTGGGGGGGCCAGGGCTGGGGTGCACCCCCTGAGGGGCTGGGGCTGGGGCCCAGAGGTCAGCCTGGCCTGGGTCTAGCGGGGGGGATGGCTGGCGGGGGAGGGGGAGGGGCAGGGGCGGGTGGGGGTAGGCCATGGGCGACAGGCCTGCATGGCTGGAGCAGGAGCGGCGGGCGCCCAGGCTGGGTTGGCCCTCCCTGCTGCTGCTGCTGCTGCTGCTGCTGCTGCTGCCTCCCCCCTGGGACACGGGCTGGTCCAGGGAGGTCTGACGCTGGGGGGGGGCAGGGAGAGGCATGCTGTGCCACCCTTCAGCAGCAGCAGCAGCAGGCGGCTCTGGATGGACGAGCTGGGGGATTGCCATGTGGAGCGAAGAAGGCGTGAGGGTGGGGGGCGGCAGCAGCAGCCGGGCCTGCTTGTCTGGGGGTCTCACCACCGGGCTGCTGTTGCTGCTGCCCCCCTGGCCATCTGCGGTGCTGGCCACCTGGTCGGCTGCGCCCCTGCCCCCTCCCCCAGGGGCCATGTCGGCAGAGTTGCGCTTGGTGCTGGGGCGGGGAGGGGCAGGGGCAGGGGCGGGGGAGGGGCAGCGGAAGGGGGGTGGGGCGGAGCTGTGGCTGTTGATCGGGGTTAGGCTGGGCTGGGGAAGGGGAGGGGGGGTGGGGCCAGGGGCAGTGGCAGAGCCAGGGTCATGGGGGGTTAGGCTGGCAGCAGCAGCAGGGCTTAGACTTCTGCCCAAGGGGGGGTGTAGGCTTAGGGTTCGCTCAGGGAGGGGAGGGGAGGAGGAGGCAGGGAGAGGGAAGGGACGTGCCTCCCCTGCTGCTGCTGCCTCCCCGGCCGCTGCCATCTCCCTGCCACCTAATGCCCTCCCTTGGGTTGCATCAGAAGGTGACCGGGCTGTGGCGTCTGGGGGTGGGGCCTCCTGCTGCTGCTGCTGCTGCTGCTGATACTCGGGTGACAAGGCAGCCCCTGGCGTTTGGCCTTGCCTGTGCTGCCCCCCCTGCTGCTGTGTGTCAGTCTGGGGGCACACCAGGGCCTCATAGGGCTGCCTAGGGGCCCCAGCCCCCGCCCCCACCCCCCACCTGGTGAGGGCGTGAGGGCGGGAAGGGGAGGGGAGGCTCCCCCAGGCAGCGGCACTGGCTGCAAGGGGGTAGGGGTGTGACCAACGCCTGGCTATGCCTGCTGGGGGGAGGGGCCACCCTGGAGGCAGCAGCAGGGTTGGGGGGGGCGGCAGGCCTGGCGGGCCCCCAGAGGGTGTAAGGGGCTGGGGGGCCATTATCGGCTGCTGCTGCTGCTGCTGCTGCTGCTGCTGCTGCCCCTGCTGCTGCTGCTGCTGCTCAGGCTGCCGCTCGACCTGCTGCTGGGGCTGGGGCTGCAGTCCGAGCAGGGGTTGGGGCTGTAGGGGTTGGGGCTGCTGCTGGGGATGGGGATGGGGCTGCTGGTGGGGCTGGGGATGGGGATGGGGCTGCTGCTGGGGCTGCTGCTGGGGCGCCGGCTCCAGCAGCCTGAGGGCTAACTCACTGGGGGCCAGGCCCGGGTGCAGGCAGGGCAAGGGGGCGCCTCCTGCCCATCGGGCCCCCCCCGCCCAGGCCCCATGGCTTGGGTGGGTGGGTGGTGAAGTAGGCAGCCAGGCCCACCTGCAGCCACTGCTGCTGCCACTGCTGTCAGGCCCAAGCTCCTGGGCTTGGGGGGGCCCCAGCCAACCAGCTGGAACCAACACAAACTGCCCAACATGACCAGGAGCTTGCCCTTGCCCCTGCCCCTGCCCCTGCCCCTGCCCCTGCCCCTGCCCCTGCCCCTGCCCCTGCCCCTGCCCCTGCCCCTGCCCCTGCCCCTGCCCCTGCCCCTGCCCCTGCCCCTGCCCCTGCCCCTGCCCCTGCCCCTGCCCCTGCCCCTGCCCCTGCCCCTGGCCCTGGCCCTGGCCCTGGCCCTGGCCCTGGCCCTGGCCCTGGCCCTGGCCCTGGCCCTGGCCCTGGCCCTGGCCCTGGCCCTGGCCCTGGCCCTGGCCCTGGCCCTGGCCCTGGCCCTGGCCCTGGCCCTGGCCCTGGCCCTGGCCCTGGCCTGGCCCTGGATGTGTCATTGGACTCTCTTCCTGACCGGCTGGCCGCTGATCACGCCTTGCGAGTTCCAGCCTAACTGGCTGGTGCCCTGGCGGTAGCTGTACAAGAGGCAGGATCTGATCAGAGCCATGCATTGCAGGTACAGGAAAGGTACAGCTGCTGGGGGTCGGGGCTGGCTGGTAAGCAGGCCTGCTTGCCCCAGAGGGCCCGACTAGCTGTGAGAGCTGAGGCAGGAGACCCGCAATCTCTGAGACGGGTGAAGACGGCCAGAGGGTGGCTGGCAACCAAGATGCTCCTAGCAAGGACGCAGCACCAGAAGTTCAAGTTTGAATTCAGAAAGGCATGCAAGGCACCGACAGCTGGGACTGCTTCAACGCTTGCGGGTTCCGACAAAGGCAGAAAGCTGAAGTGCAGACAACGGCTTCAACACTGCCGCGCTCACCTGCGGGGCTGAGGTTCAGTGGACTTAACGGATGGGTCATCCAGGGTGAGGACAGCGGCAACGGCAGCAGTAGCGCAGGGCTTCCTAACCCAACGTCGACTGATGCGCTACGTCGCAACCCAGCGCAAGCTGTTTCCGGTACTCCAGCTTCTGTGCCCCCAAGCGCGCCTTGGTGTTCTAACCCTTCGGCGACCTGTCCAGCTACGGGAAGAGTGCCTGGCCAGCTCAGCTGCTGTCTCGGCGTACTGACGAGGTGGGGCTGTTGCGAGGCTCCGTATCCACGCATCTCAAGTTGCTGCTGCTCCAGTTGCTGCTGCGGTTCCTGCTGCTGCTGCTGCTGCTGCACTTGTTGGTGGTGCTGCTGATCATGCTGGTAGTGCTGCTCCTGCTGCTGTGGGGACAAGGCCTGTTGATGCAAGCGACTGGCCTCCAGCAAGGCTGCCAGCATAGGCAACGACACTGGAGGGAAGGCTGCTGCTGCAGCTGTCTGGTGGGGACCCACTTCTTCCAGTAAAGGTGATTGTCTAGGACCTTGCTGTCGCTGCAGCAGGAGAGAGTGGCTTGTGTGTGGTGGCACGTGGGCGGCAGCAGCTGGTGAGTGCCATGGTAGCCTGGCTGAAGCCTGGCGGGGTGAGGGAGAGGGGACAGGCAACTGCTGCCAAGGAGAGTAAGCTGCACGTGCTGACTGTGGCAGATAAAAGTGCGCATGGGCAGGGGGGGGCACAGGCACCTGGGCTGTCAGGGGGAGCATGAGGTTGGCCCCCCCAGGTGGGTAAGCTGGAGGGAGGGCAGCAGCAGCATGCCTTGCCTGAGGTGCCAGGGGGTGCAGGCCTGGCCCAGGGACCCAACCTTGCTCTGGCTCATGCTTCCCCTGCACCCTCAGCCCTTGCTGCAGCTGGCCTAGGCCTTGCTGCTGCCCCTCCTGCAGCTGCCCAAGCCCCTCCTGATGCTGCTGATACTGCTGCTGCTCCTCTTGTAGCTGACCTAGCCCCTGCTGCTGCTGCCCTTGCAGCTGACCTAGACCCTGCTGCCCTTGCTGCCGCTGCAGGCCCCAATTGGTTGTGGGCAGCCACACAGGGGAGGACAGGGCCGGGCTCCACTCCATATCCACTGCCCACCCACCCGATCCCATTCCAGCATGCACGGCATCTGCCTCAGGCCCCCCTGCTGCTGCTGCTGCCCCTGCTGCTGACGACAGACGCCCCACCATGCCCTCAGCAGCTCTCCCACCCTCTTCTCTTCCTGCTACTGCTGCTGCCCCAGCTGCAGGTGTTGCTGCCACCAGTGTGGCAAATGCCCCTATTGCTTCTGCTCCCGTTGATGCAGGTGTGGGGGAGGCCTGCTGTGATGTGGCGCTCCACAGCTGGTGAGGAGATTGGGGTGCAGCCTGAGGGCTGCAAGGTTGTGACAAGCCCTGCACAGAATGCACGACGCCAACAGGGTGGCCAGTGGCTGCGCCATGCTGGGAGGTCCACCCTCCTGTGCTGCCTGTGCTGGCCTTACCTGTAGCTCAGCTGGGCAGTCAACAAGGCTGTGGCGCTCAAAGGCTGTTGTGCCTGCCGCTGCCTGCTGCTGCTCAGAAGCAGCAATGCAGGCAGGGCCAGTCGGGCTGGGCAGTAGCAATGGCCCCAGCTCATTCCAAGTCAGTAGTGGCTGCTGCGGTGGAGGCTGAGGGGCGTGCGAGGCAGGTGGGGAGGGTCCTGCCTGCCTGGTTTGTGGGGCCCCGAGCCCCTGCTCTGGGTCCCGGCAGTGCCTCACTGTTGATGGTCCTGCTGGGCAGCCCAGCTGCAGCTGCTGCTCCTCTGCACGCTGCAACTGCAGCTGTGGCTGTCGCTCCAGCTGGTGCTGCCCCTGCTTATGCAAGCGTCGTCGGGCGTCTGCAGGGAACGGCACCAAACAGCACCGTGACTTCAGCGCAGCAGCAGCACTGACGCGGCCACCTCGCATAACAGGTCAGTGGTTTGTGATGCGGTTGGTGCATTGAAGGTCGCGGTTGCTGACCTCTGCGTTGCAACAGCGGGACAGCTCAGGGCAGATGAGCGCACGAGAGATGGCACGTCTCGCCTTTGCTCGTCGCGGACGAAAGCTAGTGACACGATGCTGGCAATGGCAGCTGCCACTGCATGCCGAGGCTTGTTCGAGTTGTGTTCGAGCCGTGTGCGAGCCGTGTTCGTTGGGTAAACCGCCCGTGCCGCGTCCCTAGTGACAGCTGGCTGCAGGAACCACTGCAGCCCACGCTAGGACGCAATGACGATGGGAACGCTGCGAGGCTGCATGGCCCGCGCACCCTTCACCTACCACCTATCCCTTTATCCAACTGCTCGTCTCTATTCCTCACCAGCCTGGCAGCATTTGGTCTGCACACCGTGTCCTTAGCGTCGTCCTTTGAGGGGTGCAGTGGTGGGCGGCGATACACGCATTGCTGCGAGAGGCGCACTGCACGGGAAGGCTTTAAGGCGCCTTGGAGCACGTTGTGAGCTTACGAAACTGTTTTAACAACTTCCTCAACATCGAATTGTGAGTTGCCGTCCGTGTCTTTTGCACAGCTGAGTTGAAATCTGCGTGTGCTCACGCCTTGGCTCAACCGGGGCTACTCTGCGTCAATCCCTTCATCACTCCCAGAGCCGCCAGCGACCACGCCGCGCACTGCCATACGGCTGAGGCGCGCAAGGGGGGGATAGTTGTTGCCTTGTGAGGTGGCTGATGTGGAGCGCTGCGACATGACCAGGACCAAGCCGGTTCGTTCAGGACACGCCTCAAGGCGCTTGCACAGCTGCAGTTGTTCCGGGCTGGGTGGCTAGCTCACTGTGCGATGAATGTCTCCTTAACTTAAGGCTAAGAGAACTGTCTCCTGAATGTGAGCGCATGTGTAAGCATGTGTGGCAATGTGTTCTAAGGATGTATGAATGATTGTATTGCGTGGCGTTGCTATCTCCAAGCCACATTGGGCCAACGCCAAGTTCTGGCTGTACTGTGGCAAGAAGCACGTGGTGGCAAGGATCTGGTCCAAGGTATGGCCTAGTAGCTAGGCAGTAGCCAACCAAAGCCAGCTCACCCGGCCAGCTGCTGCTGTAACTGACCTTACACATGTGTGCCATGTGTGTTGTACTATGTGTGGTTGCAGCTCATCAAGCAAGCCAAGCAGCGGTGGCTGGACCGCATCCTGGCCCTAGCCTATGGGGCAGCTGGCTTCAATGGCAGCGGCACCATTGGCTGCAGGGGTGTGCTTGTCAGGCAGTGTTGAAGGAGGCGCTGAGGCAATTCTCGTCAGGGTGAGTGGTGATGGTTGTTACGAGACATCCGGTGCCGGTGACAAAGTTCTCCGTGACAGACTAGGCGTTGTCAGCCCGGGAATCGAAACCGGCCTCAAATCTCCGCACCACGTCACACTTCTCATAGGGGAGTTATGATTATTGCCTCATCATTACATCATCACGTAACATTCCACCCCACCTGGCTCAGCTGTCCTCAGCCGGCCATCGTAATGTTGCCCCGCTCAGGCACATTGTGCCGTCACTCGCGCCCAAACTAGCGCTCGGTGTCTGAGTTCCAACCATGCCATTACCATCAGGCCTGGGCCTCAGCCTCAACATCATCCTTAGCTTCAGCCTCGCCATCAGCCGCGTCCTCAACTTCGGCACCCAGGTTGTGCTCTGCCATGTACCCGGCCATCAACTCTTGGCAGCCCACTACGTGTGTGCTCAACTCCCATGTGTAATGCTCGTCACCATGCCCTTGCCACTTGACCAGGAACTCCAGGCGTCTCTTCTTGCACTTGCCCTTGTCCTTGCGCTTGCTGGGCTCCAGCCTGTGACCCACCACCTTCTCTATCGTGTATTGAGGCTTTCCATCTAGCCATTGCACAGGAGGTGGTCCAGCTAGCCCTGGCACTGCCCTTTAGGCATTCGTGCGAAAGGGCTTCACCAAGGACACATGAAACACGTTGTGGAGTCGAGACCACTCATCTGGCAGCCATAGCTTCACCGTTGCCTTGCCCACCATGTACTGCACATTGAATGGGCCCACATAGCAAGGCTTTAACTTACACACTCCAGGCTCCCCTTGTGCCAGCCCTCCTTGTCACTTTCACTACCAGGCTGCTCGGACTTGGTACATTCGTGATTTTGCGCGGTTGGTAAGATACGGCCATGCTACAGTACTGTAGGTGTCTACAGTACTGTCGGGGTACCTCGAGAGATTACTTACAGTACTGTAGACATCTACAATACTGTAGACATCTACAGTACTGTAGACATCTACAGTACTGTAGACACCTACAGTACTGTAGACATCTACAGTACTGTAGACATCTACAGTATTGTAGACATCTACAGTACTGTAGACATCTACAGTACCTCGAGGTACCTCGAGGTACCTCGAGAGACCATTTACAGTACTGTAGGTACCTACAGTACTGTGCACATCTACAGTACTGTAGACATTTACAGTACTGTAGACATCTACAGTACTGTAGACATCTACAGTACCTCGAGGTACCTCGAGATACCTCGAGAGACCACTTACAATACTGTAGCCTTTAAGCACTTAGGAAAATTCTGAACATCTCACTTGCATTCAAGGCATCCGTCCAACACTTAGTCGCAGCATCGTGTAACCGGTATTGCAGTGATGGCATCGCACGAGGTTACCCATACTCGCAGCCACATCTAGCCCATACTCGAAGCCACATACTCGGCGGACAACCTCGCGGCCACATAGCTGGTCCACAGATGGCATCGCACGAGGTTACCCATACTCGCAGCCACATCTAGCCCATACTCGCAGCCACATACTCGGCAATCAACCTCGCGGCCACACAGCTGGTCCACAGATGGCATCGTACGAGGTTACCCATACTCGCAGCCACATCTAGCCCATACTCGCAGCCACATACTCGGCAATCAACCTCGCGGCCACACAGCTGGTCCAGCAACGCAGAAGCTCCTTGTCACTTTCACTACCAGGCTGCACCAAGCTGCGGCATCCCTTGCGAAGCAGCCTCGCCGTCTGTCCCACGCTGAGCGGTTCCACTAGCTCGACAAGTCCTCCTGAGGCTGCAGCAGCATGAGTTACGGCCTCGATTGATGGCAGGTGTTTCAGACGCAATGCATGCAGGTTCATAGGTTTGCCCTTGGGCGACAGCACCGTGCAAACCCCATGTTTCAATTTCATCACCACGTCGTTGACGAACAGCCAGTCCGATCCAAGGATGACGACGGCAATTTCAAAATCTTTGGGCATGGTTTTGGCCCTTACGATGGTCTCCCTCTTCTGAATCTCCAGCAGGTCTGTCCTCTTCGCATTCAATACGACACGCTCATTGTTGGCAGTCAGCGCTGAGGTTCACCTTATGGCTCCCCGCTCAAGGGCAGCATCAACCGGGCCTATCTTGTGCTTCTGCAACTATCTTGGATCCCTCTTGGAACACCGGTATAGGCTCATACAAAGACGGTCCTGGCAGGTCCGCACCTCGTTCCCACTAGGCACCTCTCTATTGATCATCACTGTCGACTACACGCGCTACGGTGTCGTTGCTTGTTAGCACAGTCCTTGGCAAAGTGGCCTTGACCTCCACATTCGTAACATGTGTCACGATCCTGGTTGGACCCCTTGTGCCTCTTAGCACGGTCTCGGTCATTAGCGAACGACACGTGGCGTGGGTCCCTGCTTGGGCTCCTGCCTCTATTGTGCCCGCGACCCTCATCACGGCGCCGCAGGTCCGCCGGCTGGAAACGGTTCAATCAATCGTTCAAGCGACTCTGCAAGGCACGCCCACCATCAGCAAAATGGCTTCGTGAGCGCCCATTGCTCCGTCCATTGAGGCTGCGCCCTCACAAACACTGCCACTCCGGGACCTCCATCAAATCCATCGTCGTCAGGCAAAGATGAAGCAATGACAGCGGTGACAGCACGCACAAACACCTTGGCAGCTCGCGCAGCAACATCACGCCCACGTGCAAAAGCAAGCAAAGCATCAAGCGATTCCCATCGCTTCCCATTAGGCATTGTCGCACACTCGCGCTTCAACTCAGGTTTCAAGCCAGCGATGAAGTACATACACAGCAGATCTTGGGGCAATCGATGCAAGCGCCTGGCCACCAGAAAAACTGCATGCAGTAGCTCATTAACTCGATTCCCTTCTGTAGGTACTCTCTGTCCACCAACTTGTGCATCAGCTTCGCCTCGTTATTCTGATTTGTGCACCCGGTGGCCCTCTTAAGCCACGCGTCCAGCTTCGCATCAATATGGTCTTTGCCCTGCTGCCTGTAGTTGTTCACCAGCTGTACAATGGCAGCCTACAGGTCGCCATTGAGCGCCTGCAACACTCCCGCCACTAGTGGCTGCTGCGTGGCACGACAACATTGGCCTACAAGCCAAAAGTAAGCCTCAAAGTCTCGATTACGCAGCACATCATCAATCTTCCAAGCCCCAAGAAGGCTCATGTTCGTTCGAACCACATGCTGTGCCGTTGGTGCTCCTCGCAACGATCGACCACTTGCCTCTCCCCAAGCTAGCTTTGCCAAAATTTGCGAGTGCGCCATGCTGGCTTGCACCGCCTTCTACCGCACTTCCTGAAGGTGCCTCTCGGCGCTCAATCGCCTCACACCATTTTCTGGGCCACTACCACGCTTCTCGCGCTCCTGGCTCGCACGCAACTTCCTCTCTTTTGCAACCAATTGGGCTTGCAACGCCTCCACAGTCTTTTGCAGGTCCTCCGGGCTTCTACCCACTTCCATTCCCATTCGCGCAGAATCGGCCTCCGCCAATGGGTTCATCGTCAATCCTATACCGCACGCGGGTACCCAGGCTCACTCTAGCCTCTCTTCACAACCGTGCACACCCCATGTTTCGACCATGTTTCATACCATAAGGTTGGTGTCCAAGGCACTGCCACCTTACAAGCGACCTTAATAATCGAAACATGGGGTGTGCACGGTTGTGAAGAGAGGCTAGAGTGAGCCTGGGTACCCGCGTGCGGTACAGGACTAACGATGAACCCGTCGGCGGAGGCCGATTCTGCGCGAATGGGAATGGAAGTGGGTAGAAGCCCGAAGGACCTGCAAAAGACTGTGTAGGCGTTGCAAGCCCAATTGGCTGCAAAAGAGAGGGAGTTGCGTGAGAGCCAAGAGCGTGAGAAGCGCGGAAGTGGCGAAGGAAGTGGTGGGCGTGAGGCGGTTGAGCGCTGAGAGGCACCTTCAGGAAGCGCGACTCGAGGCGTTGCAAGCCCGCATGGCGCACTCGCAAATCTTGGCTGGGGGGAGCCAAGTGGTCGGAAACCACTGTTGCGTTCGTGGCAATAGTGTTCTAAGGTGTCCTTCACAGATCAGGGCGTTGTCCATCTTGCACCGCTTCAACATCTGACCGCCATAAGCCCTGCGCACCGATGTATCCCCCAAGCCAGGACATTGACCATCGTCAAATGTGTGCTTGCACCAACATTCCACCATATATATGCAAGCGTGCCATTTCATTGGCATCCTATGTGCTTGCGAGCGACTGTACCGCTTTTTATAGACTGTCAGTTCCGAACTCGTAATATTGCAGCCGTCGCCGACAATTCCATGGCGCACTACAACCAGCTAAAATAACGCACTACAGCAAGCTTCGACTCAACCGCGTTTCCACACGCTATCCTGAGTGTTCTCTGTCACGGCGCAGCCGCTGCCTTTAATCTTACAGTGTGAGCGGCATGTCCACTTAGAAATGTCCAACGCAGTCTCTACTATCCACACTCTCGCACAGCAACTGAGCCCAGGTTTAGAACGGGACCCTCGGGAGTCGAACCCGAATGGTGAGCTGGTAGCAGCCCACCATTGACCTCCTCAGTCACTCTGCTAAAGTGTGGTATACGGATACGCATAAGCGCACCGTCACATTCCTCCCCCTCTTAAGAGATCCGTTCCGCCAAGGTACCTGGGATAGCCCAGAGCACCGAGACTCGCAGTCTATAGAGACCACTGATAATCAGGCTGACCCATAAGGGTACCAGCCACCCACAGAAACACATGCATCACCATAAGGTGCCGCATGGGGGCCATGGTCATAGGACCAGGCCAGGTGACATAGGTCACTGAGACATTTACACATCAAGGCAGGTTATGCACAGCCTTGTACCTAGACAAGATCTGGGGAGCACCAGCCAGCATAGCCTCTGGCTCCCAGGTGTTGTAGGTGTCATCGTAGCCTGTCCACTTGACCAGGTACTCCATGCGCTTCTTGAAACGTACCTGCCTGTGGTTCAGCAGACTATGCACTTCATAGTGAGGCGCATCTTCCAGCCACTCCATCACAGGAGGGGGGTGAAACCCCTGGCTGCCAGTGTACTTCTTAAGAAGTGACACATGGAACACAGGATGTAACCTGCTCATGGTGGGAGGTAACTCCAACCGGTAGGCAGCCTCACCTAGCTTGCCTGTGACCTTGAAAGGTCCTACATACCTAGGCAAGAACTTACGTGCTCTGCCAGGTGCATTGCGCAGGTTCTTGGTGCTCAGCAGGACGCTGTCACCTACGCTGAACGTGACATCACGCCTACGCTTATTCGCATACCTTTGTTGGCGGTCCTGAGCCACCCTCATGCACTCCTGAGCATGCTTTACCTCATGCTCCCACTTCTTGGCGAAGCTCTCAGCGGAGGGAGATAGGCACGGCCTGGGCAGCTTATGCAGCACAGGTGTAATGGGTGACTGTCCATAGTTCACCAGAAATGGTGTGGACTGAATAGACTCTTGCCATGAATTATTAATAGCAAACTCGGCAAAGGCTAAATGCCTAGGCCAATCTTCTTGGGTAGGTAGGATATAATGTCTAAGCATTTCTTCCACAATCTGGTTTGTACGCTCAGTCTGACCATCTGATTGAGGATGATACGCGGTGCTGAAAGCAGGGTCTACGCCTATCAGCTTTCTGACCTCAATCCAGAACTGGTTGTTAAAGGTCGCACCACGATCAGAGATGGTTACTTTAGACAGGCCATGGTATTTAAATACATGGTCAATGTATAATTCAGCAAATTCCTTAGCATCCATGGCTTCAATGCATGGGATTAGGTGAACCATCTTTGATAGACGATCCACGACCACACAGATAGAATCATAGCCATGCACACCGACTGGAAGCTTAACCACCAAATCCATGGTGACAGATTCCCAGCGGTACCCCGGTATAGACAGGGGATTAAGCAGCCCACCAGGTACCTGGCGTGACGCTTTGTTTCGTTGGCATGCATCACAGTTAGTCACATAGTGTCTAACGTCAGCACGCATGGTTTTCCACCAGAACACCCTACGAACACGTTCAAGGGTTTTGGTGATGCCCACATGGCCAGCGTACTTAGCATCATGCATTTCGTGCAAGATATGCTCTCGTAGCTGGATATCATTAGGAACTATAATAGTACCTTTATCAAGGTGTCGCCACAGACCCTCCTGGGTCATTTCCCACTCCTCATGAGGCTCAGCAAAGGCAGGATCAGTGCTATAGGCACTAATTAGCCAATCTGTAACCTGAGAAGGGTGACCAGGACACTCAGGGACCTGTGCCTCACAGTCATTAGAGACCGGGTCAGCCCACCTTAACCGCTTAGGCTCTGATGGCTTTAGAGCATCATCAGAGTCAGCATCATGGTCAGGGTCTGATCCAGCGGTAGGCTGCTGTTCGCTGCCCCCGCTGCCGCTGCCCAACGGTGTACCCGCACCGACGTCCTCCCCCTCCTGTAATCTCCGCTTCTGCTGCCTGGTCGTCACCAGGATTTTGTCAGTATCAGTCTTAGCCGTCGCTGAAGTTACTGGAATACGTGACAGTGGATCGGCAGGATTAGTGTTGCCAGGTAGGTATTTAATGGTGTAATTAAATCGGGATAAGAACTCCAACCAGCGGCTCTGCCTACGGGACAGTGTAGACTGCGTAGGTAGGGCCTCTAGAGGGCGGTGATCAGTAAACAGGGTGAATGGCACTCCTTCAAGGTAGCACCGCCACTGTGTACACGCAGCAATAATGGCCAAAGTTTCCTGTTCCCCAGTGGTATAATTCATTTCAGCTTTTGACAGCTTACGTGAGTAATATGCCAGGGGGTAACCAGCCTGTGTCAATACTGCGCCAACACCCAAGAGTGAGGCGTCACAGTAGACTTCAAAGGGCTTGGTTATATCAGGCAATCGGAGCATAGGCACCTTCATAATAGCCTGCTTTAGAGCGTTGAAAGCATCTAACTGGGGTTTAGGCCATTGCGCCCAGTTAAAAGATTTGCCTTCAGGGCCAGTTAAATTAGTAAGTGGAACAGCAATGGAACTAAAATTACGCACAAATTTACGTACATAATTAGCCATGCCAAGGAATGACTGCAGAGCTGTCAGGTTCGTAGGAACGGGCCAGTCTTTGATAGCAGTCACCTTGCTGGGGTCTACAGCTACACCATCTTTAGAGATGATGTGCCCCAGGAAAGGTAGAGACTCTTTCATGAATTCACATTTGGATAATTTAGCAAAATATTTATGTTGTCTCAGCAAACTGAATATTTCGCGAAGGTGTGACAGGTGCTCCTGGATAGACTTGGACATGATTAAAATGTCATCAAGATATACCAGAGCACACCGGTCAATCACCGTGGCAAATGCCTGGTTCATTGCCCGTTGAAATGTAGCGGGAGCATTGGTTAAACCAAAGCATAACACTTTATACTGATAGTGTCCCATGGGCGTCCTAAACGCAGTTTTAGGAATATCCTCATCAGGTATTCTGATTTGATGATAGCCAGCCTGGAGATCCAGGGAGGAAAATACAGTCATACCCGACAATTTATCAAATAAATCATCAATTCTGGGGAGAGGGTACTGATCACGTATAGTGAGCTTGTTAAGCTGGCGGTAGTCTACGCACATGCGTAGCTCACCGGACTTCTTCTTTACAAAAAGAACTGGTGCTGCAAATGGGGAGGAGCTAGGCTCTATCAGCCCTTTGGACAACATGTCAGTGACCTGTTTTTTAACTTCTTCCTGTTCTGGCTGGCTCATCCTATAACTGGGCCTGGCAGGAGGTTTAGCACCATCCTGCAGGGGTATAGAGTGCCCTACATCACGTGCAGGAGGCAACCCAGTGATAGGCTCAAACACATCAGAGAACTCCATAAGGAGGCTCTTTAACTGTGCCGCCTGCTCAGGGGGAACACCAGGTGGGTCTTGCAGGTTCTCATAAGAGACCAGTGCTACCACACCTGTGCCTCCATCTTTGAGCCACTTAGCCGCCGTCTTGGCAGACAGAGGGGTATAAACCGCCTCAGGGCCGGACACTAGGAAACCAGGAGGAATAGCATAGGCTTCTTTTATAGGTTTTACAGTTCGTAGAGACTCAACTGTACAGTTAACTGACCCCTTCTTGCTTACCGCTGAAGGTAGTAAGGTAGGCTGGCCCTTAGGGGTCCGCAGGGTGAGAGACTTGTCGACATAGTCAAGCAAGGCCCCCTGCACAGTCAGCCAGTCAGCACCAAGCAGAATGTCATACTCATGTACCAGCTCTGGCATCACAGTCAAGGTGCAGAAGCAGCTAAACTGTTGGATGGACAAGTGCACTTTGACATATTGTGTACAGTACACTGATTGGTTATTAGCTACCTCATAACGAAGTGCCACAGGGTAATCATGCAGTCTCAACTTGTGTGTAGACACAAATGCTTCACTGATGAAGGAGTCATCAGCGCCACCATCAGCAAGGCAGAAGCATGCATGCTGACGGTCCACTCGCAGAAAAGATCGCATTATAGGTGCCACCCAAGGGTACTTTTTTTTTTGATGGAAGGCTGCAGTTGCTCATAAGCAAGCCAACGCTGTTGAAAAAAAAAATCAACTCCAAGTGGCTGGCGAGATTCGAGCGTTGGCCTGTCGTGCCGTTTTGAGAGGCAACCAGTACTGGTTGAGGTCCAGTACTGGTTGCTAACCAGTACTGGACCTCAACCAGTACTGGTTGGCATCCAGTACTGGTTGCCATCCAGTACTGGTTGTCAGCTTTGGCAGAGTTAGGGCATGGAGATATCAAAGTTTCCGCGTATCACATTCAAGCCTTCCCAATAGTACTACTTGCATCGCTGGTCTTAGCGCTTCGCTGGAAGCTCCCCAACGGCTGTCTACGTCGATGTGCGATGTGCGATGTCCAGTCGATGTGCGCTACAATGTGCGCTTGTGATGGGTTGACAACTCTCAATACTGCCTAGTCTTTCTGACGTGCGATGTCTAGTCGATGTGCGCTATCATGTGCGCTTGTAATGGGTTAACATCTCTCTATAATGTCAAGTCCTATGGATGAAGCGAGTATGCTTACAGACAATTGGATGATAGCTGAAGGGTGGGGCTAAGGACTGAGGTCAGGGCTGGGAGCCTTGGTTAGGTACTGTATAGGCACCGAGGACAACACGCTGTAACACATTGCATGTGCTATCACTCACTAAGCAATGTCATTGAGATTACTATGTACGTGTGTTTGTTATCACTGTCACTAACATTACATAGTACACTGCTTCGCATGCTATGCAGTATGCTATGTAGCATCAACCTCATTCAACACTCCATCCGTCCTCTATCTCATTCCCTTATAATGCAAGGCGACCTCAATGTGATATTCCAGCGACCAGTGGCTGTGACCAGTACTGGCTGGCTGTGACCAGTACTGGCTGGCTGGCTGTGACCAGTACTGGCTGGCTGACCAGTACTGGCTGGCTGGCTGTGACCAGTACTGGCTGGCTGACCAGTACTGGCTGGCTGGCTGTGACCAGTACTAGCTGGCTGGCTGTGACCAGTACTGGTTGGCTGACCAGTACTGGCTGGCTGACCAGTACTGGCTGGCTGACCAGTACTGGCTGGCTGGCTGTGACCAGTACTGGCTGGCTGACCAGTACTGGTTGGCTGTGACCAGTACTGGCTGGCTGGCTGTGACCAGTACTGGTTGGCTGACCAGTACTGGCTGGCTGACCAGTACTGGCTGGCTGACCAGTACTGGCTGGCTGGCTGTGACCAGTACTGGTTGGCTGACCAGTACTGGCTGGCTGGCTGTGACCAGTACTGGCTGACTGACCAGTACTGGCTGGCTGGCTGTGACCAGTACTGGCTGGCTGACCAGTACTGGCTGGCTGACCAGTACTGGCTGGCTGACCAGTACTGGCTGGCTGACCAGTACTGGCTGGCTGACCAGTACTGGCTGGCTGGCTGTGACCAGTACTGGTTGGCTGACCAGTACTGGCTGGCTGGCTGTGACCAGTACTGGTTGGCTGACCAGTACTGGCTGGCTGACCAGTACTGGCTGGCTGACCAGTACTGGCTGGCTGACCAGTACTGGCTGGCTGGCTGTGACCAGTACTGGTTGGCTGACCAGTACTGGCTGGCTGGCTGTGACCAGTACTGGTTGGCTGACCAGTACTGGCTGGCTGACCAGTACTGGCTTGCTGACCAGTACTGGCTGGCTGACCAGTACTGGCTGGCTGACCAGTACTGGCTGGCTGGCTGTGACCAGTACTGGTTGGCTGACCAGTACTGGCTGGCTGGCTGTGACCAGTACTGGCTGACTGACCAGTACTGGCTGGCTGGCTGTGACCAGTACTGGTTGGCTGACCAGTACTGGCTGGCTGACCAGTACTGGCTGGCTGACCAGTACTGGCTGGCTGACCAGTACTGGCTGGCTGACCAGTACTGGCTGGCTGGCTGTGACCAGTACTGGTTGGCTGACCAGTACTGGCTGGCTGGCTGTGACCAGTACTGGTTGGCTGACCAGTACTGGCTGGCTGGCTGTGACCAGTACTGGTTGGCTGACCAGTACTGGCTGGCTGACCAGTACTGGCTGGCTGACCAGTACTGGCTGGCTGACCAGTACTGGCTGGCTGACCAGTACTGGCTGGCTGGCTGTGACCAGTACTGGTTGGCTGACCAGTACTGGCTGGCTGGCTGTGACCAGTACTGGTTGGCTGACCAGTACTGGCTGGCTGACCAGTACTGGCTTGCTGACCAGTACTGGCTGGCTGACCAGTACTGGCTGGCTGGCTGTGACCAGTACTGGTTGGCTGACCAGTACTGGCTGGCTGGCTGTGACCAGTACTGGTTGGCTGACCAGTACTGGCTGGCTGACCAGTACTGGCTGGCTGACCAGTACTGGCTGGCTGGCTGTGACCAGTACTGGTTGGCTGACCAGTACTGGCTGGCTGGCTGTGACCAGTACTGGTTGGCTGACCAGTACTGGCTGGCTGACCAGTACTGGCTGGCTGACCAGTACTGGCTGGCTGACCAGTACTGGCTGGCTGACCAGTACTGGCTGGCTGGCTGTGACCAGTACTGGTTGGCTGACCAGTACTGGCTGGCTGACCAGTACTGGCTTGCTGACCAGTACTGGCTGGCTGACCAGTACTGGCTGGCTGACCAGTACTGGCTGGCTGGCTGTGACCAGTACTGGTTGGCTGACCAGTACTGGCTGGCTGACCAGTACTGGCTGGCTGGCTGTGACCAGTTTTGGCTGGCTGTGACCAGTACTGGCTGGCTGACCAGTACTGGCTGGCTGGCTGTGACCAGTACTGGCTGGGGCAGAAACAGCAGGGGGGCAGGGGGGCAGGGGGGCTGCAGCAGCAGACAGTAGGCAGCAGATAGTAGGCGCAACCAGCGCTGGTGCCCCCCCATTCAGCAGCAGGGTTACAGCAGCAGCAGCAGTAGCGGGGCAGTAACAGCAGTAGGGGGGCATCATCTGCAGCAGGGGGGCAGGGGGGCAGGGGGGCTGCAGCAGCCGATAGCACCTACCTACCTTTTGGCTGCTTGATGATTGCTGCTGGAAAGGGGGTGGTTGTGTAGGGAAAGTGGAGGAGAGGTGTTCATCAGACCTGCAATCATCAGACCTGCAATCAAGGTAGGGGGGCAGCAGCAGCAGCAGCAGCTGCAGGGGGGCTGCAACAGTAGCAGCAGCAGCAGTAGGGGGCATGGGGGCAGCGGCAGCAGCAGTAGGGGGGCAGCAGCAGCAGCATGGGGGCAGCAGCAGCAACAGCAAGGGGGGGCAGCAGCAGCAGTAGGGGGGCAGCAACAGCAAGGGGGGCAGCAGCAGCAGATAGTAGGGGCACTATAGCACCTACCTACCTTTTGGCTGCTTGCTATGACTGCTGCTGGGAAGGGGGTGGGAGTGGAGGTTTGAAGGCGGGGAGGGAGGGTAGATGTGGAAGGCGGGAGGCAGGGAGGCGGGAGGCGGGGAGGCGGGAGGCAGGGAGGCGGGAGGCGGGGAGGCGGGAGGCTCAGTTGGGTTTGAGTGGGCGGGGTGGCTTGAAGGCGGGGTGGGTTGGGGTAGGGGCATGGGTTGGGTTTGGTAGGGTCCTGGGTTGGGTTGTGTAGGGGCATGGGTTGGGGGCATGGGCGGGGGTCGGGGCGGGAGAGGGAGCGGGGGCCGGGGAGGATAGATTGGGAGGGGGTGGTTGTATAGGGAAAGTGGAGGGGAGGTGACCCATCAGACCTGCAACCAAGGGGCGTGCACATGAGGTAGGGTGACCAGGTTGGGCACTCTGTTAGCTATCACCGTGGCCTCACCTTTGTGGTCCTCCTGGCCTCCTACCTGCTCACACCAGGCAACATATCCCATGCGCCAGTGGGGTGGGGCTGCGGTGGGGTGTGTAGTAGGGTGAAGGGAAGGGAAGGTGGGATGAGGTGGGGGCTGCGATGCCACGTCAATCGAAGGGTGGGAGAGGGGAAGGGTAGGCTTGACAAGCATGGGAGAGAGGGAGAGGGGGAAGGGAGGGGGTGGGGGTGGTGGTGGTGGTGGCAAGAGGGTGGATGGGGTGGGCTTTCTCTTGGCTGCTGGGATGTCAGGGGAGAGGTGATGGGGCTGGGGGTGGGGAGAGGTGGATGTGGAGGGACGACAAGCTGGGCGATGGTGGTGGGCGTGGGAAAGGGGAGGAAAAGGGGAAGGGTGCGACGATCAACCCTGCAGCGGGACAAGGGGCATGCTAGCGGTTAGTGTAGGTACAGGGTGCCACATACCTGCACTCACCTTTTGCTGGAAGGGGGTGTAAATGCGTGTAGATGGTGAGGGTGAGGAGGCGGAGGGGGGGGAAGGCTGTTGCTGTTGACAGGTAACGGAGGGGGTAATGGGACCCAGAAGGGGACGGGATGATAGAGAAGGGAAGGGGGGGTCCATGGGGAGGGCGAGAGAAGTGGGGAAGAAGGGAGGGAGGGCATTGATAGTCTCAGGTGTAGGCGCACAAGACCTGCAGCAACAGTGTGACGATTTGTCAACGGAAGCAAACATGGGACATGGGTACTGGATGCACTCACCAATAAAGTAAGGAGATAGTAGAGCTGGCAGATGGAGGGGCAGGTGTAGCAGCCATCCATTACAACACACCATTCTTTGTCCTCACCTCAGTAGGAAGCGCAGGGTGGGAGAGTAGGGCTGGGTTGGGCTGGGCTGGGCGTGTCCTTGCTGCTTGCTGCTCAGGTGAGGGTGAGGGTGAGGGTAAGAAGGTGGGGGGTGGGAGGGAGGGGAGCTGCTGCGCCATGTTGGCTCCCTGTTGGCCTTACCTTGGAGTGGTCTAACCTTGGAGTGGTGTTGTTAGTGATGGGGGTGAAAGAGCCAAGGTAGGGTTGAGCGTCAAGGGTGGGATGGGCTCTCTGGGGTAGTCTGCTGGGGTAAGGGAGGGGGCTGGGATGTCAGGGGGGAGGTGACGGGGAGGGGGGAAGCGGGGGTTGGGGAGAGGTGAAAGTGGAATTGGTGGGACAGGGTAGGGAAGGGGAAGGGAGGCTAGTGGCATGACCGAAGGCGTCGGACCTGCAGCAAGCAAGGAGCGTGTTTATGGTGAGGCTGGCATGACATCCAAGGAAGCCGTGCGTATTGCATGACGGAGGCACTCACCTGGCATAGAGCAAATATGATGGGATGTTGTGAAGAGGGGTACAAGCCTTGTCGTGTCCTTGCTGTTTGCAATCATGCTTAGGCTTCCCAAGGCAAGGCAATACATTCCACAACATGCATGCTCACGCACCTGCCAGGGTGAGGGTGAGGGTGGGGGTGGGGGTGGGAGGGGGGGAAATGTATTGTCAAACTGGGAGGGGGTGGTTGTATAGGGCAGAGGGAAGGGGAGGTGCCCATTACACCTGCAGTCAGCCAAGGGGAAGGGAAAGGAGAGGAAGGGAGGGAGGAAGGGAGGGAGGGAGGGAGGGAGTAGGTCGGGAGGGAGGGAGGGAGGCTGCGAGGTAGGCTGCAAGGTACGGTAGGCTGCGAGGTAGGCTGCAAGGTACGGTAGGGAGTATGTCAAGGCATGTGCGACGACGGACTTGGAGGTGGTGGTGGCAAAGGGAAGAGGTAAGACCATTAATCCTACAGCAGCACAAAAGGCACGCCAGTGGTTAAGCTAAGTAGAGGGAGCCACATACCTGCAGAGGGATAGCCACTCACCTTGACAACTTCGCATGGTTTGCATGGATGACGGCTTGCTCGTAGTGTGTCGCTGCGTTGCTAGGCTGGCTACGTTGGCTTCTTGCGTGGCTGCGTGGCTGCGACTTTGCGAGGTTGTGTAGCTGTGTCGCGATGCTGGTGAAGTGGCTGGACTGCGGGGCTGAGCTAGCTACGTAAATGGCTGTACGCCTAGCTTCGAGGTTGGCTGCGTTATGGAAATGGAAATGGAAATGGCTGCAACGCTAGCTGAAACTACCTTGTGTGTCTGAGCTAGCTAGCTAGCTGCGATGTGGCTGGGAGCGAGCTGAGCTTCGGGCATGACTGCGAGGCTGCGAGGCTGGTTGCAAGGCGCCTGGCTACCTAGATGCGGGACGCGAATTAGGGGCAGTGTGGCTGCAAGGCTGCGAGGCTGAGTTTCTAGGCTGCTTATCCTCAAGGCTGACCTTCTAGCTGGCACTAGCTGCGGCTACGTTCCTAGCATGACTAGGATCGTCGCTAGTTGACTACGCCGCGTACTGGGCGGATGTTAGTTTTTCATATTTCATGTCTAACATGCAAGCCGATCTGCAGTTCGTGCCGCCCTTCACGCCCTCAATTCGGTAGCCCCTGCCCTCAGTTCGGTAGCCAGGCTAGGTAGCCAGGCGGCCACTGAGCCACATCGCAGCCACGCAACATCGCCACATCGCAGCCAGGCAGCCACATTCGGCCAAGCAGCCACATCTCACGTAGCGGCCAGCCTCCTAGCCAGTGTCGCAACCTGGACATCTCAGCCAACTCCGTAGCCACGCGTTGCGCGATAACACACGGGCATTACCTCGCCAACCTTTGCGCGTAGCCAATGCGGTGCGAGGTAATGCACCGTTTCACATGCAGCGACCCATCTTTTTGCCTTTGACATGTACCCACCATCTCCGAGCCCATCTTCCCTGCCCCTTGTGCATCAAACTCGGTGAGTGCATCTTGTACCCACCATTCATTGCTCCTCCTTTGACAACCTGTCACCTCCTTGCCGCAGGTCCACATCCCTTCCCCTTTCAGTCCCCTTCCTCCCACGCTCCCCCGCACCTCCCTCCCTTCCCTCCCTCCCTTCCCACCCCCCTCCACACACAAGCTCCCTCTTCCCCCTTCTTCCCTACCCTTTCGCTCCCTGGTTGCTGGTGGCTACCGGTAAGTGGCCAACACGCAGCGCCCAACCTGATCTCCCTACCTCACGTGCATGCCCCCTGGCTGCAGGTCTGATGGGCAACTCCCTTCCCCTTCCCTTTCCCCGATACACAATCCATCAACACATTCCCCCCTCCCCCGCCCCTGCCCCCGACCCCGTCCCCCCCCTACCCCCGCCCCCGCTCCCTCCCCTGCCCCTACCCCCGCCCAGCCTTCCTTTCCCTTACACAACCACCCCCTCCCAGTTCATCGACACGCTTCCCCCATCCCCGCCCCCGCCCCCGCCCCCGCTCCCGCTCCTCCCCCCGCCCACACACAAGCTCCCCCTTTCGCTCCTTGCTCCCTGCCCCTCCCCTTCTCTATCCCCCGTATACAGATCATCAACACTATTGCCCTCCCTTGTCCCTACCCCCGTCCCCGCCTAGCCCAGCCCCCCGACCACCACCTCCAACTACACCATCACACTCACCTGGAGATACAGCTGTGTACCCCACCACTGCTCCCCTCCCCACCCCCTACCCTCCCCATTGCAACCCTCGCTCCCTCCCACCCTCCTCCCACGCTGCACTGCCCCCTCTCACATGAGGGGTGGCAAGGAGCAGCAACCCTCCCCAACCAGGCAGCAAGTGCGAAAGGCGAGAGGCAAGTAATGAGCAGCATGCAGGCAGTAGGTCTCTCCACTCTGCTGCCGGCGCCACTCAATAGCGTGCTCTTGCTGCTGCTAATGTGCTTGCTGATCCAAACCTAGCTCTTGCCTGCTTTCAGTGAGAGCATGAAACGTGTACCGTGGCCCCTCTGCCCGCATTGCTAGGTGAGTGCCACTCCACCCCAACCAACCCTGCCCACACCAACCCGCCCCTGCTGCTGCTCCTACTGCTGCCCCCCTGCCCCCCTGCTGCTGATGCTGCCCCCCTGCCCCTCAGCTGCTGCTGCTGCCCCCCCGCCCCCAGCTGCTGCTGCTGCGCCCCTGCTGCTGCTGCTGCTGCAGCCCCCCTGACCCCCTGCTGCTGCAGCCCCCCTGACCCCCTGCTGATGCAGCCCCCCTGACCCCCTACTCCTGCTGCTGCTGCTGCTGCTGCTGCCCCCCTGCTGCTGCTGCTGCTGCCCCCCTGCTGCTGCTGCTGCTGCTGCTGCTGCTGCCCCCATGCTGCTGTTGCTGCCCCCCTACTGCTGTTGCTGCCCCCCTACTGCTGCTGCTACTGCTGCTGCCCCCCTACCACCTTGCCCCCCGGCTGCTGCTGCTGCTGCTGCTGCTGTAACCCTGCTGCTGAATGGGGGGGCACCAGCGCTGGTTGCGCCCACTATTTGCTGCCTACTGTCTGCTGCTGCAGCCCCCCTGCCCCCCTGCTGTTACTGACCTAGCCAGTACTGGTCACAGCCAGCCAGCCAGTACTGGTCAGCCAGCCAGTACTGGTCACAGCCAGCCAGCCAGTACTGGTCAGCCAGCCAGTACTGGTCAGCCAACCAGTACTGGTCACAGCCAGCCAGCCAGTACTGGTCAGCCAACCAGTACTGGTCACAGCCAGCCAGCCAGTACTGGTCAGCCAACCAGTACTGGTCACAGCCAGCCAGTACTGGTCAGCCAGCTAGTACGGGTCACAGCCAGCCAGCCAGTACTGGTCACAGCCAGCCAGTACTGGTCACAGCCAGCCAGCCAGTACTGGTCACAGCCAGCCAGTACTGGTCACAGCCAGCCAGTACAGGTCACAGCCAGCTAGTACTGGTCACAGCCAGCTAGTACTGGTCACAGCCAGCCAGCCAGTACTGGTCACAGCCAGCCAGCCAGTACTGGTCACAGCCAGCCAGCCAGTACTGGTCAGCCAGCCAGTACTGGTCACAGCCAGCCAGCCAGTACTGGTCAGCCAGCCAGTACTGGTCACAGCCAGCCAGCCGTACTGGTCACAGCCAGCCAGCCAGTACTGGTGCCAGCCAGTACTGGTCACAGCCAGCCAGCCAGTACTGGTCAGCCAGCCAGTACTGGTCACAGCCAGCCAGCCAGTACTGGTCACAGCCAGCCAGCCAGTACTGGTCAGCCAGCCAGTACTGGTCACAGCCAGCCAGCCAGTACTGGTCAGCCAACCAGTACTGGTCACAGCCAGCCAGCCAGTACTGGTCAGCCAACCAGTACTGGTCACAGCCAGCCAGTACTGGTCAGCCAGCTAGTACGGGTCACAGCCAGCCAGCCAGTACTGGTCACAGCCAGCCAGTACTGGTCACAGCCAGCCAGTACTGGTCACAGCCAGCCAGTACAGGTCACAGCCAGCTAGTACTGGTCACAGCCAGCTAGTACTGGTCACAGCCAGCCAGCCAGTACTGGTCACAGCCAGCCAGCCAGTACTGGTCACAGCCAGCCAGCCAGTACTGGTCAGCCAGCCAGTACTGGTCACAGCCAGCCAGCCAGTACTGGTCAGCCTGGTTGTTAGTCAGTGTTGGTTGCCAGCCAGTGCTGGTTGCCAGCCAGTGTTGGTCTGCCAGCCATTGCTGTGTCGTTATGCCAGCCAGTAATGTGTGTCATGCATTGTAGTCATTGAGTACAGTAGAGCATTGCATGTAAGATGACTCTGTGTCACTTTGCAGGGGCTGGAGCATGGACGAGTACCTTCATTACATCAAGGTCGTTGGTCCGCTACTTATGAGAGGACATTGATTTAGGACAACCAGCACATGAGATTGTGGAGGGTGTTAGTTGACGCTACATAGCTTGATGGTTGTGTGGCGCTGTGTGCTATGTAACATTGTGATAAGCCAGGAGTGGGTCATAGCATGTGCATGTGGCTATAGAGTGTTGTCCTCATGGTGATATGTACTCAGTATACCTTGCAACATCAGTAGCTCAGTGTCACGTGTAAGTACATCCAACGGCTCTAGCCCAACGTGTAATAATCTCCAGCTTGGTAACCGTTTCCGAGCAAGCCCCTTCCTGTCAGCCCTTTACCCAGCCCTTCAGCACTTAAGGGGGTCACACAGCAGTGTTTTTTTTTAACGCTATATATAGCGATCGCTATAAAAAGCGACATTTCAGAGGGCTCCGTGCGCTATGGATTGGACCCCTTGCGGACTGTGCTATAGCGCATCGCGTTATAAAAAGTGGACTTTGTACTGCAGCCGCAGCTCGGCTAAGAGCCGCAATTTGGATAAGCGCCGCAATCCCGATGGCTGATGGCCGTGCCCGCCGAGGGTATAGCGATGGTGCCTACTTACAAGCCAGGGCACACGGCAGCAACGGCAGCAACAGGACAGCTGGCTCACTGGCGATCGCCCACTGTGGCTTACAAACCAAGGGCTCGATGCCTCAAACCAGTACAAGGCGCGCTGCGAACGCTGCAACAAGAGCTTCAACTGCAACTTGCATAGCCATCAAGACCCCTTCTGGTCGAGGACCAGCAGGAGGTGGCCCTGACGGCCAGCAAGATCACTGCCAGTACTCAGGCCCCTCCGCCAGCCAGCACTGGACTTCCCTGAGCTGACAGCCTTCAGCCAATGTGGCAGGACCTGGCAGCTGCCTGGTGTACAACAGCTCAGGCCAGTACTGGCATTGCAGCCGCATGGGAGTGGCAGTACTGACAGTGCAATCAGATGAGGCTGACAGTGACAGTGAGGATGAGGAAGAGGTAGGCAGCAGGCAGGCAGCAGCAGACATGGAGACAATGTTGGTGAGCAATGAGGAGGACGGAGGAAGGCAGCGAGCCAGGCAGTGAGCCGGTCACAGCTGTACGCCAGTCCCGGCCAAAAGGGCAGCCAGGGCTGCGTCAGAGCCAGCCAGTGACTTCCAGCAGCAGTCGACAGTGCCAAGCAGGAGCTGGCAGCAACAGCAGCAACACAGCCAGCTTCCTGGCACCGGAGCATGCCAGAGGCAGACTTTGGTCGACAGCCAGCCAGGCCAGTACTGGTCAGGCCAGCCGAGTACTGGTCACAGCGACAGCGCAGCCCAGTAATGGTCAGCCTGGTTGTTGAGTCAGTGTTGGTTGCCAGCCAGTGCTGGTCTAGCCAGCGCAGCCAGCATGGTAGCCAGCCAGTTGCTGTGTGCTACCTGCCAGGCCAGTAATGTGAGTCATGCAAGGTAGACACTTGGAGTACAGTCAGAGCATTGCATGTAAGATGACTCTGTGTCACTTTGACAGGGGCTGGAGCATGGACGAGTACCGTCATGTACATCAGCGATGGCTTACCTCAAAGATGACGACCCACACAGGCTGCATGAGTGCCAGCTTGATGTTGCGCGCGTGTGTGCTATGTAACATTGTGGATAACCAGGAGTGGGTCATAGCATGTGCATGTGGCTGGATAGAGTGTTGTCCTCATGGTGATATGTACCGCATTTGACTTGCAGCATCAGTATGCTTTAATGTGACATTTTTGTAATGGCTCTAGGGCCCAACGGGTCGCGCTATGAACATCGAGCAGTCCCATTCCTGAGCCATGACACTTTGTGCAGAACTTGAAAGAGGCCATGAAAAAAAAAACACTGTCACACAGCTACCCCATCCCTCTCGTTGCTGCTGCCCCCCTGCCCCCCTGCTGCTGTTGCTGCTGCCCCCCTGCTACTGCTGCTGCTGCCCCCCTTCCCCCCTGCTGCTGCTGCCGCTGCTGCCCCCCTGCCCCCTGCTACTGCTGCTGCCCCCCCTGCCCCACTGCTGCTTCTGCCGCTGCTGCCCCCCTGCCCCCCTTCCCCCCTGCTGCTGCTGCCGCTGCTGCCCCCCTGCCCCCCTGCTGCTGCTGCTGCTGGCCCCCTGCCCCCTGCTGTTGCTGCCGCTGCTGGCCCCCCCTCCCCCCTGCTGCTGCTGCTGATGCTGCCCCCCTGCCCCCCTGCTGCTGCTGCTGCTGGCCCCCTGCCCCAAGCTCCTGCGGCCAGCCAGTACTGGTTGGGGGCCAGCCAGTACTGGTTGGGGGCCAGCCAGTACTGGTTGGGGGTCAGCCAGTACTGGTTGGGTGTGAACCAGTACTGGTTGGGGGAGGACCAGTACTGGTTGGGGTGGACCAGTACTGGTTGGGGTGGACCAGTACTGGTTGGGGGTGGACCAGTACTGGTTGGGGGTGGACCAGTACTGGTTGGGGGTGGACCAGTACTGGTTGGGGGTGGACCAGTACTGGTTGGGGGTGGACCAGTACTGGTTGGGGGTGGACCAGTACTGGTTGGGGGTGGACCAGTACTGGTTGGGTGTGGACCAGTACTGGTTGGGGGGTGGACCAGTACTGGTTGGGGGTGGACCAGTACTGGTTGGGTGTGGACCAGTACTGGTTGGGGGGTGGACCAGTACTGGTTGGGGGTGGACCAGTACTGGTTGGGGGTGGACCAGTACTGGTTGGGGGGTGGACCAGTACTGGTTGGGGGTGAGACCAGTACTGGTTGGGGGTGAACCAGTACTGGTTGGGGGTGGACCAGTACTGGTTGGGGGTGGACCAGTACTGGTTGGGGGTGAACCAGTACTGGTTGGGGGGTGGACCAGTACTGGTTGGGGGTGAACCAGTACTGGTTGGGGGTGAACCAGTACTGGTTGGGGGTGAACCAGTACTGGTTGGGGGTGAACCAGTACTGGGGGGGGGGGTGAACCAGTACTGGTTGGGGGTGAACCAGTACTGGTTGGGGGTGGACCAGTACTGGTTGGGGGTGGACCAGTACTGGTTTTCTCGTATCTCCTCAGCCCGATTTTTCCTCGATTTTAGGTTTACACCCCCATTCTTAGAACCGCTAAAAAATACAATCTATCAAGCCACTTTGTCAAAAAAATCAACTTTTCTCATGAACTTTTCTGCGAGTGTCAAGGGTGCCAGCAAATCTGAATCTCACCTTGCCATCACGTCCCACCATACCCAGCACATGTGCCTGTTGATGCTGAGCCACAGGGGGAACAGCAGTCTTACATGGCACATCATTCAAAGCAGGACTACACAGTCTTGCTGACAGGGCAGGCAGGGGCACTACAGGGCAGGCAGGCAAAGAAGCTGTTGTTGAGTTGGCCTTGGGCACACTCACATCATCATCAGCTCCTACAACAGCAGCATCATGCAACAGTTGTTCAGATTGAACCACAGCACAGTCCTGGCTGGCTGGCTGGGCAACACCCTAACGGTTGGTGGCAATACGGGCCCGGCTGACGCCACGGCGCATGCCCTGATCCCTAGGCTTAGCAGCCTTAGGTGGGGGCTGGGGCTCTGGCTCCTGGTCTGACTCAGAAGCACCAGACTCTGAAGGGGGCTTGGACTTGGCTTGGCCAGGCTTCTTGGCACCCTCAGGTGGGTGAGGATACCCAGACCTGCGCCGGGCCTCAATAGCCGTGAAGTGGCGGAAGGGGCATGGGTGGTTGGTCAGGTGGCCGGGATGGTTGCACTTGAAGCAGTATTGCCCAGGCAACAGGGGTTTCTTGGACCACAGCTCATCGTGTCTGGGCCTCTTGCCAGCACCACCAGAAACAGGGGGCTTAGAGCCACGCCTGCCGGGGTGGGCCTCACCTCCCAGGGCACTTGACGCCTGCACAGCATGAACACCAGAAGAACCAGCACCCTTAGTAGGTGTGGTGGTGGACAGCATGACCACGTTGCGCTGAGCCTGCTTGGCAGCCTCCATAGCCTGAGACAGTGTGGGGTCTTTAAAGTGAGCCAGGTCCTTAAGCACAGCAGGCTGTAGAGCTGAGCTGAGGCCCCTAGTGAACACCATGGCCAGCAGAGGCTGACACATGCTGTCGTTTCCTGCAAACAGCAGGTTATTCCTGAACTCAGTAATGTATTGACCCAGGAGCATTCCTGCGGTCATCTTGATGGCACCATCAAGCAGCTTAGTTCGGGCGACGTTACAGTCATCCCGCAGGTCATCTCCTGTATACTCGCAGAATGCAGTACGCAGGTAAGACCAGTCGGGGACGTCAGCATACAAGGCAGCATAAGACTCCTTGATGGATGGATACCAGGTGTTGCGAGCAGCGCCAGTCAGGAAAGCAGGCAGTGTCGATGCAACATCAAGGCGGCAGCGTTCACAATGACGCTCAAGGTCGTCGCAGAACGCTAAGGCTCTACGATGGGTGCTGCTGCACGCATCAGTCCACTTGTCTGGACCAGGTATAGACCTTGAACCCAAAGACAAGGGAAGAGGCAAGGCAAGAGGCGAGGGACCCGTAGGGGCGGCTCGTCCTGGGCCTGCAGCACCTGCACCAGGCTGTCTAGTCGACGCAGGAGCAGCTGCCCTGCCTGCTAGATCTGGCCTGCGAGGTGGAAGAGTAGGCGACTTCACCTGAGACGTAATTGTCGACAGGGCTTGACGCAGGGCTTCATTCTCAGCCTGAATTTGCAGCTGTTGAGCCTCCAGCTCGAGGATGTAGTCCTCGTCTCCTCCGACGTAGCGAGGTCGTTGCTCGTCCATCTCGCCTTCTTCCATAGCACCACCAGGGGTATCCTCTGGGTTATCATTAGAAGGATGATCATCAGGGGCTTTAGAGCCACCTGAGAAAGTCTCAACCACGGCGTTGAACTTCGCACGCAGCTGCGGATTAGTCCGAGCAGCCTCCAGGAGCTTATCTAGCATATCGGGCTCTGAAGGATTATCAGCAGGTGGTTCGGCTCCGGCGGGTGGCCCGCCATTGCCTGGATTGTCTGTCATGTTGCTGTACCGACGTCGGTCGGAAACCATTTGTCACGGCGCAGCCGCTGCCTTTAATCTTACAGTGTGAGCGGCATGTCCACTTAGAAATGTCCAACGCAGTCTCTACTATCCACACTCTCGCACAGCAACTGAGCCCAGGTTTAGAACGGGACCCTCGGGAGTCGAACCCGAATGGTGAGCTGGTAGCAGCCCACCATTGACCTCCTCAGTCACTCTGCTAAAGTGTGGTATACGGATACGCATAAGCGCACCGTCACATTCTCTGCCGCTCAAATACAAGCAGAACCGTGTCAAGTACACCCAATCGGACTCAGAGGCATCGGTTGGAAACCAACTGTTACGAGACGTCCGGTGACGGTGACCGAGTTCTCCGTGACAGACTAGGCGTTGTCAGGAAGTCTGCCCGGGAACCAAACCCGGCCTCAGATCACCGCACCACTTCACACTTCTCCACTCAGGCAAATTAGTAACAGTATTTTTGAGATTCAGAGCCTCGGACTTGGTACATTCGTGATTTTGCGCGGTTGGTAAGATACGGCCATGCTACAGTACTGTAGGTGTCTACAGTACTGTCGGGGTACCTCGAGAGACCACTTACAGTACTGTAGACATCTACAATACTGTAGACATCTACAGTACTGTAGACATCTACAGTACTGTAGACACCTACAGTACTGTAGACATCTACAGTACTGTAGACATCTACAGTATTGTAGACATCTACAGTACTGTAGACATCTACAGTACCTCGAGGTACCTCGAGGTACCTCGAGAGACCATTTATAGTACTGTAGGTACCTACAGTACTGTGCACATCTACAGTACTGTAGACATTTACAGTACTGTAGACATCTACAGTACTGTAGACATCTACAGTACCTCGAGGTACCTCGAGATACCTCGAGAGACCACTTACAATACTGTAGCCTTTAAGCACTTAGGAAAATTCTGAACATCTCACTTGCATTCAAGGCATCCGTCCAACACTTAGTCGCAGCATCGTGTAACCGGTATTGCAGCGATGGCATCGCACGAGGTTACCCATACTCGCAGCCACATCTAGCCCATACTCGAAGCCACATACTCGGCGGACAACCTCGCGGCCACATAGCTGGTCCACAGATGGCATCGCACGAGGTTACCCATACTCGCAGCCACATCTAGCCCATACTCGCAGCCACATACTCGGCAATCAACCTCGCGGCCACACAGCTGGTCCACAGATGGCATCGTACGAGGTTACCCATACTCGCAGCCACATCTAGCCCATACTCGCAGCCACATACTCGGCAATCAACCTCGCGGCCACACAGCTGGTCCAGCAACGCAGAAGCATACCTGTGAGGCAGCTCGGTGCGAGGATCTCACCTCGCAGCATACCTCGCAGCCATTTTCCTCGCAGCCAGCCTCGCAGCCAGTTTCGCAGCCAGCCTCGCAGCCAGCCTCGCAGCCAGCATCGCAGCTAGCCTCGCGGCCAGTTTCCTCGCAACGATTCTCCGCAATGAATCGCAAGCATTGATGCACCAACGCAAGGCAGGTGCAACGTGTTGTGAGCAGCGAAGAGGCCAGACGGACTATGGTAAGAGCTTAGGACCAAGGTAAGAGCTTAGAAGGAGCTAGCATTGCGCAGCATAGCCCTTAGTATCCAGCCTAACCGCTACCACACCTGGTTGCTGCAGGTCTTACAATCACGCCTAGTACCCCCCTGTTCACCACCCCCTCGCAGTCCCCCTCACCACCACCACCACCACCACCACCACCACCACCACCATTTCATCACCTCCCACAACGTTCCCACTGTTGCCTCCCTTGTGTTGCAGCCCAGCCCAGCCCAGCCCAGCCCAGCCCAGCCCAGCCCAGCCCAGCCCAGCCCAGCCCAGCCCAGCCCAGCCCAGCCCAGCCCAGCCCAGCCCAGCCCAGCCCAGCCCAGCCCAGCCCAGCCCAGCCCAGCCCAGCCCAGCCCAGCCCAGCCCAGCCCAGCCCAGCCCAGCCCAGCCCAGCCCAGCCCAGCCCAGCCCAGCCCAGCCCAGCCCAGCCCAGCCCAGCCCAGCCCAGCCCAGCCCAGCCCAGCCCAGCCCAGCCCAGCCCAGCCCAGCCCAGCCCAGCCCAGCCCAGCCCAGCCCAGCCCAGCCCAGCCCAGCCCAGCCCAGCCCAGCCCAGCCCAGCCCAGCCCAGCCCAGCCCAGCCCAGCCCAGCCCAGCCCAGCCCTACTCTCCCACACTGCACTTCCTACCGAGGTGAGGACAAAGGAAGGTGGGTTGTAATTGAGGGCTGCTACACCTGCCCCTCCATCTGCCAACGCTACATCTCCCTACTCTATTGGTGAGTGCATCCAGTACCCATGTCCAATGTTTGCTTCCGTTGACAAATCGTCACACCGTTGCCGCAGGTCTTGTGCGCCTACACCTGAGACTATCAACGCCCTCCCCACTTCTCTCGCCCTCCCCATGGACCTCCCCTTCCCTTCCCTCCCCTTCCTCCCCTTCCTCCCACGCACATATACACCACACCCCAGCAAAAGGTGAGTGCAGGTATGTTGCACCCTGTACCCACCTTAACCGCTAGCATGCCCCTTGTCCCGCTGCAGGATTGATCGTCACACCCTTCCCCATCCTCTTTTCCTCCCCTTTCCCACGCCCACCACCAACGCCCAGCTTGTCGTCCCTCCACTTCCACCTCTACCCACCCCCCACTTCCCCCCTCCCCGTCACCTCTCCCCTGACATCCCAGCAGCCAGGAGAAAGCCCGCCCCACCCACCCTCTTCCCACCCCTCCCTTCCCCCTCTCCCTCCCTCTCCCCTCCCATACTTGTCAAGCCTCCTCTTCCCCTCTCCCACCCTTCGCTTAACGTGGCATCGCAACCCCCACCTCACCCCACCTTCCCTTCCCTACACCCTACACTCCCCACCGCAGTCCCACCCCACTGGCGCATGGGATATGTTGCCTGGTGTGAGCAGGTAGGAGGCCAGAAGGACCACAAAGGTAAGGCCACGGTGATAGCTAACACAGTGCCCAGCCTGGTTACCCTACCGCGCGTGCACGCCCCTTGGTTGCAGGTCTAGTGGGCACCTCCCTTCCACTTCCCTTTCCCCTACACAACCACCCCCTCCCAATTCATCCTCCCCCGCCCCCGCCCCCGCCCCCGCCCCACCTCCCGCCTCCCTGCCTCCCGCCTCCCCGTCTCCCGCCTCCCTGCCTCCCACCTCCCGCCTTCCACATCTACCCCCCCTCCCCGCCTTCACTCTTCCACTCCCCCACCCTTACTAGCAGCAGTCATCAAGCAGCCAAAAGGTAGGTAGGTGCTACAGTGCCCCTACTATATCTGCTGCTGCTGCCACTGCCACTGTTGCTGCTTCGCCCCTGCTGCTGCTGCCCCCCTACTGCTGCTGCTGCTGCTCTGCTGCTGCTGCTGCCCCCCTACTGCTGCTGCTGCTGCTGCCCCCCTACTGCTGTTGCTGCCCCCCTACTGCTGCTGCCGCCCCCCTACTGCTGTTGCTGCCCCCCTACTGCTGCTGCCGCCCCCCTACTGCTGCTGCTGCTGCCCCCCTACTGCTGCTGCTGCTGCTGCCCCCCTACTGCTGCTGCTGCCCCCCTACTGCTGCTGCTGCTGCTGCCCCCTACTGCTGCTGCTGCTGCTGCTGCCCCCCTGCTGCTGCTGCTGCTGCTCTGCTGCTGCTGCTGCCCCCCTGCTGCTGCTGCTGCTGCCCCCCTGCTGCTGCTGCTGCTGCCCCCCTGCTGCTCCTGCTGCTGCTGCCCCCCTGCTGCTGCTGCTGCTACCACCCTGCTGCTGCTGCTGCTGCCCCCCCCCCTGCTGCTGCTGCCACCCATGCTGCTGCTGCCTACAGTACTGTAGCTAGTCTATAGTACTCTAGGGGTCTACAGTACTCTAGGGGTCTACAGTACTCTAGGGGGTCTACAGTACTCTAGGGGGTCTACAGTACTGTAGAGATCTACAGTACTCTAGGGGGTCTACAGTACTCTAGGGGGTCTACAGTACTCTAGGGGGTCGACAGTACTGTAGAGGTCTACAGTACTCTAGGGGGTCTGAGGTACTCTAGGTGGTCTACAGTACTCTAGGGGGTCTACAGTACTGTAGAGGTCTACAGTACTCTAGGGGGTCTACAGTACTCTAGGGGGTCTACAGTACTCTAGGGGGTCTACAGTACTGTAGAGGTCTACAGTACTCTAGGGGGTCTACAGTACTCTAGGGGGTCTACAGTACTCTAGGGGGTCTACAGTACTCTAGGGGGTCTACAGTACTGTAGAGATCTACAGTACTCTAGGGGGTCTACAGTACTCTAGGGGGTCTACAGTACTCTAGGGGGTCTACAGTATTGTAGAGGTCTACAGTACTCTAGGGGGTCTACAGTACTCTAGGGGGTCTACAGTACTCTAGGGGGTCTACAGTACTCTAGGTGGTCTACAGTACTCTAGGGGGTCTACAGTACTGTAGAGGTCTACAGTACTCTAGGGGGTCTACAGTACTGTAGAGGTCTACAGTACTCTAGGGGGTCTACAGTACTCTAGGGGGTCTACATTAATCTAGGGGGTCTACAGTATTGTAGAGGTCTACAGTACTCTAGGTGGTCTACAGTACTCTAGGGGGTCTACAGTACTGTAGAGGTCTACAGTACTCTAGGGGGTCTACAGTACTGTAGAGGTCTACAGTACTCTAGGGGGTCTACAGTACTCTAGGGGTCTACAGTACTGTAGACACCTACAGTACTCTAGTGGTCTACACCCATCCACTCTTTACTCAGCAGCTGGCCCTCACGACTGGTTTGCGGTAGATGGGGCTAAGCTCACACACCTGCTGGTGCCCTTCTTCCCGCACAAGGAGGGTGGGGGAGACATGTACTTTGTTCCATTCAGCAACAAATCCATGGACAAGTAGGCAACAGGGGCATGCATGAGTCACAGACATGTTGAATGACCTTGCAATGTCTGTCAATCATGGTGTAAGTATGAATGGCTCTTACAAGCTCCTTTGTCTGTTACTTTGCGCGTCAGCACACGACATGATTCATTCAAACATCTCATGACCACATCTCATGTGCTTGTACAAGTCGCCAAGACAAGCATAGTCACCATGAAAAGCAAAGGAACGATTTAAATATATGACCTCTAAAAACAGCTTAAGAATTGCCTACAGTACTGTAGACCTCATCAGTACTGTAGGTGGCTACACTCCAACTGCTCACACACTCAGAATTTTAACACGCGCCAAGTGGCGTTGGAGTCGCAAGGACAATCCGAGGCGAATCGTATCAAAAAACTACCCCCCTAGGATGACGAATATGTGGACTAATTTGCCTGTGTGTCATAGGGGAGTTATGATTATTGCCTCAGCATTACATCATCACGTAACACCCCTCTTGATATGCCGCTTGAGTCCTTCAGGTGATGGTGGTGAGGGGGCTGAGGATAGGGTCAAGGTGAGGGGTTGGTAGTGTTGGGATGTGGTGGAGTCAAGGTGATTAGGTAGGGTCAAGATAAAGGCTTAAGGAAAGAAGTTACAAATGTGCATTGCCCCATGTATCCATGCAGGTGGTTGCGGCTGGTGAAAAGCAAGGCAAAGCGATCCCAAGTCAGGGGCCTGATGTGGTCAACAAACATGAGCATATCTTACATGGCATGACACATGACCAAACTATGCCTCCCCCGCCATCAGGTTCAAAAGTTGAGGCACAACTACACATGTAGCATTGACGAGTTTGTTTAGTTCGTATTCGTTCTATTGCTTTACAGGGCTGTAGTTTCGTTGTGCGCCTAATATCGTGTGTGATTGAAGGTGGCTTCCCCCACTTCAACCGTCAGCCGTTAGAGATCGTAGAGATTAGCAGCCGGCAGCTACTAGGCTATTGTAGGCCGTGTTTGCTTCTCGGGTTCCTGATGTGGCAGCCGACCACACACATGGGGGCGCATGGAAGGAAAGTGTTCCATTATCGGGCTTGGGAGGAACTCTCAGTCTTCCACACATGGTCACCCCCGCCATTGGCTGCACCCCCGTGGCTCAAGAGATAAAAACTTTCTCATTTCTGCACGGATGAGGCCGCCGATTCGTGCGATGAGCTGCTTGTGGCCTGACTAGAGTGCAGTCAGCCCCAGCGGTTTGCCGGGTGGCTGGCCCCCAACACGCGACGTGTTCTGGCGCCACGCAGACACTCTTAGCAACCGCTGTAGGCAGCTGGGACCCAGCACGGCGTGAACGGCGCATCCAAACTAATTTTCAAACCAGCATGCAACAGCGCTGTAAATCGCATTCTTCAACACGGGGTCAGTCCACATGTGACAGCAATGTCAAGGTGGTTACCGCATCGGTGCTTGTGGTTCTTTTGCAGCCAAACGCAGCGGAAATCAGCCAAAAAGATGCAGCAACTGAGCTGATAACTATGTTACCGCTTACGCTTGAAACGGCCCACATATGAAGGCAACGCGTTTCTGTATTGCGGAACGTATAAAACACCACACAAGGAGCCGAACAGAACTTGCAGTCCATCATTCGACGTCCTGGTTGGATAGATAACCGGCCGAAGAAAATGCCCATATCGAGGAAATTTGACATTGGGTGTCAGGCGGCCCCAACATTCAAAAAATGACAGGAAACCGACCCCTGGTAGTAGGACGGCTGTAACTCTGCACTCACTGCGCCAAATATTATGCTACTTGGCTCACAATGTAGCCAGCCCGGCCAGCTACCTTTTCCCCATCCAGAATAATTATGCAGTCAGTAGGCCGTGCACGACAAAGCATCAAAGTTGGTGATTCAAATTTGAGCCATTGCGGAGCATGCAGTCGTCGCTTCAACCGCCCGCGTCGCGTAGGCTGCTCTACATAAGTATGCGCGTCGGCAGCAACAGTCGGATATGAAAACAATTGCGCGAATGTGGCACGGAGGCAGTTGGCAGGTGCGGTTGGGAGAGGTGGCCACTACAACCTTTGTGTAACTATGTCTCGTGTGTCACCGCTTGCGCTTGGCAGCTGTCTGGGGCTGCCCCAACCCAGCAGGTGTGGTACGCTTGCGGAGCGTGCAGCCAGGAGCCGGCGCTTGAGCCATAGCAGCCTGTCCCTCGGTGGCGATTGCAGCTAGTGCCAACTGATACATGTGGCCGAAATCAGGTGATGCAGGCGGCTCTCTGCCCCACATGCTCTGGCCCTGCTGCTGGGGTGGTTGCTGTGGGGGTGGCTGTGGGGGCGGGGGTGGTTGTGGGGGGGGCACACCAGCTGACACAACTCTGCTGCACCCTGCTGCTGTTGCTGCTGCTGCCACCCGCTGCTGGCTTGCATGGTCCCCCACATTCACCACAACCACCCCGACACTGCAAGCAGCTGCTGTGGCTTTGCGTGCGGCTGTGGCTGGTGCCCTGGCTGCGGCTGCAGCCACCTCATGCAGCCGCACCGCAGCGCGAAGCTTAGGCAGCTGCAGCGTGAAGTCTTGCACATCTGTGTTGTTGAGGATGGACCGATGTGTGTGCAGGGACATATGCTCCAGGAGCGCAGGCAGCTCCATGAAGCGGCCAGCTCCATGCTTCAACAGCTGTAGCAAGGACTCCACTGGGGCATTGGAGGTGGGACAAGCCAGGAAGTACACCTCGAGGTGGAGGCGCAACCCGGTGCTGCATGGGCTGCCCTCAGCCATGGCCTGGATGTCCTGTTCGAACTGGTGCCACGTGCAGTGAGGGTCCCACACACCCGGGTCAGACTGCCATTCGTCCATGCGCAGGGCGGCACACTGCACCACCTTGGCGGCTACTTCTCTGCACGACTGCGGGTCTGACCCCCCCAGCGCAGCCATGAGGTGGGGCATGTCCAGCTGCCGTTTGCAGTGTTGTCTGTAGTAGTCCTCCATGGCTGCACAGTGGTGCTGTAAGTAGGTGGCCAGCTGCTGCTGCTGCTGCTCCTGTTGATCGATGGGCACTAGCTGTTGTAGCTTGCTGTGCAGCTGTGACAGCAGCTGCGCGTTGTTGGCCCATGGCTGCTGCAGGCCCTTGCAAACCTGCTGGATGTGGCGGTACAACTCAAAGGCATGCAAGCCGTCGTCCTTGCTGGCCCACAACAGCTCAGGCATGAGGTATGTCTGGCCCACCACTGCCACAACGGTGATCCTCAGCAGCAGATCACTGTCCTGCAGGTGCTTGCATAGCTCACGAGCCCAGGCAGGTGCCCGCCGCTGCTGGCACTCTACTACCTCAGCCACAGCCTCCCCCGCATGCCGCCAGACGGCAAGCAGTGATGAGGCAGCGGCAATGTAGCTGGCCCACCTTGTGTCACATGGTGTCTCTGGCTTTGCACCCCACCGGTCAAGCTTCAGCGTCACCCAGTGTTGCGCTAGGAGGCTGCTGAGGTCATTGATAGCTGACCTGGTGCCTGGCAGCACCCCCAGACCCTTGAGGAGGGTGTTGTGAAAGCCGTGGCTGTAGCAAGGCTGCGCCCGCGTCACCCCAACCTGCCCCTCCTCCTGCAGCCCAGCCCAGCCCAGCCCAGCCCAGCCCAGCCCAGCCCAGCCCAGCCCAGCCCAGCCCAGCCCAGCCCAGCCCAGCCCAGCCCAGCCCAGCCCAGCCCAGCCCAGCCCAGCCCAGCCCAGCCCAGCCCAGCCCAGCCCAGCCCAGCCCAGCCCAGCCCAGCCCAGCCCAGCCCAGCCCAGCCCAGCCCAGCCCAGCCCAGCCCAGCCCAGCCCAGCCCAGCCCAGCCCAGCCCAGCCCAGCCCAGCCCAGCCCAGCCCAGCCCAGCCCAGCCCAGCCCAGCCCAGCCCAGCCCAGCCCAGCCCAGCCCAGCCCAGCCCAGCCCAGCCCAGCCTCACCAAGGGTCTTGCTCTTCAGGTACTTGGCTACCACACGCAACTGCCGCCTCACAGTGGTTCTCTGCCCAGGTCGGTATGGGTTGGGCACCTGGCACTGCTCATTCACGAACAGCTCTCGGCACATGCCCAGCTTGCGGCGGCTGACCTGTGTCTGCAGCACGAGCCTGGCTGTGCTGAGGTAGTGTTGTGCAAGGTAGGCAGCTGTCCTGGCTGCAGGCTTCCCACGGCGCCCCACTTGCGTGGGTATGAAGTTGGTTGTCAACGCGGGTGGGTCTGGAGCCGGGCAGGGCTGCTGGGCTGCACTGCCTGACGGGATGCCATAGCCACCCTCAGCACACCGCTGCAGCACCTCTGGTGACACCCGGTGCCGCATCAGGATGTCCATTAGCTGCCGCTGATGCCGGGTGAGCCGGGGGCCGCTTGGACGGCTGCGGCGGATGTTGCGTAGCGCAAGGGACAGCCGGCGCTTGTCTTGCTGCAGCAGCTGAATTGCATGGGTGCGCTCCTCAGCTTGCTGGTCCAATGCCTCATACTTACCCTGCAGTTCCTGCTGTGCTGCCTGCACCTGCTCCATGTCTGCCCGCACTTGCTCCAAATCTGCCACTGTAGTACTGAGCTGCTGGCCCAGCCTTTCAACCTGTGCCTGTAACTGTATGGCCTGAACTTGTGCCTTGTTCCTTTGAGCCTTCAAGCCATTGGGGCTGCACTTAAACCCTGCCTTGGGTGAGGCATGCAGCTTTTGTAGGTGTTGGCGCAGCTTCTTGCTGGGCCTCTTACCCCCCATGGTGGTGGCTAGGGCTGGCAGGGAGCTGGGGGGGGGATGGGAGCAGGCAGCGAGCACGGGGAGCGCATGGGTGGGCTGGGAGGGCGTGGCCTGGGGTGAGGTAGGCTGAGGAGGGGGTGGGCTGGGAGGGGGTGGGCTGGGAGGTGTAGGTTGGGAGGGGGTGGGCTGTGAGGGGGAGGGCTGGGAGGGGTAGGGCTAGGAGGGGGTGGGTTAGGAGGGGTTTGGCTGGGAGGGGAGCAGGCTAGGAGGGGGTGGGTTAGGAGGGGGTGGGCTGGGAGGGGGTGGGCTGGGAGGGGGTGGGCTGGGAGGGGAAGGGCTGGGAGGGGAAGGGCTGGGAGGGGGTGGGCTGAGAGGGGGTGGGCAGTGTCAATGAGGTGGGCTCCTGCAATGGTGGAGGGGGGCGGGCATGGGGGTCGTTGCGTGCCGTGGCCTTGAACCTGCCTGGTGACCATGATGTAACTTTGAAGATGTCAAACTGATAGAGGCCTGGGCTGTTTGATGTGCGGTTTGTTTCAATAGATGCGCCAATGAGTAAAGAACAACAATTCTATGTCGCTTTTCCTCTAGGTGCAACGGGTGCAACACATTGAAGGGCACAGTGGAGGGGATGGGGGTGTACCCCGGTGCTACCTTCGTGTGCGCCGACCCAATTGATGTGTTCGGCGAGAAGCGAAGATAGATTATGCTTCACCCGCCCCGTCTAGGCGCCCTGCACGCCCGGCAGGCATCGCGTTGGGTGTCAGCCGGACATTCCATTTGTGCACAACCAGCTCACTACGCTAGGTAGATGGGGTCACAACGACGTGGCTCACCGTGCCAAGGAGACCCGTCTCGCCGATGTGATTTGTTCGCGGGCACATGTGGCAGTACGCGAGCAAAGACTCCAATGGCTAGCGCTGATGGTCAGATTACGCGGACTAATTCGTGGCTGCCAATGTGATGAACGCTATCGAAAACGGTGCAGATTTGAGATAGTACTTGCATGAAGATTACCAACCCCATGTTGGGGCCGCCTGATTGGGTGACGTGACACGATGTGGACGCTGTTTGGGTGCAGGGACTGGCCACAAGCCATACCACCACTCTTAAACATGTCATCAGCACTAGCACTAGCACTAGAACACATGTCAGGGGGGTACTGCGCCCGACAAGAAATTCAAAATTTTGAAAAGCTGGGCCGTTGAGCGCGATAGCTGTTCGCTGATCACAGCCCCACTAAGTAGGCTATTCCCAACACAACGCGACCTAATCTCTCAGCACCCCCGCCCGCCCCGGCGCAGGTGCACATCAGCCCGAGCAGCCCGCTAGCTTCGCTTTAACGAGCTGCATTGCCCTGCGCGAGAATCGCTGTAACACTCG
Organism: Haematococcus lacustris; assembly: GCA_030144725.1. Classification (NCBI taxonomy): domain Eukaryota; kingdom Viridiplantae; phylum Chlorophyta; class Chlorophyceae; order Chlamydomonadales; family Haematococcaceae; genus Haematococcus; species Haematococcus lacustris. Next base: position 2,053,228 of record JASKMD010000006.1, read on the forward strand.
TAAAAACTAGAAAGATTTTATCAGGGGTGCAGCAATGGCGGGGGTGACCACATGAGCATGGCAGTGGAGGCGTCCAGCCTTGTGACGAGCAGCTGACCTACTTACACATCGACAACGTTGACATAGCGAGACATCTCACAAACTCACATTGCGAGACATCTCACAAGCTTGCTCACTCAAAGCGGCACAAAGCTGACGGCACTCATAAGCGCAGCACGACGTCCAGCTGCTGCACCTCAAGGTTCAAGCCAAGCGCGTCCTCGTCGTCAGGCCGACTGGAGGCGTCGCGCGCTGTTTGCGGCAGTTCAAACAGGAGCTTGGTGGGCAGCTGAAGAGTGACATTTGTCTTAGCCTGCAGCGTAAAGCATTCAGCTGCGAGTCTGTCTGTACCCGGTATGGCCACCTCCAGCCCCCTCATGCAGCTACCCCAGGCCGCACGTGCGCGGCTGGAGCAGGCATCTAATATGACACGAGTGTGACATGTGTTCCACCCTGTGACCTGTTAAGATGACCACACTCGGCCCACAGCTACGGTGCACAGATCTCATCAAGACAACGCAGGATGAGATGAAGCACCACTGTCACATATGGCGTGATGTGATAGAAGCCGAGCTAAGCAGTTGCCACGTTCTTGCGCTCCCACCTCCTCTGCTCCCTGCCACAGGGCTGCCTGAAGGGGTGGCGGCTGAGATGCTGATCCCTGCCGCCATCACTGCTGCCTGATCAGCTGGGTCTCTCACCACAATGCCCAGATTCTTGTAGAACAGCCTTGGTTTCAGGCGCAGTGAGTTCAGCTGCACCAGCTCTGCGCAGCCACGCCTGAACTCAAACCCAGCCCTGCAAGCCCCCATGACATGCAATGCAACACTCACTACCTCGCTAACTAACTAAATGCTAACTCAAAAGACAGCAGTGCTAGCAGTCCCTCACTAGGCCTCCATTTGAGCCAGACCACTAGTGACCACTTGTGGGAATACTAGGGACCACTAGTGGGCAATAGTGGCCGGCTCAAATGGTGTTAATGGGCTGTGTGGAGTATGGTGGGTAGCCACAGGTGCCGGGTGAAGGAGAGCGTGCCAGGCAAGGTGGTGGCTGTTGACCAGTGCATGAAAATGCGGGAAGTGTCAAGGCACTATTAGGGCAAGGAGGCCTGTCATAGGCCAGGCACACGACTGCTGCAGAGCACGGGGCATCGACTGAGGTTGTAAGAGCTGCTGCAGAGGCTGGGGCTGGGGCGGGGGCTGGGGCGGCTGCTGGGGCTTGGGTTGGGGCTGGAGCTGGGGCTGCTGGGTCACATTGCAAGGGGGCCTGCAAGCAGACGGCCCTGTGAAGGGGGAGCTAGGGGGAACCAGGGAGGGGTGAAGGTAGGCAAAGGGCGTCACATCTGGGTGAGGGGGACTAGGGGGAAAGATTTAGGGTTGTGTGAGTCACCTGAAGGAGTGTGACCAGGAGTGATCTAGGTCATTGAGCGCCCAGTAGCCGGACAGCACCAGGCACCCCAGCCGGCTGCCCCACACAGGCAGGGGCAGTCGCTTCCTGCACACACCCCACAACAGCCCTTGTGAGGGCAGCATGCCGCCATGACTAGTGTTCTCGTGTGCAGGTCCTGTGCTTGTGAGAAGCACCACGTGGTCACATGGTGCCTAAGTCACACTCATTATAATGACTGCCTGCACGCGCCATGAGATCACACACTGTGGTCACACTAGGCAGCTGGCCTCCACTACAGGCATTACACAGCCAGGCTGTTGCTTTTCCATTGCGTGGCCGCCTGCCACTTGCCTGTACTCTATGGCACGGTCTCTGAGGTTGAAGAACAGCTTGCCACGCAGGATGCGGTCCTTGCAGCTGTACTTTGCAATGCAGGTCTTGGAGTGAAGGTTCCACGCCACTGTGCCGGTCAGCTCGACACCAATGAGCTTCAGAGTCTGTCAGAAAGGAAGGGTGGGTTGAAGTGAGATGGGATGGGGTGGGGTGGGGTGGGGTGAGGCTTGGCCCTGATGTGAAGGCTGCCTATTGCACCTTCTTGAGCTTCAGGTTGTCTATGGGCATGAAACCTGCACCCTCACTAGCAGCTTGGCTTGCCCAGGAAATGAAAACCTCTGGTCGCATCTGTTGCTGAGGTCCTGGCTTAGCTCATCACCTACACCAGACAGGGGCATGGTCAAGGCTGAGGAGACTGGCTTCCCAGCGGGCTTCACAGAGACATGCAATTGTGCAAAAGAACGAACGTAGGACCTGGAGATGATACAGAGTCCACCGTCTCTAAACCTTTTGCGCTCATGCGATCCAATCCCTAGCTAACCTCTGCGTGCCAGCTGGTGCGGAGTCTTCCATGTCGAAGCTTCCGATACTCGCCGCTATGAATGTCGCTTACTTCTCTTCGCTGCTACATGGGAACGAGGGGCCTGACCAAATGGACAAATACGACGAAAGCATGAAAATGATAGTGACATGTTTCATAATGCGCTACATCGCTCTCTTAACTAAGTTGCATCTGTCGGCATTCTTGCATCAACGCAGTCATGACAACACAGTAGTCAAGCTAGAGAGCAGAAGGCATGTTGTTCCCCTAGAGTGAAACACGCTACCTCGACCTGCCTGAGAGTGAACCCCGCCCTGTCCGTTCTCTCTATTCGCTATTCGCGGCCATGTCAGCCAACTGGCTCTATCACGAGAAGCAGGTGCGGCCAGTTACTTTAAGTCCGACTCCTCAACTGATTGCTGCCTTTCAACTGTCAGCCGTGAGCTCCTCGGTCAAGCACAAGCTGCATGGGGTTTTGGTTCACAGCAAGCAGAGAAGGCGGCACAGGATGACATGACATGACCTAAACAGCCCCCTTGTCCCTCACCAGGGCCTCCAATAGAGGCCACTAGCGGGAATACTAGGGGCCACTAGTGGCCCGACTCAGATGGTGTTGATGGGCTGTGTGGAGTATACCCAATGCACATGGACATGGTGCATGAGTGCCTACCACCTACACTATTGCTTGACCGCGAGGGCTACTGTGTAGAGCTGGCATAAAAAACATGCGCTGGTTGTAAGCTAATATCAGCTCAAATGGGGGGCCACACACTACTATGCCCCAGCAGGCTGCTGCTACTGCTGCTGGGCCTCGGATGGCTTGTCTCGCACCCGCTTGTAGCCCAGGCCAGGGTACTCCTTGCCCTTGGCTGGCAGAGCTGCCTGGTCTGGCCACCAGCACAGCTCCAGTGGGTGCCACCTGCTCTCCCCAATGCGCTGCATGTTCAGCGCTGCATTGCAGTCCCTGTTTACCCACCTGCCTGGCTGTGGTGCTGGCTTGGCTTTGGCAGCCTTGCCTTTGCTCAGGTCAGCTGCCTGCTCAGCCTTGGTGGGCTGGGTGGGCTCAGCTGCCCCTGGCTCAGCCTCGATGCGCTTGCTGCGCTTGGCTGGCTGGGGAGTGCTGGGCCCTGGCTCTGAGGCTGCTGGCTGTGTGGCTTCCTGGCTGCTGAGTGGGGCCTGTGGGGGCTTGCGGGGGGCCACTACCCTTTGCGCTCCCCTTCCTCTTCTTCTCAGCCATCACGCGATGTGCATTGAGACGGGCGGTGGCCTTTTCAAGCAACTTCGGTTTCCTGTGAGATTCATGGAGTGATAATCATCCCACCATGATCCATGGCACATTGCCATTTCCTATACGGCATGACCTAAACAGCAAGGAAGGTTTTGGCACTTCGCAGGTAGCGGCCCTATGTGGCGTGCACTGCCTCAACACCCTGCTGCAAGGCCCGTACTTCTCAGAGCTCGACCTAGCCCAGGTATTGCCCCTAGGCAGTGCGGGGCCTCTGACTTGCCCCAACCACCCTGCCTGCCCCAACCACCCTGCCTGCCCCAACCACCCAGCCTGCCCCAACCACCCTGCCTGCCCCAGCTGCCCTGCCTGCCCCACCCACCCAGCCTGTGCCAACCACCCAGCCTGCCCCAACCACCCAGCCTGCCCTCGCTCCTATCTGGTGGCCTGCTCACAGATTGGTCAGGAGCTAGACCGGCTGGAGTCAGAGCTGCTGCTGGGGGGCGCCAAGGCGGCGGGGGAGGCAGGCAATGTGGACGGCTCCGGCATGTTCAGCATACAGGTCCAGCAGGGTCCGGGCCTGCAGGGGGGGCTGATGCCTGGCTCAGGGCTGGCCCAGGCCTGGCTCAAGGGGGGTGCTGCTGCCTGGCAGGAAAGGAGGGAGGGGGGGTTGCTGCCTGGCTCAGAGGGTGTTGTGTGTCTTAACATTTAGAGGGTACTCCTGACTGGCTCCGGGGCGGTGGGGGCTGCTGCCTGGGAGGAAGGGGGGAGGTGGGGCTGCTGCCTAGGAGGAAGGGGGGAGGTGGGGCTGCTGCCTGGCTCAGAGGGGGGGCCCGGGGCTATCCCATTGGGGGTACTGCTGCCTGGCTGGGGGGAGGGGGGTGTCCTCCTACTGCCCCTGCCAGGCCAGCAGGCAGGACAGACAGGGCGGGTGGTCAGGGAGACCAGGCCAGCCAGGTTTCAGGCCCAGTCAGACACTCTGAAGCACTCTTGCTATCCCTGCTGCCCCTCTGCCCTGCTGCCTCCCCCCACCCTGTTGCTGCTGGTGCTGCCTTGGCCCCCCACCAGTGTTTTATTATCCGAGCTATATATATATATATATATGAAATGTTCGCTATGAAATGCCATGTTTCAGGGGTCGTTCAGGGCCCCCCCACCCGGCCCACCCTGCCCACCCTGCCGCCGCTGCTGCTGTGTGGCAGGTGCTGAGCCGGGCACTGCAGGTGTGGTCGCTGTCAGCCAGCCCCATCACCAGCCCTGACATGGCGGGGGTCAGCCAGGAGCCGCAGAGGGAGAGGGCCTTCATCTGCAACCTGCAGGTCAGTGCCGGGCACCTGGGAGGGGGAGGCGGCAGCACGGGGGCACAGGGGGGGAGGCCCAGGGGGTGGAGGCAGGGGGGGGTGGGGGCAGGGGCAGGGGCAGGGGCAGGGGTAAGGGCAGGGGTAGGGGCAGGATGACTAGCTGGGTTGGGTGAGGTGCAGGGTGGCGGAGCAGGGGCAGGGGCAGGGGTGCTTCATGAGGTGCTAAGGTCATGGCCAGGGGTTGACAGTGGTGATGAGGCGGCGGCGGTGGTGGGGGGAGGGGCGGGGGCCGGGGGGCAGGGCAAGGGGGGGGGCGGGCTGGGCGTCAATCCAGGACCTCAGCCTGCTCTGAGGGCCCACAGCAGGCAGCCCCCTGCCCCCTGCCCCCCCCCCCCTAGCCGCACTCAGTCTATGGCACTATGGCACCCAGCAGCTCAGCCATGTAGGTGGGCAGCAAGTGGGCAGGCAAGCGGGCGGGCGGGCAGGCAGCGACCTGCTGGTGGGCTGGCTAGAGGCCCATAGCAGCTGAGGCCCAGCCCCCCCCCCCCTGCCGCCTTGCCCCCCCTGTGCCTCAGGAGCATTGGTTCACCATCCGGCGCGTGGGGCAAGACTGGTTTGACTTCAACAGCACCTTCCCCGCACCTCAGGTCAGCCCTGAGACCCCACCTGGTCACAGCCAGCCAGTGGACCCCTGGGGCAATTCACCACCTGGGTTGGGATGAGGGCGGCTCACAGAGCCCTGCCCCTGCCCCTGCCCCTGGCCCTGCCCCTGCCCCTGCCCCTGGCCCTGCCCCTGCCCCTGCCCCTGCCCCTGGCCCTGCCCCTGCCCCTGCCCCTGGCCCTGCCCCTGGCCTTGACCCTGACCCTGGCCCTGACCCTGACCCTGACCCTGATCCTGACCCTGACCCTGACCCTGACCCTGACCCTGACCCTGACCCTGACCCTGACCCTGACCCTGACCCTGACCCTGACCCTGACCCTGACCCTGACCCTGATCCTGACCCTGACCCTGACCCTGACCCTGGCCCTGCCCCTGCCCCTGGCCCTGCCCCTGGCCTTGACCCTGACCCTGGCCCTGACCCTGACCCTGACCCTGACCCTGATCCTGACCCTGACCCTGACCCTGACCCTGACCCTGACCCTGACCCTGACCCTGACCCTGACCCTGACCCTGACCCTGACCCTGACCCTGACCCTGACCCTGACCCTGACCCTGACCCTGACCCTGACCCTGACCCTGACCCTGACCCTGACCCTGACCCTGGCCCTGACCCTGACCCTGACCCTGATCCTGACCCTGACCCTGACCCTGACCCTGACCCTGACCCTGACCCTGACCCTGACCCTGACCCTGACCCTGACCCTGACCCTGGCCCTGACCCTGACCCTGATCCTGACCCTGACCCTGACCCTGACCCTGACCCTGACCCTGGCCCTGGCCTTGACCCTGCCCCTGGCCTTGACCCTGCCCCTGCCCCTGCCCCTGCCCCTTTCCCTATCCCGTGTGTATGCTTTCCCCCTGGCTTCTGCCCCCACCCCTCCCGCTGCTCTGACAGCCCCCCTCCCCCCCTGCGCCCCCTCGCCCTGCCCAGGCGCTGGGCACCTTCTACCTGGCTGCCTTCCTGGCCAGCCTGCGTGACCAGGGCTTCACCATCTACGTGGTGCGGGGCAACCTGCCCACCCCCCAGCCGCCCCAGGGGGGAGGCAGCCAGGGGCCTGGCCACTGGTTCTCAATAGATCAGGTGGGGAGGTGCGGGCGCCTACCTCGCCCTGACTCCTCATCCGTCCCCCCTCACTCTTCCTCCCACCTCTCCCCTCACTCCTCACAACAGATGGTCACAGTTGCGTGACAACCTCTCACCATGTCTTCCAAGCACCCATGTTGCTGCTGCAATCGCCTCAGTCGCTGCTGCTTTGAAATGGATGTAATATTGGCGGGTTGGGCGCGAGTTTGCCACAACCTGGGTGGTTCCCCTGTTCCCGTGCGTTCATGACGACACGACACGGCATGGGCCCTCCCCCCGCCCCTCACTCTCACGCCCCTCTGGCAGCGAGGCCTGCGGCCCTGACCACCTTGGTGCAGGCCAAGGCCCTGAACGCGGACGCTGCTGCAGCCCGGCAGCGAGGCAAAGTGCTGAACACGCTGGATGGTCTGTTCAGCAAAGCAGCCCAGCAAGGGGGGAGCCTCACACTCCGCAGCAAGCGCCCCCTGCCTGCCAGCAACGGCCACGACAGCTCAGATGGTGGGGGCGGTGCGATGAGCGCAACTCATCTAAGAGAGCCCATACCCATGAGCCTCTCCCCACGCTGTCCATCCCCTCCCCTCTCACCCCACCCCCTCACCCCTGACCTTACCACCTCATCCCTCTCATCCCTCCACCCACCCACCCCTCACAACCCCCCTCACCCCTCACCCCTCACCCCTCACCCCTCACCCCTCACCCCTCACCCCTCACCCCTCACCCCTCACCCTCCCCCTTCCCCCACCCCCTCACCCCTGCTTCCCCAGCCCTCCCCCCCTCCCTTGTCTGCCTGCAGTCGTGGAGGGCATGGCAGGCTTCCCTGGCGGCGAGGACTTTGAAGACGCTGAGCTTGCCGCCGCCATTGCAGCCAGCCTGCAGGGCCACCAGGGGGCAGCCGCCAGGGGGCCAGGCAGCCAGGGAGTGGGCGACCAGGGCGCCAGCTCTGGCTCCGGGGGGGGGCCCAGCAGCAGCCACCACGTCAGGGGGCAGCCTGGAGCTGGGGGCGGAGTGATAAGCCGCTCTCCTGGGGCCGCTGAGGAGAGTTGGGGGGGTCCTAGGGGTGTAAGGCAGCGGGGCGAGGGGGCCGGGGGGTGGGAGGGTCAGGAGCAGCAGGGAGGGGAGGGGGGAGAGGAGGAAGAGGAGGACCTGCAGCTGGCGGCGGCTATCGCCGCCAGCTTGGAAGCAGTGCAACCCATGCAGCAAAGCCAGCAGGAGGTGCAGCAGGAACAGCAACAGCAGCAGCAGCAGCTTGCTGCAGAGCCTGAACCAGGCGAAGGTGGGTGGTGGGAAGAGGAAGCCCCCCTCCTCCTCCCCCTGCCCCTCCCCCTCCCTCTGCCACTGCCCCTCCCCTGCCCCTCCCACTCCTCCTCCCCCTGCCCCTGACCCTCCCCTGCCCCTCCTCCTCCCCTTGACCCTGACCCTGGCCCTGCCCCTGGCCCTGCCCCTGCCCCTGCCCCTCCTCCTCCTCCTCCTCCTCCTCCTCCTCCTCCCCCTGCCCCTCCCCCTGCCCCCCTTGCCCCCCTCTACCCCGCAACCCTCTGCCCGTTGTTCCATACAGGAGTGGTGGAGCTGGCGCTGCGGCTGCCAGACGGCTCCCGCGTCTCCCGCCGCTTCACAACCACCGACCCCGCAAGCACCTTGTACAGGTGAGGAGGGAGGGAGGGAGGCACGGCCCCCTGGTCAGAGTACACGCCAGGGTCTGGGGGAGGGGGTGAGGGAGGGGGAGAAGGGGGAGGGGAAGTATGGGAGGTGGGCAGCTGCAGCTGCAGGGTGTGGCGCCGGGATGGGGCAGCAGGGGCTGAGGGTGTGTGTGTGTGTGTGTGTGTGTGAGCAGGGAGAAGGGGAAGGGAAGGGGCAGCCCAGGGCTGCAGGGTCTGCCAGATGCCACTGGTTGGCTGCACTGTGCCCCTGCAAGGCCAGCCTAGCCCTGGCCCCGCCCCCCTTGCCCTGCCCTGCCCTGCCCCACCCCTGCAGCTACCTAGCCGCGCACCACCAGCTGGCCGCTGCCCGGTACACAGTGGCCACCCAGTTCCCCCGCAAGGTCAGTCAACACCCTGCAGCCCCGCAGCACTCACCTGGTACACCTGCACCTGCACCTGCACCTGCACCTGCACCTGCATCTGCACCTGCACCTGCACCTGCACCTGCACCTGCCCTGCCCAGGCCTGCCCTGCCCTGCCCAGGCCTGGCCTGACCCTGCCCTACCCCGTTCTCCATTGGTCTCGTTAGCACCTGCTTGCCGCATGTCAGGGGGCAGTTGTGAACCCAGGCAGTCGCAGCCAATGGCCAAGCCTAGCCCTTGCTGCTCTGGCCTACCCCCCTCCCTCTCATACCCATGGTAGGCAGCTCATCGATGCTCTGCAGCAATGGGGGCGGAGGCGACAAGTGCAGCAGGGGCCGTCGCCCAGCAGCCATACATGGCCCTGCCCTCGTCCCTTGCAGGTCATTGCATGTGACCCAGGCGCTGGCAGTTTTGCCGAAGTAGGGTTGGGGGAGAAGCAGTTGCTCAGCGTAGAGCTGAAGCGGGATTGAAGGCTGAGAGGCCCAGTCAGCGCCGCGCGGCCTTGCACGACACGTGACGCTGCACGATGTGATGCAGCCGAAAGCAACAAGTGGCATAGCTTGGGGGTGCAGGCCACCGACAGGCAGTGGTTGTTCAGTGTTCAAGATGCAAGGGACACGCGGCCAGATGCCAAGTTGAAGCTGTGTCAGCAGCAACCAGATGCTGTAGGAACCAACGCTGCGCCCCTATGATGGTTCGCCGGTCAGCACCACAGCATGACAGCATCCAGAGCTAGACCGTGCTGCGCTGGCACGGCCGAGTGGTAAATGGTCCTGAGTAGACCAGGGCGACACAACCCTCAGCAAACATTTACAAACCAAATGCATATCGTTCGTATAAAACATGCATCCATGCGCTGAATCATGGACCGCCTGGCAATTCTACACTTGATTAGCTTGCACAACCCACACACAGGCTCAAATGGTTCACTTACAAACACCCAGAGTGGGCAACGCAACCTCAGCTCAACACCATAAAACCCTACCAAGCCACCTGACGCCCCTGCGATGCCACCGTCATCATCACCGACATGTGCTCTGCGCATCGGGCCCTGCAAGCCCTGAAGGCGACCCCGCCGTACAGGAGAAGCTGGTCGACATGCTTGAGCTGGGTTTGGCCAAGTACAGAGTGAAGGAAGACATCGTCGCGGACTTGGAAAAGCGCAAGGCCAACGTTCGGCAAATCGGCGAAGAGGTGCTCCATGATCCCAGTGCCAGCGCATGCCACGACAGCTCACTTCCTTGTCCTCACTCCCAGCTCATATCAGCTACAGTGGCTCCTGCAGCAGTGTGCTCACCAGCTGCTTCGCTGCCGCTGATGTAATGCTGTGACATGGGGCATCTCTAGACCTAGTGTGGACAGTCAGAAGCACCACCTCACCCATTAGCTGCAGCTGTTGCTTGGAAAACCTTCTCTTCCATGAGACCAATCACTGAGCCCAATGCTTTGGCATGCTACCGACCTTGGCTCTGACTTCCCGCCCGCCCTAAGTGTTCCACATGCGAGTGTCAGGCTGCGCATCCTGCCCTGGCAGACTTCAGAAAATGCAGATATGCGTAGATGGTACAGACGGCAGAGACACTACAGACAGTCGATTCAAACACCTGTGGCCCAGCCTGGCAGTGGCAGGCTGGTCAGCTGCGGTGCTGCCTGGTGGCGGCCGCTCCTGTGCCAGCTTGCAGAGCAGCTGGGCAAGGACGTGGAGCTGAACAAGATGCGCATGGACCTGGCCACCAGCGCATCCCTGGTGGGTGCCGTGCAAGGCCTGATGCTGGCTGCTAGGGGAGGCTGAGGCTGGCAGGGGGCTGGTGGCAGAGGACGCGGCATGGCTGGCAGGGGGCATGGGGCCAGATGTCGGGCATGACCTGGCAGAGGGCATGGTGCTGGTAGCTCCACAAGTAGGTGTTCAGACCTTGACCAGGGGCAATGGCACCCTCAGCTGCAACCCAGCGGCACCACACATGAGTATGGGGTGGCCTCCTGTGTGGGAGGCAGGTGGCCAGCACAGGGCCTGATCCTCGCTGCTGCAAGGCTATGGCTGCCTGGGCATGTTGCCATCTTACCTGTGCCCCTGATGCTGCCCCTGTCCCCTGCCCCGCCCCTAGTGTGTCAGTGGGCCCTGCCCCTGCCCCCAATGGCCCCCGCCCCCGCCCCCGCCCCTGCTCCTGCCCCCGTCCCCGCCCCCGCCCCTGCAGTGTCAGTGTCAGTGTCAGTGTCAGTGTCAGTGAGATCTTCCCCTGCTCCTGCCCCTGCCAGGCTGACACTCTGGCCCAGTTCCAGGAGCTGGACGACAGCATCCAGGCATTGAGGGACGAGCTACAGGTCAGCCCAGGCCTGGTTGAGTCAGCAGAGGGGTCAGGTGCTCAACGGCTGAATCGGCTGGATCACCCCAGAGCCAGTTGCTTGTCCAGGTCAGGGGCCCTGCAACCCTCAGTAGGGGTGCAGGTTAGCTCAGCCAGCCGCCAATCAGGCCAGGCCAGGCTCAGCTGCTCAACCTTGTCAATGTCGGCCAAGGCAGCCCCAGACCTAGCAGTCACAGTGCATCAGGCGCTGAGCCCAGGGCCACTGGCTTAGGTGCACCAGACCATGCCCTCATGCCCTGCCCCTCCACCTCCTCTTCCCATACCTCCTCCTCCAGCTGCTCTTCCTCCTCCGCCGCCGCCGTCTCTTCCCCCTCTTCCTCCTCCCATCCCCTGCTACCACTGCCTTCAATCCCAGCGCCTCCCATCCCCTTGCCCCCTGCCTGTGGCGCCACGCTGCTCAGGAGGACGCTGCTGAGCTGGCAGCCTACGAGGCAAGCAGCGCTGCTGCCCGCAACCAGGGACTGTTCTTCCAGAACCTGCACCAGGCTGTGCCGCTGAAGGAAGGAGAGCTGGGATACAACAGGCAGGTAGGCGGGGGTGGCCTGGGTGGGTGGCCACTTGAGTGAGCCAGGTATGAGTTGGGTAGGGGTGGGGTATGGTAGGGGTATGGTAGGGCAGGGGTGGGGTGAGTGTAAGAGCAGGGGGTGGTAGCTTGACCTGCATGGCTTTCAAAAGGGTTGGTTGGGCTGCAGTCAGCGGCGGCCGGCATTAGGTGCTCCTCAAGTGTGTGCCGGTGGGTGGGTGTGGCACCATGGTTGGTCTTCTTGTTGGTGCATGCCATGACACAGCAGCCATGGCCACTGCCATGGCGCTCAGGGAGATAACAGGTGTGATTGTGTGGTCAGGGTACCATCTCTGCCCTGTCTGCCTCTGCTGCTCTAAATTCTAACCTAGGCCAGCAGCCGTAGTCAAAGGTCCTTCAGACTGTCCCACCACCACCATCAGCATTGTGTCACACCACACCATGCCACCAGCACCACACCATGCCACTCATCACACCTCTTGCTACTGTACCTGGCTACAGGCTGCACAAAGCGCGGCACAGATGGTGAAGGTACCTGCGGTAAAGGAGGTCCACAGCCCCCTGAGGCTGTATGTCTTCACCTACCTCACCATTGTCCTAGGCTGTGTGGTGGCTGCAGGTGCGGGTTGGGACTGTCTGGGTGCAGCATGTGGGTGGTGTAGGGCGATGCGCGAGGTGCTGAAGCTGGTAGGCGCTAGCGACTGCCTGGGTCTTGGTGGAGAAGCATGGGCCCGCGTACTGGGCTGGGCGACCGCGGCAGCGGTAGGTCGGGCCGGCATTCCGGCTATGTGTGTGCCGCCTGCGAACCCTTCGTGCTCGCAGACCTCACTGGCGGAACGCCGTCGTTAGGGTTGGATGCACTGTACGTTGCGCTGGGAGGTGTTCTGGGCTTCAACGCTTGGAACGAGCGCGCTGCATTGGAGCGGCACATGGACGAGAAAGAGGCGGAGATGCGGGAGAGCGCCACCGAAAAGGAGGGAAGCTCGTCCGACCAGCGCGACGCACAGAGATAGCGCAGGTCTGGTTTATTGGTACATACCCGCCGCCTCGCGCAATTGCAAAACAACCCGACAAATTGCCGGATTAGTTAGGAAGTGATCGATGTATGCTCATCTATGGCGGAGATGATGTTGCTTAGAGAGCTGTCATACAGGTAGGACCTCATTGTGTAAGGGTAAAAGAGTTCGTTGGATATTCAGAAACTGGTGAAAATCAAATCAGGTTTGCCACCACCTTGGCGCTGCATGCAGGCGGGATCACAGACTGCAATGAACGGCGTAGACCGAGTACCGGCAACGGCTGAGACTGCGCAACCTCGAACACGGGGGCGCTACAAGTCAAGCCGGGTCGCAAGACCGACTCCTGAAAAGTCTCTTGACAAAGCAGCTGCTACAGTTGCTACTGTTCCTCTTGTTGTTGATGGCAAGGTACAGCTGCCAAGTCTCCCGACTAAGGATTTTTATGGCAAGGATTTGACTCGGCCTTTTGTGAAGCTCGACGCTGACAGTAAGGTCGTAAAGAACCGTCCTGGCGCGCCCGAGCTACCCAACGCCAGCGTCGTGGGTGCGTGCAAAGTTATTTGAATTGCAGTGTTGACTTGGATCATCATTGCACAATAGCGGCCAGTGCAGGGTGGTCCAAAAAGGCCGAATACCGCGATGGTGGCTTCCGTCATGCCCCAATTGCAAAAGACAAACTGGATGGCCCAGCTGAGGAGCAGGCTGCTCTTCCCCGTCGTGCACGCAGTGCATGGGAATGCTATGCCGACGAGCTGTTCCAAAAGGTATACATTTACTATGCGACGGCATGACTTGCACGTGAGTATTTGTCAAAGCCACCCACCCACTTGCAGGCCGACAAACAAGTGGCCAACAAGAAGGAGGATGCAGCTTTTAAATCCTCCATTAGAGATCAGGTGATGCCAAAGAGGAAAAAGGCTCGGTGGTCTACCCAGGAACAGCATGAAGCCGAGCCAGGCTTATGGTCTCAGCTGAGTGTGGAGCAGCAGGCACCCTACATAGCAGCCGCAGCAGGTGGGCTCCAGCAGGGACAGTAGCACAAGTCACACTTGCCATCCCTCTTGCAAGTGGTGCCAAAACAGGCAAAGGGATGGGCAAACCTACAGCTCTCTTTGTGTGATGACTGCATGCTTAGCAGTAAGATTATAAGTAGTAGATACAGCAGCTGAGCAGACATTGTTACCTGGTTGTATTTGTCTGTCAAGTCTTCACCAACTCCAGTTCCTTCCCATCCTGTTGCTGCTACTGCTACTGCTGCTGCTGCTACTGCTACTGCTACCGCTGCTGCAGCTGACAAGGAGCGGTACAAGCGGGAAATGGAGGCATACTGGGCAGCCCACCCTGAGGCATACGAGCAGCACAAGGTAAAGCAGTGGGTGTAGAGAGCTGGGGGCTGTTGTTGCTACTGCACCCGACTTTATCAGTAAGCCTGCTGTCAGTCATCTGGCCTGGGAGCTTGTTTGGAAGCTTGCGCACGCTCAGTATCACCAACTCATTAGCTGCTGAGAGGCAGGCGACGAAAATGGCTTCCCAAACACACCCACTTCCGTCCCTCCCCTCCCCTCTCTACCACTCCCTGCTGTTCAGCCAACATGCAATGACGGCTACCTGACTGTCCCATTTGGCTTTGCTCCCTGCTGAGCTCATCACAAATCATCGGCATGGCTGCGTCTTATTCCTTCTAGGGTTATATACATGCCAGGTAGGTGTCTAGCCCACCACCGTTTACCCCACCATCTCCTCAAGTGTTTAGTGTCACAGAGGCGCTTGTGTCCTGGCGGTGAGACGGACAATTGAGGCTGACACTGACAACACCACAATGCCAGCAGGCCACTCCCATACCGCAGCAACGCTGGCAAGTCACCTGCCGCACTTGATGGTCTGGGTGTGTGGGCCCTGCCATAGTATTGATGCCTGGGCGCTGGGACCCACTGCTGCTCCTGCTGCTGCCTGCATGGCTGCTGCTGTGCAGGCCAGGAAGGCAGTCCGCAAGGGGACTGGGCAGGCAGGTGTTAAGGGACGCAAGGCGTCTGGCAAGCGAAAGGCAGCGGGCGGGTCAGGCAGCGAGGGGGACAGCGACGGCTCTGGGGCCAGCAGTGATGATAGCAGCGGGGCCGTGGTGCCTGTGGCAGCAGCCAAGAGAGGTGAGGCAGTCTGGAGCCTCATGGGGGTTGGGAGGCGGGCTGGACCCTGCAGTGCTCCGCTTTCAGTGCCCTGCTTGTCTGCCTGGGCTGGAGCACGGTCAACACAGTGGGTCAGGGGGGGCTTGGGGCCCTGGGGGCTTGAGGGGCTTGGATGTCAAGGGGGTGCATGCTGTGTTGCGACATAGGGTTTGCCATCTGGGCAGTTGGGGTCCGGTTGGGCTTGGGCTGTAGGGTGGCTAGTTGTAGTGGCTGTGATCAACATGGCTGCGTCCTGCTGACCCAGCCAGTGGTTGGCTTGCCTTCCTGAGATGCAGGAGCAGCCAAGTCAGGGAAGGCAGTAGCCAAGGCCACGGCACGGCCTGCAGCAGCCAAGGCGGCGGGCAAGCCGGCGGGCAAGCCTAGTAGAAAGGCAGCGAAAGTGGAGGAGGAGGAGGAGGCAGAAGAGGATGGCAGTGAAGAGGAGGAGGGAGGGGAGGAGGTCAGTTGCGTGCTGGCTGCACCTGTCTTTGCTGCTGCCTGCACTGCAGCCCTTGTGCTGTGCCCCAGTGCTTAGCTATACAAGGAGGAGGAGACAGTTGAGGGGGGTCAAGGACATGGCTCATGCTCATGATCCTGACCACCCCGCCGACGGGTCATGCACTCTTACTCATGCGCCTTTCAATACTCGCTGGAGCTCCTGCTGCCTGGGTTGCTGCCGTAGCTGCTGCTCTTCCGCACCCTAGCCGGACCTGTCTAACCTCCTGCCTGCAGTATGTGTCCGAGTCATCTGACGATGAGGACCACCTCGACTCTGAGGAGGAGGCGCCCGGAGTTGTTGAGGAGGGTAGGCAGGAGGAGGAGGAAGAGGAGGCTGTTGTGCCACCAGCTGCAGCGAAGCCAGCAGTCAAGGCTGCTGCCAAGCCCAAGGGCGCAGCTGGCAGCAAAGCAGCAGGCAAAGAAGTCGTTGGTGGCAAGGCAGCAGGTGGCAAGGCAGCAGGGGCAACTGCCTCCCCAGCTGTGGCCACCAAGCCCAATGCAGCTGGCAAGAAGGCAGCGGAGTCAGCAGCAGGCAAAGCAGGGCAACCTGCTACCCAGCCACCCTTGGGCAAGCGGGGCAGATCAGAAGGGCAGCAGGGTCAGCAAAGCAAGCAGGCAAAGCAACCTAATGGCAAGCAGCAAGCCAAGAGGGGAAAAGAGGAGGAGCAGGAGGAGGAGCAGGAGGAGGAGGAGGTGCCTCCACGTCAGGCTAAGAGGGCCAAGGCCAACGGTGCCGCTCCTGTGCCAGTGAGTACTGCGATGCTCGCCCAGGTAGCCGTGTAGCTCGTTGAGCATGGCATTGGCTCTGTGTCTGTGTCTGCGACCATTCACTAGCTCCTCCCGCCTGACGGCTGCGCTCATCGGCCTGCCTGCAGGCAACAGCGACAGCTAAGCCCGGAAGAGCGGCCGCGCCAAAGCCCAGCAGCGTCGCGGAGTCCTCGAAGGTCGTGAAGAACGCCAAAGCCAAGCCTGATAGCGGGAAAAAGACCGCCCCCAAGCAGGCTCTATCTGAAGTTGCGGCTAAGCCATCGCGCAGCGACGCCGCGCCAACCCGCAAGACTCGCGGGTCTGCCGGGAAATGAGCACGCCGCCATGACGTTGCCCGCCTGGCCTCAATGTGGGTGGCGAGAGGCCCGTGGCAGGGGGCTGTCTGTCGGGATTGATTTGCAGCCAAGGCTATCCCTTCGGCAATACGACTGGGTTGCTGCTCACCTACGCACCGCGCCCCTAAGCAAGGATGGTGCGAGTCTGATGGGTTGCCAGTGTTGCTGTCTTGTGATAGCCTATGTTGGCAACAGGGACGGCTCAGGACATTCCAGGCAGCGGGTTGGGGCCGTCTGGCATATAATGTGCAAAGTAGTGTACAACGGAGCGTGTTTGCGTCGGTGCGTGTAGCATTAGCCCAGAGCTTGTACCCCAGGTTGGGACCCCGAGGCATAACGTTTCTTCAATTCC
The DNA here is from genome assembly GCA_030144725.1 of Haematococcus lacustris. NCBI lineage: Eukaryota > Viridiplantae > Chlorophyta > Chlorophyceae > Chlamydomonadales > Haematococcaceae > Haematococcus > Haematococcus lacustris. The sequence goes on from JASKMD010000006.1 coordinate 2,069,883, forward strand.
CTGTGAACTACACTGAGTGCATTGACATTGCTCATCATGACCCGCCAGTCTGCAAGTGGCAACCCAATGGCTGCGTGGTGTGCGCATGCAGCAGCACCCACCCTGACTTTTCTCATTCTTAGCTTGGACGGCCTGTCACACAATGCTTGTCACCAAATCGCCTTAGTGCGCTGTAACGGCCCCATGTATGAGTCCTGGGTGTGTGTTGCTTATGAATTCAGGCCTCTTGTCCCTCACTAGGGCCTCCATTTGAGCCGGATCAGAAGTACCTACTAGCATACACTATCAGCCACTAGTAGCCACTAACTAGATCCGGCTCAAACAGATTTATTGGGCTGTGTGGAGTAAACCCAGTGCACATGGCACATGAGCCGCCTACCACCTACATGATTGCCTGACCCGAGGGCTATGCAGTAGAGTTGGCATGACAAAACATGCACTAATTGTAAGCTGATGACAGCTCAAAGTGGGGGGGGGGGCACACACTACTGTGCCACAGCAGGCGGCTGCTGCTCTTGGGCCTTGGGTGGCTTGTCTCGCAGCCGCTTGTAGCCCAGGCCAGGGTACTCCTTGCCCTTGGCTAGCAGCGCTCCCTGGTCTGGCCAGAAGCACAGCTCCAGCGGGCGCCACCTGCTCTCCCCGATGCGCTGCATGTTCAACACTGCATTGCAGTCCTTGGTCGTCGGCAACACCCACAACGCAAGATGAGTGGTTCAGCCCGTTTCTCATGTTGTCTCAAATTTAGCAAGGCTTATGAATTCAGTCCTGGCTACCTTAGCTGACATTGATGGTCAACTCCGCCTGGAGCAGTCAGGCTGCTTGGCTGTCATCCTTTCTAGGACCCTGCAGGCACCCCAAGATAAGCACACAGCGCCGCTCCAGGCCTCTTGGTGTTGGTGCCGCCATCATCACGAACTTGGCTGCACTGGTAGCGCCGCTGGCAGACTTTGACCGCTGTTCTATTGCCCACCCCTCCTTATTCAACCCCCACCTGCAGCCTCGCCGATGCCTGCTTTCCCCTCCTTCCCTTCCCTGCTGGTGCCCTGCTCCACGACCTTGCCAATTCCTCCTGTTCCGCCTGCCCCTGCCAACTCCTCGCCCTTCACCACCCCTCCCCTCCCTCACCCTTCTGCCCCACCTGGCCCTGATCCCCACCTCCTAGGGGTTCTCTCCTCCCCACCCCTCCCCTGCTCCCCCACCCCAGTTCAGATGCAGCAGCTGTAGCAGGGGGTGGTCCGGGGCCAGGCTGTGTAGGGATGCTGCTACCAGGAGGCCCAGGTTGGGATGCTGCTGCAGCCTATGGCTCAGGGTGTGGTGCAGCAGCTGCAACCGCCCACACGGGTCCTGGCTGGCAAAGCACTGCGCTCTCACCTCCTCCTACACCACAACACACATCACCACACACCACAGCCATGACATGGTGATGGCCCAGCCCAGCCCCATCCCGTCAAGCCCAGCCCAGCCCCGCCCCAGCAGCAGCCCCGGTCACGCACCTGGTCAGGGCAGTGGACATGCGGCACCAGCATCAGCGACAGCTGCACCGCATCAGCCACGCCAGCAGCCCTGGCGCTAGAGCTGGCCATGGCTCCACCCTGGCCTCCGCCCACAGCCTCCTCCTCTGACAAGACCAGACTGCTGCTGCGGGCTACCCTGCTGCTGCTGCCGCTGCCATTGCCGCTGCTCCGGAAGCTGCTGCTGCTGCTGCTGCTGCTGCTGCTGCTGCTGCTGCTGCTGCTGCTGCTGCTGCTGCTGCTGCTGCTGCTGCTAGAGTCACACCTGGCCGGCCCCTGCTCAGGCTCCTGTGTTGCCTGCCATGTGGCGTGCCCCTGCTGCGTGCACTGCGTATGCCCCTGCTGCTGTGCCGCCATCAGGCCAGCAGTGAAGGTGGCAGAGGTGGACTGCTGCTGCTGCTTCTCACACTGCACACAGGGTTCAAGGCAGAAGGCTTAGCCAGGCCTGTCTGGTAAGGAGGGATGGGGTGGGGTAGGGTAGGGCAGGTAAGGTAAGGTAAGGTTATGGCAGTAGAGCAGTGGCAGCGAAGTAGTAGCAGCAGCAGGCAAGTGCTGTAGCAGCCGCCTCTGGGCTGAGGATGGTTGCAGGAGGGCGGGTCGATTGCCTACCTGGTTGGGTGGGGTGTGAGGCTGCAGGCGCTGCACAAGGGCACCGGCTAGGCGCATCATCAGCGCCGCAGCTTTACTGCCAGCCTGTGGCACCACCTCCTGCAATCAGCACGACCACCAACAGAAGAAGAAGAAGAAGAAGAAGACTACACCAGTACTCACAGCTGCTGTGTAATGATGATGACTACTCACCTGCACTGACACCCTGACCCTCACCCTCACCCCCTCACCTGCACTGACACCCTGACCCTCACCCTCACCCCCTCACCTGCACTGACACCCTCACCCTCACCCTCACCCCCTCACCTGCACTGACACCCTGACCCTCACCCTCACCCCCTCACCTGCACTGACACCCTGACCCTCACCCTCACCCCCTCACCTGCACTGCCTGCACAGCGGCCTCCTGCAGCCCGAAGCAGCCGGGTATGAGGCAGGGTCTCACTGGCAGCAAGGCAGGGCTAGCGCCAGGCACCTCCCCGCCACCACTGTCTGCTGCCAGGCGCCCCCTCCACTGCCGACGCTGCTCTCGCTGCTGCCCATCATGCTGCCGCAGTACTTGGTCTATGACAGGAAGCCTCCCCTCCTCTGCTGCTGCTGCTGCTGTTGCCGCCACCTCAGCTGCTGTAGCCTCAGCTGCTGCTGCTGCTGCTGCTGCTGCTTGCAAGTCTGCTGCTGGCGCTGTGCCTGAGCCTGAGCAGGAGGTGGGTGGGTCAGGGTGGGGCGCCCCAGTGAAGCGCGTCCCGCCCTTGACTAGGACATGGAAATGCGAGCCGCTGAGGAAGTATCTGAGGTGTGAGGTGGGATGGCAGCAGCAGCAGCAGCTGTTAAAGCAGGAAGATTTAAGTAGCAGCAGCAGCAGCAGGCATCAAAGTAGCAGCAGCAGCAGCAGCAGCTGTTGTGGCAGCAACACCAACAGGAAAAGTATAACGGCAGCAGCAGCAGTGGCACCAGCAGCTGGATGAGGAGGAAAGGCGGCATAAAGGCTTGTCAGTGCTCAGCGGTGTCCAATCAACAAGAGGCAGTTGGCTGGTCAATCAGTTGGTTGGTAAGTTATGTCGGGTACTTGGTTGGTGAGCTGTCGCCCCACCTAGTGACGGTAGCAGTGATGCCTAGGTGAGGAGCGAACAGCAGGCCCAGCTCCCGGCCCTGAGCCAGTGTGGCAGCCATGAGGTGCTGGTACCTCGGCTCCATTACCTGCAGCACCACCTCCTCCCCTGCACACAAGGCAGCAGCCAGCAGCAGGCAGCAGCAGGCTGGGTAGGCAGCAGCAGGCTGGGTAGGCAGCAGCAGGCTGGGTAGGCAGCAGCAGGCTGGGTAGGCAGCAGCAGGCTGGGTAGGCAGCAGCAGGCTGGGTAGGCAGCAGCAGGCTGGGTAGGCAGCAGCAGGCTGGGTAGGCAGCAGCAGGCTGGGTAGGCAGCAGCAGGCTGGGTAGGCAGCAGCAGGCTGGGTAGGCAGCAGCAGGCTGGGTAGGCAGCAGCAGGCTGGGTAGGCAGCAGCAGGCTGGGTAGGCAGCAGCAGGCTGGGTAGGCAGCAGCAGGCTGGGTAGGCAGCAGCAGGCTGGGTAGGCAGCAGCAGGCTGGGTAGGCAGCAGCAGGCTGGGTAGGCAGCAGCAGGCTGGGTAGGCAGCAGCAGGCTGGGTAGGCAGCAGCAGGCTGGGTAGGCAGCAGCAGGCTGGGTAGGCAGCAGCAGGCTGGGTAGGCAGCAGCAGGCTGGGTAGGCAGCAGCAGGCTGGGTAGGCAGCAGCAGGCTGGGTAGGCAGCAGCAGGCTGGGTAGGCAGCAGCAGGCTGGGTAGGCAGCAGCAGGCTGGGTAGGCAGCAGCAGGCTGGGTAGGCAGCAGCAGGCTGGGTAGGCAGCAGCAGGCTGGGTAGGCAGCAGCAGGCTGGGTAGGCAGCAGCAGGCTGGGTAGGCAGCAGCAGGCTGGGTAGGCAGCAGCAGGCTGGGTAGGCAGCAGCAGGCTGGGTAGGCAGCAGCAGGCTGGGTAGGCAGCAGCAGGCTGGGTAGGCAGCAGCAGGCTGGGTAGGCAGCAGCAGGCTGGGTAGGCAGCAGCAGGCTGGGTAGGCAGCAGCAGGCTGGGTAGGCAGCAGCAGGCTGGGTAGGCAGCAGCAGGCTGGGTAGGCAGCAGCAGGCTGGGTAGGCAGCAGCAGGCTGGGTAGGCAGCAGCAGGCTGGGTAGGCAGCAGCAGGCTGGGTAGGCAGCAGCAGGCTGGGTAGGCAGCAGCAGGCTGGGTAGGCAGCAGCAGGCTGGGTAGGCAGCAGCAGGCTGGGTAGGCAGCAGCAGGCTGGGTAGGCAGCAGCAGGCTGGGTAGGCAGCAGCAGGCTGGGTAGGCAGCAGCAGGCTGGGTAGGCAGCAGCAGGCTGGGTAGGCAGCAGCAGGCTGGGTAGGCAGCAGCAGGCTGGGTAGGCAGCAGCAGGCTGGGTAGGCAGCAGCAGGCTGGGTAGGCAGCAGCAGGCTGGGTAGGCAGCAGCAGGCTGGGTAGGCAGCAGCAGGCTGGGTAGGCAGCAGCAGGCTGGGTAGGCAGCAGCAGGCTGGGTAGGCAGCAGCAGGCTGGGTAGGCAGCAGCAGGCTGGGTAGGCAGCAGCAGGCTGGGTAGGCAGCAGCAGGCTGGGTAGGCAGCAGCAGGCTGGGTAGGCAGCAGCAGGCTGGGTAGGCAGCAGCAGGCTGGGTAGGCAGCAGCAGGCTGGGTAGGCAGCAGCAGGCTGGGTAGGCAGCAGCAGGCTGGGTAGGCAGCAGCAGGCTGGGTAGGCAGCAGCAGGCTGGGTAGGCAGCAGCAGGCTGGGTAGGCAGCAGCAGGCTGGGTAGGCAGCAGCAGGCTGGGTAGGCAGCAGCAGGCTGGGTAGGCAGCAGCAGGCTGGGTAGGCAGCAGCAGGCTGGGTAGGCAGCAGCAGGCTGGGTAGGCAGCAGCAGGCTGGGTAGGCAGCAGCAGGCTGGGTAGGCAGCAGCAGGCTGGGTAGGCAGCAGCAGGCTGGGTAGGCAGCAGCAGGCTGGGTAGGCAGCAGCAGGCTGGGTAGGCAGCAGCAGGCTGGGTAGGCAGCAGCAGGCTGGGTAGGCAGCAGCAGGCTGGGTAGGCAGCAGCAGGCTGGGTAGGCAGCAGCAGGCTGGGTAGGCAGCAGCAGGCTGGGTAGGCAGCAGCAGGCTGGGTAGGCAGCAGCAGGCTGGGTAGGCAGCAGCAGGCTGGGTAGGCAGCAGCAGGCTGGGTAGGCAGCAGCAGGCTGGGTAGGCAGCAGCAGGCTGGGTAGGCAGCAGCAGGCTGGGTAGGCAGCAGCAGGCTGGGTAGGCAGCAGCAGGCTGGGTAGGCAGCAGCAGGCTGGGTAGGCAGCAGCAGGCTGGGTAGGCAGCAGCAGGCTGGGTAGGCAGCAGCAGGCTGGGTAGGCAGCAGCAGGCTGGGTAGGCAGCAGCAGGCTGGGTAGGCAGCAGCAGGCTGGGTAGGCAGCAGCAGGCTGGGTAGGCAGCAGCAGGCTGGGTAGGCAGCAGCAGGCTGGGTAGGCAGCAGCAGGCTGGGTAGGCAGCAGCAGGCTGGGTAGGCAGCAGCAGGCTGGGTAGGCAGCAGCAGGCTGGGTAGGCAGCAGCAGGCTGGGTAGGCAGCAGCAGGCTGGGTAGGCAGCAGCAGGCTGGGTAGGCAGCAGCAGGCTGGGTAGGCAGCAGCAGGCTGGGTAGGCAGCAGCAGGCTGGGTAGGCAGCAGCAGGCTGGGTAGGCAGCAGCAGGCTGGGTAGGCAGCAGCAGGCTGGGTAGGCAGCAGCAGGCTGGGTAGGCAGCAGCAGGCTGGGTAGGCAGCAGCAGGCTGGGTAGGCAGCAGCAGGCTGGGTAGGCAGCAGCAGGCTGGGTAGGCAGCAGCAGGCTGGGTAGGCAGCAGCAGGCTGGGTAGGCAGCAGCAGGCTGGGTAGGCAGCAGCAGGCTGGGTAGGCAGCAGCAGGCTGGGTAGGCAGCAGCAGGCTGGGTAGGCAGCAGCAGGCTGGGTAGGCAGCAGCAGGCTGGGTAGGCAGCAGCAGGCTGGGTAGGCAGCAGCAGGCTGGGTAGGCAGCAGCAGGCTGGGTAGGCAGCAGCAGGCTGGGTAGGCAGCAGCAGGCTGGGTAGGCAGCAGCAGGCTGGGTAGGCAGCAGCAGGCTGGGTAGGCAGCAGCAGGCTGGGTAGGCAGCAGCAGGCTGGGTAGGCAGCAGCAGGCTGGGTAGGCAGCAGCAGGCTGGGTAGGCAGCAGCAGGCTGGGTAGGCAGCAGCAGGCTGGGTAGGCAGCAGCAGGCTGGGTAGGCAGCAGCAGGCTGGGTAGGCAGCAGCAGGCTGGGTAGGCAGCAGCAGGCTGGGTAGGCAGCAGCAGGCTGGGTAGGCAGCAGCAGGCTGGGTAGGCAGCAGCAGGCTGGGTAGGCAGCAGCAGGCTGGGTAGGCAGCAGCAGGCTGGGTAGGCAGCAGCAGGCTGGGTAGGCAGCAGCAGGCTGGGTAGGCAGCAGCAGGCTGGGTAGGCAGCAGCAGGCTGGGTAGGCAGCAGCAGGCTGGGTAGGCAGCAGCAGGCTGGGTAGGCAGCAGCAGGCTGGGTAGGCAGCAGCAGGCTGGGTAGGCAGCAGCAGGCTGGGTAGGCAGCAGCAGGCTGGGTAGGCAGCAGCAGGCTGGGTAGGCAGCAGCAGGCTGGGTAGGCAGCAGCAGGCTGGGTAGGCAGCAGCAGGCTGGGTAGGCAGCAGCAGGCTGGGTAGGCAGCAGCAGGCTGGGTAGGCAGCAGCAGGCTGGGTAGGCAGCAGCAGGCTGGGTAGGCAGCAGCAGGCTGGGTAGGCAGCAGCAGGCTGGGTAGGCAGCAGCAGGCTGGGTAGGCAGCAGCAGGCTGGGTAGGCAGCAGCAGGCTGGGTAGGCAGCAGCAGGCTGGGTAGGCAGCAGCAGGCTGGGTAGGCAGCAGCAGGCTGGGTAGGCAGCAGCAGGCTGGGTAGGCAGCAGCAGGCTGGGTAGGCAGCAGCAGGCTGGGTAGGCAGCAGCAGGCTGGGTAGGCAGCAGCAGGCTGGGTAGGCAGCAGCAGGCTGGGTAGGCAGCAGCAGGCTGGGTAGGCAGCAGCAGGCTGGGTAGGCAGCAGCAGGCTGGGTAGGCAGCAGCAGGCTGGGTAGGCAGCAGCAGGCTGGGTAGGCAGCAGCAGGCTGGGTAGGCAGCAGCAGGCTGGGTAGGCAGCAGCAGGCTGGGTAGGCAGCAGCAGGCTGGGTAGGCAGCAGCAGGCTGGGTAGGCAGCAGCAGGCTGGGTAGGCAGCAGCAGGCTGGGTAGGCAGCAGCAGGCTGGGTAGGCAGCAGCAGGCTGGGTAGGCAGCAGCAGGCTGGGTAGGCAGCAGCAGGCTGGGTAGGCAGCAGCAGGCTGGGTAGGCAGCAGCAGGCTGGGTAGGCAGCAGCAGGCTGGGTAGGCAGCAGCAGGCTGGGTAGGCAGCAGCAGGCTGGGTAGGCAGCAGCAGGCTGGGTAGGCAGCAGCAGGCTGGGTAGGCAGCAGCAGGCTGGGTAGGCAGCAGCAGGCTGGGTAGGCAGCAGCAGGCTGGGTAGGCAGCAGCAGGCTGGGTAGGCAGCAGCAGGCTGGGTAGGCAGCAGCAGGCTGGGTAGGCAGCAGCAGGCTGGGTAGGCAGCAGCAGGCTGGGTAGGCAGCAGCAGGCTGGGTAGGCAGCAGCAGGCTGGGTAGGCAGCAGCAGGCTGGGTAGGCAGCAGCAGGCTGGGTAGGCAGCAGCAGGCTGGGTAGGCAGCAGCAGGCTGGGTAGGCAGCAGCAGGCTGGGTAGGCAGCAGCAGGCTGGGTAGGCAGCAGCAGGCTGGGTAGGCAGCAGCAGGCTGGGTAGGCAGCAGCAGGCTGGGTAGGCAGCAGCAGGCTGGGTAGGCAGCAGCAGGCTGGGTAGGCAGCAGCAGGCTGGGTAGGCAGCAGCAGGCTGGGTAGGCAGCAGCAGGCTGGGTAGGCAGCAGCAGGCTGGGTAGGCAGCAGCAGGCTGGGTAGGCAGCAGCAGGCTGGGTAGGCAGCAGCAGGCTGGGTAGGCAGCAGCAGGCTGGGTAGGCAGCAGCAGGCTGGGTAGGCAGCAGCAGGCTGGGTAGGCAGCAGCAGGCTGGGTAGGCAGCAGCAGGCTGGGTAGGCAGCAGCAGGCTGGGTAGGCAGCAGCAGGCTGGGTAGGCAGCAGCAGGCTGGGTAGGCAGCAGCAGGCTGGGTAGGCAGCAGCAGGCTGGGTAGGCAGCAGCAGGCTGGGTAGGCAGCAGCAGGCTGGGTAGGCAGCAGCAGGCTGGGTAGGCAGCAGCAGGCTGGGTAGGCAGCAGCAGGCTGGGTAGGCAGCAGCAGGCTGGGTAGGCAGCAGCAGGCTGGGTAGGCAGCAGCAGGCTGGGTAGGCAGCAGCAGGCTGGGTAGGCAGCAGCAGGCTGGGTAGGCAGCAGCAGGCTGGGTAGGCAGCAGCAGGCTGGGTAGGCAGCAGCAGGCTGGGTAGGCAGCAGCAGGCTGGGTAGGCAGCAGCAGGCTGGGTAGGCAGCAGCAGGCTGGGTAGGCAGCAGCAGGCTGGGTAGGCAGCAGCAGGCTGGGTAGGCAGCAGCAGGCTGGGTAGGCAGCAGCAGGCTGGGTAGGCAGCAGCAGGCTGGGTAGGCAGCAGCAGGCTGGGTAGGCAGCAGCAGGCTGGGTAGGCAGCAGCAGGCTGGGTAGGCAGCAGCAGGCTGGGTAGGCAGCAGCAGGCTGGGTAGGCAGCAGCAGGCTGGGTAGGCAGCAGCAGGCTGGGTAGGCAGCAGCAGGCTGGGTAGGCAGCAGCAGGCTGGGTAGGCAGCAGCAGGCTGGGTAGGCAGCAGCAGGCTGGGTAGGCAGCAGCAGGCTGGGTAGGCAGCAGCAGGCTGGGTAGGCAGCAGCAGGCTGGGTAGGCAGCAGCAGGCTGGGTAGGCAGCAGCAGGCTGGGTAGGCAGCAGCAGGCTGGGTAGGCAGCAGCAGGCTGGGTAGGCAGCAGCAGGCTGGGTAGGCAGCAGCAGGCTGGGTAGGCAGCAGCAGGCTGGGTAGGCAGCAGCAGGCTGGGTAGGCAGCAGCAGGCTGGGTAGGCAGCAGCAGGCTGGGTAGGCAGCAGCAGGCTGGGTAGGCAGCAGCAGGCTGGGTAGGCAGCAGCAGGCTGGGTAGGCAGCAGCAGGCTGGGTAGGCAGCAGCAGGCTGGGTAGGCAGCAGCAGGCTGGGTAGGCAGCAGCAGGCTGGGTAGGCAGCAGCAGGCTGGGTAGGCAGCAGCAGGCTGGGTAGGCAGCAGCAGGCTGGGTAGGCAGCAGCAGGCTGGGTAGGCAGCAGCAGGCTGGGTAGGCAGCAGCAGGCTGGGTAGGCAGCAGCAGGCTGGGTAGGCAGCAGCAGGCTGGGTAGGCAGCAGCAGGCTGGGTAGGCAGCAGCAGGCTGGGTAGGCAGCAGCAGGCTGGGTAGGCAGCAGCAGGCTGGGTAGGCAGCAGCAGGCTGGGTAGGCAGCAGCAGGCTGGGTAGGCAGCAGCAGGCTGGGTAGGCAGCAGCAGGCTGGGTAGGCAGCAGCAGGCTGGGTAGGCAGCAGCAGGCTGGGTAGGCAGCAGCAGGCTGGGTAGGCAGCAGCAGGCTGGGTAGGCAGCAGCAGGCTGGGTAGGCAGCAGCAGGCTGGGTAGGCAGCAGCAGGCTGGGTAGGCAGCAGCAGGCTGGGTAGGCAGCAGCAGGCTGGGTAGGCAGCAGCAGGCTGGGTAGGCAGCAGCAGGCTGGGTAGGCAGCAGCAGGCTGGGTAGGCAGCAGCAGGCTGGGTAGGCAGCAGCAGGCTGGGTAGGCAGCAGCAGGCTGGGTAGGCAGCAGCAGGCTGGGTAGGCAGCAGCAGGCTGGGTAGGCAGCAGCAGGCTGGGTAGGCAGCAGCAGGCTGGGTAGGCAGCAGCAGGCTGGGTAGGCAGCAGCAGGCTGGGTAGGCAGCAGCAGGCTGGGTAGGCAGCAGCAGGCTGGGTAGGCAGCAGCAGGCTGGGTAGGCAGCAGCAGGCTGGGTAGGCAGCAGCAGGCTGGGGCCAGTCAGGGGGAGGGCAGGCAGTGAGGGGGGGGCTGTGGGGTATGCATGTCAGCGTTTGTCTGCTAGTGTGCCTGATGGCATTGCTGGCCGTCACCGTTGACTGCTGCCGCCAGCTTTGTTCACATCAACACTGCGGCTGCTGCTGCCTGCTGCCGCTTCTACCTGCTGCTGCTGCTGCTGCTGCTGCTGCTGCTGCCTGCTGCTGCTGCTGTGCCCTCCCCCCCCCTGCATGTGTCCCTGACCATGCAGTAAGATGACTCTCGGAGGGCTGCTGCCTATGACTAATGCAGCATGCATGCCCCCTAGCATAATGACATGAGTGACCTGGAGAGTTTGAGTGTGACGTAAAAAAGTGAGGACCCCCCAGCAACCCAACCTACCGGGGAACAGGTTCAGCTCCTGAGGCAATGCAAACAGTGGCAGCCGCTGCCTGGTCAGGCCCTCGAAGCTGTCCAGCCCTGCTGCCTGCAGCCCCCTGGCCCCTGCAGCCTCAGTGCCACGCCCTCCACTGGCACCGCTGCGCCCTCCCCTGCCCTCCCCTGCTGCTGACTGCACCACCACCCCTGCTGGCCATGCGTCCACCGCATGGATGAGACCCTGGTCTTGGCTGGGGCTGCAGGGGCCTGCCTGCAATGGCCCTGGCTGCTGCTGCTGCTGCTGCCCCTGACCCTGACCCTGCTGCTGCCCCCCATGCTGCTGCTGCCCTGAGTCAGGGTGGGGAGGAGCGGCTGGTCCCATCAAAGAGGGTGCCAGGGGAGGCACAGCAGCAGGGACCACCCAGCCCCTGCCCTGGCCCCGCTCCCCCCCGCGCCCTCCAGGAGCCCAGCCCGCCCCCCCCCCCCCTCCCCTCCCCCTCTGGGGGCAGTGTGGGAGGGGGCTGCAGCTGCTGTAGCAGTGGGCGAGACAGCAGCAGGGAGGCAAAGCGGTCGTTGCCTAGCAGCATGCGGGTTAGCAGCAGGGTGTCTGGGGGGCTCAGGGGGGGGCCACCAGGCAGGGTGGGGGTCAGGGACAGGCCCACTACGCCCTGCTGCCTTGTAGTCAGAGGGCTAGGACCTGACCATATGAGGGGGCCCGGTGTGGCTGGGGAGCTGCTGCTGCTGCTGCTGCTGCTGCTGCCGTCACCATTACCATGACCACGACTGCTGGCATCCCCAGGGCCTTCGTCTGTGACCTGCTGTTCAGAAGTGGGGGTGGTGATGATGATGTACCCCCTGCTGCTGCTGCTGCTGCTGCTGCTGCTGCTGCTGCTGCTGCTGTCAAGATTGGTGTGGTGCTGGGAGGCGAGGGCATGCAGGTCGCTGGCGGGCAGGGCCACCCCCGCCCTCAGGGGGGACAGCAGCAGCGCCCCCACCGCCATGGCTAGCACACAGTCAGGGCCGAACAGGTTCTGCGCAGCAACAACCACCCAACAAAACAAGCAGCAGGGGCAGCAGGCAGCAGCAGGCAGCAGCAAGCAGCAGCAGCAGCAGCAGCAGGCAGCAGGCAGCACAAAAAGGCAGCAAAGCATGAGCTGGTGAGAATGCTCAGCTGCTGCTCAGCCCCTGCAGCTGGTAGGAGGAGTACAGCCCAGCCCTGGCCCTGGCCCCCCTGTGGCCGGCCCCCCCTGACTTCCCTGCCCTGCCCTGACCCCCCTGACCTGCCCTGACCCCCCTGACCCCACTGCCCTGCCCTGGCCCACCTGCAGCCTCCCCCTGAGGGCATGGCCCGCCTCCTCCCCAGCCGCCAGCAGCAGGAACTGGGGCGGGCGCACTGTCAGGGCCTGGGCCAGGTCCGGCAGCTGCGGCAATGAGCCCTGCAGCCCCCAGCCCCACAGCCCCACGGGTGTGATGTGAGAGTAAGAGAGGGAAAGAAAGTGTGATGAGGCTGAGACCAACCCGGGGTGTAGCGAGGGCCAAGATGAGGCCAAGATTAGGCACGGCCAGGTTGCCTGTTTAGGCGCCACACCTGGCTGCACCACGCCAGGGACAGACGGGCCAGACCAAGGTCTTCCTGCCCCCCTTCCCTCACACCCCTCACACCCCTCACACCCCACACAGGCTGCAGGGCACCCCTCTGCCCTCACCCCCTCACCCGTCCCCCACATACTCTCACACGCACCACAGCCCTCACCCTGCCGAGCACCCCTCTGCCCTTACCCTGCTGTTGGCAACCTCAGGCACAGCCAGGTTGCCTAACCAGGACATGCTGCTGCCTGGCCCTGCAGCCCAGCTGCTCTGCGCTGTGCCCCACTGCCCACCCGACCCACATCGTGGGACTCACGTCCAAGGAGTAGAAGGCGTGCAGCTGGTGGTGCGGCAGATGAGCAGCGGCCACACGTACGCTGCTCGCCTCACCTTCAAAACGGGGTAGGGACAGGGAAACAGGGGGAGGGCCCAGACAAAATCTCATTATTTCGAATAACATGCCCCCTAGTTTATGTATGTGTGTTGGTGAGCTGTGACCGCCAGCAGAGCCAGCCTACTCACTGCACTGCCTGGTGGGCATGAGCACAGCTACGATGCTGGGCAGGCACCATGGCAACTGACACAGGGTGCGGCAGAGAGGGGCAGAGAGAGGCAGAGAGGGGCAGAGAGGGGCAGAGAGGGGCAGAGAAGGGCAGAATAGGGTGAGCGGGGGTGGTCTCCTGCCCTGCCTTGCCCTGTCGTTGCTGGACTACGCAGGGCAGGGCGGTGTGATGCTCTTAGATGCTGCTTTGATGCTCCTTCCCTGAGCCCCCCCTGCCTACTGCCTGGAGAGCTGCCCTCCCCTTACACACACCCTACTGCCCTGCCGCTGCCACCTGCTGCCCCTCAACACCGCACTCACCTGGTCCAGGTTGTACCCAGGGCAGAGCAGAGCAGCCTGTGCAAGCAGGCAGGCAGGCACAGGGGGCAGGCAGGGGCTGGAGCCCCCTGGTAGGCCCAGGCCAAGAGGTGTCCCTGCCGGTGTCTACTAGCACTAGCCAACTGCTAGCACTAGCTGCTAGCCAGCCTGCTTGCACGGCTGCGGTGATTGCAGGCCTAGCAGGCAGCTCTGCCTAGCAAGCAGCTGCAGCCAACAGGCCTACCAGGCAGCTGCAGGCTGGCCAGCAGGTACACAGATCTGCCGCAGCCACCCCAGCCCTGGGGGCTGCTTACCCAGTAGGGCATGCACAGGGGGGAGGCAGGGGCTGGGCCCCCTCGCTGCCTCCTCCGTGATTAGGCCCGGGCAGGGACTGGTCCCTGCTGCCTGTTTAGGCCCCTGGAGGGTAAGGAGCGCAGGGGGTGGCAGCAGCTGCGCCGTGTCATTTACGCGTGTCATTTACATTTGCGCGTGTCCTTCACAGACGGGCGGTGGCCTTTTCTAGCAATTTGGGTTTTCCGTGAAAAATACACGGTTGTGTGAAAATACACAAGTGCTCTGTTACAGCCTTGGTCGTCGGCAACACCCACAACGCAAGATGCAGAGTTCGCCGCCGTGTCCTTCACAGCCTCTGCAACAGCCTCAACACCCTCAGGGTGGGGCCAGGCCGTCAGGGCCAGTAGGAAGTTGGCTGGCCGGCTGGGACCCAGAGCAGCCAGGGTGGTTTGAGTGGCGGCCTGCAGGCGGGGAGGGTGCGCGGGAAGTGGGTGCAAGGGGACTGGCAGAACCAGTGGCGCTTGGCGAAGTCAGGGGCATACCGCTGCAGCCTCCCTCATCCCCTGCACTGCTTTCCCGTGCGCACGCGACGCAAGCGCAACGCTGGCAGTAGCCACCGCGATGCCTTCCTGAGTGACGGTGACGGTGCAGCAACCGCGGAAGCCGGCCCATGCTGCGGACCCGCTTCGCGCGATGCGCACGGCCAGCATACGCGTGCACGTGAGTGCGCGATGCACATCAATTAGGTCGGCATGCAGAGCTACGAAGAGGGGCATGTGCACAAGAACTTACCCTGGATGCCTGCACACTGCTGCTGATGGCTTCAGACTAGCAAACGCTGATAGGTGGACAGGCAGTGAGCTGAGATGTAGATTAAACCCTTGCTTTTCAAGTCTTGCCCTCAACAGGTGTAATGATGCAAGCCCGCCAACAACATTAAGCAGTGCATTCCGAGAGAGAAGTGTTTACGGCTAGTACGACACTGTTCACGGCATGTCAAAACTAAGTATTCCTAGTAACCGTTTCAAAACTACGTACCGTACTATCCCTTTTGATTCCCGAGGCCTCGGAAACTATGATTAAAATATTATTCCCGAGCCATACTTTTCATTGTCTTAAATTCCCCGATGACCAAAGTACGTCTAAAGTGGTTTTTGAGAACGTCTTCGTGCATAGAAATTTATCAAGTCTCCCACTCCAATAATCTCTCATCAAAATCATATGTTGCACATAGTCCACTGTCGTGGCCTCTCTTCTAGTGGCCTTATCATCAGGTGTCCCCAACTAACAGAAAATGACAGGAAACTGACCCCTGGTAATCAAAACGACGCCGCGTCTCAGCCACGTGGTTTCTATTTATGTATCGCACATCCCTGGATAGAGGACTCGTTCAGCTATGCGGTGCAGCTTGTATCATTAAAATACTGTGCAGTGTACTGGGTGCTATGGCGGCTCAAATCTTCACATTCAAATCCGTGCACTTTTTGCTCATGCGGGCCTCGCCGCGAGAGACCGCCGCGACCGACGTGGCCCAGGAGCACCTGCACATAGTGAGGGACAGTCGCCGCAGTCAAAACGGCTCACATGGCATGCCAAACCGATGTAACAGCGCCCCTCCACCCATGCTCAGAAATATGCAAGGTTGCTGCGATGCTTGACCCCTTCGTGAGCAGTACTGTTGGCCTGAAGGGGTACTGAAGGGGTACTGAAGGGGTTGGTACTGAAGGGGTACTGAAGGGGTTGGTACTGAAGGGGTACTGAAGGGGTTGGTACTGAAGGGGTGAGCATGCCAGGGGCGGCACCAGCACCAGCTGCCAGCTGCTGCCAGGGGGGGGCAGCAGGAGGGGTGGGCAGCCCAGGAGCGGCACCAGCAGCAGCTGCCAGCTGCTGCCAGGGGGGGGCAGCAGGAGGGGTGGGCAGCCCAGGAGCGGCACCAGCAGCAGCTGCCAGGAGGCTGGGAGGGGGTGGTGGTGGGGCTGCCAGGGGGTGGTCCGGTTGGGCTAGTCAGCACTGCAAGGCAAAGTTAGGTCACGCCAAAGTATGTTCCCACAAGCCTACTCAATGAAATGACGTGCTTTCTTCTCCAGCAGCTGTGACGTTGAGTAAGGAACAGAGTTATGTATCGAAAGTCTGGAAAGTCACAGTAGTCAGCTCACAACATGCCGTTTTGTGGATGAGGGTCCCTTTTCTTGTGGGACTGGCGAGAGAGATACGCACATTTCCCGCGTTTGCAGCAATGTCGATACATAACATGCCCAGCGATAGCCCTCCAACACCGCCTGCACCAACAAGAGGCTCGCGGAGCGAGCCTGGCGGGCTGAAATGTGATTGTACTTCCGGCTGGATGCCAGGCGGAGTTCCCTCATTGGTGCCACTACTCACCACTAGAACAATCGGTAATGAGCAGCTGAGGTGTGTCCGCGATCGCTTGCGCCGGCATGGACTCTGATGCAAGGATTAACGCGCCGCTTGCCAGTAGGTGCGGAGTAATTCGCAGGTGCCAATGCAACAAACGCTACCGAAGTCGGTGCACTTTGTGGCGAGTACTTGCATGAAGATTACCAACCCCATGTTGGGGACTCCTGACTTATCACCTGACCACGTCACATGGGGCACTGAACCTCGCTCATAAAGTCATGGTCCTCCTGTCGCTGCTGGCAGTGGCGGCATATCTCATCATCTGCCTCGGAGCATTTAAACTTGCGTGCTCCTGCAGCCACCCATGCGGCCGCCTTGGCCAAAGCAAGCACCCCGCCTTGGCCGGCTGCCTGTGTAAGAGCAGCCGCTCCCCCCCCTCGACATGGTCGCCAACCTGGTTGCCACCCTTGCCCGTCCTGTGCCCTCAACCTTTGCCCCAGCCTGGCGCTGATGCCCCGGACCACAAATTGGACCACTGATGCCCCGGACCACAAATTGGTCCATTATTGGCACTTTCGTTAAGGTCAACTCATTGTTTAACTACTTCCCGAAAGACCCAAATATTACATTGTTAAATCATTCCCGGTTTCCCGAAGGACAAAAAACGATTCGGGATAGGGAATCACAAGGGAGAGTACGGTATTCCTAATGTTTGTTATTGCTTCACGCTGCTATTTTCTATGGCGAACCGTGCCGAAGCCAGTGCCGGAAGACCCCGACAATGACTTTTTGGACCGCGAAGAGGCACCACAGTCTGACCTTACCGAGGCGCACCGCTTGCGGAGAGGTCCGCGCTGCCCGCGACAGAGACAACACCTACTACGGCCGGAAATGCAAGCTAGCCCACCTCACCGAGCACCTCCCGCAACAGCTTTGGGATGCCTCCCTGGCCGCTGCGCTGGCACGAGTAAGGGCCTGCAGCGAGCGGGCGGTGCTCGGCAGCCTGCTGCTGGGCTTCCTCGTTCGGGACTTGTTTTCCCTGCACGTAGCTACGCTGGT
The DNA here is from genome assembly GCA_030144725.1 of Haematococcus lacustris. Lineage (NCBI taxonomy): Eukaryota > Viridiplantae > Chlorophyta > Chlorophyceae > Chlamydomonadales > Haematococcaceae > Haematococcus > Haematococcus lacustris. Next base: position 2,086,468 of record JASKMD010000006.1, read on the forward strand.
CACCCCCGCCATTGGCCCCGCAATTCACTTTTTGACACCGTCTTTGATCCGCTGCATGTAATTCTTTCACCGTTGAGCTCTACATCTTACAACGGTGTCGCTAGCAGGTTAGGCCCTGTTTTGTCGAGTGTACTGCATTGTCTCGACGACTTGATTAGCTTCGCAATGTCATTCTCCATCCGTATATTTGCGTGTCGCAATAGGAGAGGTGGATTGGTGGCCGGAGGCATTTCCGTGCCGAGCAGCCTTTGCTGCCGTCGGACTTGCAACTCGCGAATACATCCCAGGTAAGCACGGGGTGCTGCTTCTTAGTGCGTTGTGCACACGATGTCAACACATGCAACCAAATCTGCTGACCTGCACAGGTGCTTCGCTGATTTGAGGATCAACACCAAACCCACACCAGCCCAAGGGTCTCCCAAGCAGCAGTGCAGCAAGGCTATCAGACCTTGAAAACAGTGCCTTGGAGGTGAGCAAACTTGTAATACACGTCACCTTGATTAGGTCAGTTTGATGTTCACTCGCACACTCCCGTAACGCATGACAGGCATGAATAGCTGAAGGTAGCACACAACAGTCACCTGCCCGACTTTCATCTGTTATTATTTATTATAAACAACGTTACGCCTCAATATGTTTAGCAAACATGTTTATGTGTTTATATGCACCAGAAGCAACAACCCCCTCCCCCCTCCCCACCCCGGCAGCTGCAAGGCCTGCCCCTGGAGCAACAGCCTCCTGCCCCTCCCAGCCGCACTCACTACATGGCCAGACCCTGGAGCAGCAGCCCCCTCCCCTCCCTGCCCCCAAAACTGGATGACCAGCACCAGGATCAGGTTTCTCCTTGCCGCTCCCCCCCGCCCTCCCCCCCCGCCTGGGCATAGGCAGCAAGGACTGCAGCATGGGCAATGGCTGCAGCCAACATTGCCCCCCTCCCTTCCCCGGCCCTCCCTTCTCCTCCAACCCCTCCCCAACAGCCACAGCAACCCCCTCCCACCTTCATTGCCCATAAGTAAGTAGTAAGGGCTGTGGTTGAAGCTATGTGTCAGGTGCCAATGAAGTGGTCAACAACGTGTGTAATGTGTCTTTTCTTTTGCAGGTGTTGGCAATGTGGTGCCCTACAACAGCCCGGAGGCTACCCTCAGGTCGACCATCACCAGCCAGAGGATATTGGTGGAGATGTGCCTTGGTAGCACAGTTCTAGGAGTGAAGTGGTCTACAACTTGTGTAATGTGTTCTTGTTTTGCAATGAAGTGGTTTCAAGTAAATCAAAGAATGAGTTGCGTGACATGTGCCTGCTGAAGTTGAGGGAGAAGGTTGAGGCACCACGGCACATGTAACACTGAAAGCCAGAGCCATCCCGAGCCATCCCGACAACATAGTGCCAAGTGATGATGTAGCGCTGTAATAAGGCAGCTTACATTTGCATAGAGTCATGCCGCAATGTAAGTGCGGCAAGGGGTGCCAGCTGGCTGACTTGTGCGCATAATCACGAATTATATGCTCCATGCACTGACATGCAAGCAGGCGTACTGCACTTGTGCCGTTGGCTTACGGCGTGCGTAGAAGGATTGCCAGCCTCACCTTATGATGTGCGTGAGTCTTTTAGGAGCGGAAAGCACAGGTTAGGTTTGGGCGGGCGCCGATCTGAGCTAGTGCTTTGCGTACGGTGGGTGCCGCATACACCTGTTACACCCGACTGCGTCGAAACTTTGTCGCGAGCTACACGGAGATTTGCGCCCCAGACCGTCTCACATTTGCGGGGCCAATGGCGGGGGTGACCAGCACCCTACTGTCCAGCTTGATGAAGTGCACCCCCACCCTGGCCATGGGGCCCACATCGCAGCCTCCTACATCGCAGCCTCCCTTGTAGGAGCGAGCTACCCAGCCTGACTCGACGATCATCGTGCTTCGCGTACCAGCGAGGTCTCTGCAAGCGAATTTGCTATCGGGAGCAACAGACACGTGCCCAACAGACAGTTGCCGCTGGCATGACAGCTCACAGGATGGTGCACTGCTTGAACGTCGCTGACGCCAACGCTATGGAGACAACGCAGAGTGTAGTTTTCAACCTTCAACCTTTTGCCTGCAGTTACTTTAACCGTAACCATAAATAACTATAAGTAGCCTCTCGGTCGGCATGGCTACGGCAACTGCGGTGTTGTGCAGTGGTATAAAAAGGCAAACACTGGGGTCCAGGAGCGACCTGTCCGACGCGCGGCCTGCATCGCGATCATCGCGGCCTGCATCGCGAGGAGACAACAGGCCTGGGGGAGTGCACCCCACACGAATACGCCCCGCTAGATATCAGGGATATCTTCTTGTGGTCAGAAGACAGCATGGTCAGAATGGTCAGAAGACAGCATGGTCAGAAGACATCTTGCCAGCAGGCGCTGACCGTGCATTGGTGACCGTGTCTTGGTGCTGCTGGCTTAGATGGCAGCTGACTGGCCAATACATTTCTCTTGGCATGCTCACCTGCCCTGATGCTGCGCCTGAGATGCCCGTGCGTGGTAAAAAAATGGTCAAAATACCAGGAAAACCAGGAAACCAGGAAAAAAACAGGAAAATGATTAGCGCCACAGTTACCGAAGCGAGTTAGAGAAATGCAGCGAAACAGACAGCGTAGACGTAATCGTAATGCCTCGGACAGTTAGGTTGACACGCCGCCAGAACCAAGTCAGGCGCAGCGGAACATGCAGGCCAACGGCGCAGCGCACTGGGCCAACAACCACAATTACACATGGCGCGCAAAGAAGTGCAAGATGCACACCTTGATGAGGGGTGTGTCCGCTGCGGGGTTAGAGGCGGGCGCGGTCGTGACGTCCGAAGTGGTGGAGGCGCGGCTCTACGCCCAACTTGTGCTTTGGGTGAAGGCCTGCAGCAAGAGGGCGCTGCTCGCCAGCTTGCTGTTGGGCCTCATGGTGCGCGACTCCTTTACACGCGTCACAGCACTTGCGGATGGCCAGGAGCTCTTGGAGGAACTCCCTGCTGAGGACGCGCCCATCCCGGACTTTGCGGAGCACAACCTGTTCCTGCAGCTCGGCCGCGGTCTGCGGTGACCCGCTATGAGGCAAAATCGCATGAATTCAAATGTCGATCTTTGGGCAGGCACTGAGCACCGCTGAGAGCGAGATAGTTTTTGCTGCGTCGGCCATCTCGTAGCTTTGAGTCTCCTCTGTTTTCATATATTTCAGCACTGTTTACATATATTTTTGACTGAACCTGCACGGCCAGCCCTCTTGTCCCTCACTAGGGCCTCCATTTGAGCCGGATCAGAAGTACCTACTAGCATACACTATCAGCCACTAGTAGCCACTAACTAGATCCGGCTCAAACAGTGTTATTGGGCTGTGTGGAGTAAACCCAGTGCACATGGCACATGAGCCGCCTACCACCTACATGATTGCCTGACCCGAGGGTGTAACGTGCCTTTGCACGGCCAGCGTAATCCTCTTAGTGCGGCTAAAGAGCTTTGGGCGATGTCTAAGCTCCCGGGAGTCGAACCCGGCCTTGACACCGGTCATCGCACTTTGAGAGTTACACTGGCGCATGGGGGCATTATATGGTTGTCCTTTAATGGCATATCAGCCAGGCGCATTGCCACGTAACATTCCCCCCCACCTGGTCCTCTCTGGACGCAGTTGTCCTCAACTGTAGGATTGTGCCTATAGGTGACTGCCCCGCCTCGGCAACCCACGATTGTGCCGAGACTCGCGCCTCAACGCTCAGTGTCAAGAGTGCCATGTTTTTGCTTTTCTGCATTTCGTACTCATTCATCTTATTCTTTCGCAGTCTGTAATGAGCCTATGGAACCGGCAGTGGTCCATGCTCATCAATGTACTGCTGCAGAGCCTCGTCGCAGTTCACCAGATTCTTTTGAGGCTCCCAGGTGTCATGCTCCTCAGAGTAGCCCACCCATCGAACCAGAAACTCTAGAGCTTGCTTCACATTCTTGATTGGCTTGCGCCCTTTCCCATTCCCCCGGCCTCTCACTTTAACCAGCTTGTGTTGCAACAGCTTTTCCACCTCGTAAACTGGCTCGCCGTCAAGCCACTGTACAGGCGGAGGTGCTGCCATGTTTGGCGCTTGAGTGCCGAGGTAGGGTTTCACCAGGGAGACATGGAACACGTTGTGCATGCGGGTCCATCGGTGCGGTAGCTGGATTTGCACCGCAACCAACCCGATCATGCGTAGCACCACGAAGGGGCCGACATATCGGGGTTTTAGCTTGCGCACCCCCACCTCATCTTTCCGTTTTCTCATGTTGACAGTGCTGAGCATTACCAGTTGTTCTGGTTTGTACGTCACCTCACGACGCTTGCCGTCTACCAGAGCTTTCATGCGTTGTTGAGCCTCACGCCAACACTGTCTGGCTTTGTGCACCTCTTTCTCCACATTTTCCGCAAACGCAGAAGCCTTAGGAACCTTGCGCGGTAGATCCAACGTCGCAGGAGTCAGCGGGTGCTGCCCATAGTTCAGAAAGAACGGCGTTTGGCGGATTGACTCGTGCCACGAGTTGTTGATAGCGAACTCAACCCAAGGCAAGTGTTCTGCCCAGTCTGTGTGGGCATCGTTTACATAGTGTCGCAGCATCTCCTCAATGACTCTGTTTACTCGCTCTGTCTGGCCGTCAGACTCGGGATGATATGCACTGGACATGTAATGGGCCACTTTGCACAGGGCGCATACATGTTCCCAAAAGTGGCTGTTGAAGTGAGGGCCACGGTCTGTGATCACCGAGGCTGGCATGCCATGCAGGCGCACGACCTCATGGAAGAAGTGTGTAGCCATGTCGAAGGCACTGATGCTCTCCTTGGTGGGTACGAGATGCACCATTTTGCTGAGTCTGTCTACGAATACTAGGATACTGTCAAATCCACGTTCACCACTCTTTGGCAGTTTTACAATGAAGTCCATACTCACACTTTCCCAGCGACGACCAGGTATAGACAGGGGCTGGAGCTTTCCGGCCTTGAGACGAGTGTTCGGCTTGTTGCGCTGGCAGGCATCGCATTGCCTGACATAGTCCTCTACATCCTTGCGCATGCCTGGCCAGGTGAAGCTGAGATCCACAGTATGCCATGTTTTGCTCATGCCCATATGGCCGGCATATTTTGCATCGTGGCACGCCTCAAGCACCTCTCTTTTGACCAAGGGGCTCTTGGGTACAACCACCTTTCCGCCCGACATCCATAGCCCCGTCTCGCTCAACTCATAGGCCTGGGTGTATGCACGATCAGCAAAGCGATCATCGGTGCTGTACCCATTGATGATGGCCTTGACAAGTGAGCTTCCTTGCGTCGTGCTATGGGTTTTGCCTGCAGGTGTGTGTGTGGCCGAATCCAGCTGCTTCTCCCCCCCATCAGGCCACTTGTCACATGGGACCACGGAGGGAGGAGGTTGACCACCGCTGGCACAGCGCGCACGCTTTTGCTGGCGCTTTTGCTTGCGGGGGGCAGCTGGTTGGCTAGGTGGCACCGGTGGGGGCTGAAAAGGAGGCTGCACTTGTAAGCCAGCCTGTCGCCTTGTCATCACCATGGCATACACACCTGACACACAGAGCTGGGCACCCATGGTGAGTAGGATGGGTTGGCCGTCATCATCGTCATCGTGATGTGTCAGACCAGGATTGCGACTCAAAGGATCTGCCACATTGCCCTTGCCTGGTTTGTACTCAATGTGATGGTCAAAGCGTGCCAGGAATTCCATCCACCGGGCTTGTCGCCTTGAAAGATTGGTTTGAGTTTTCAGGTAGATCAGAGGGTTGTGGTCAGTCACAATAGTCACATGCACTGCTCCATCGAGGTAGCAGCGCCATTCTTGCATTGCTCTTATGATACCTAACAATTCCTGCTCCCCTGTGGTGTACTTGACTTGAGCCGGAGTGAGCTTGTGGCTCGTGTACGCAACCACTCTGCCGTTTTGCATCAGGACACCTCCCGTGCCCGCAAGTGAGGCATCAGACCACACCTCAAAAGGTTGTAACGGGTCAGGGAGAGCCAAGACAGGTGCTGAACACAGAGCTTCTTTGAGAGCGTTGAAAGCATTTACAGCAGGCTCACTGAGCTGTCTCCAATTTGTACCAGCCGCCACAGCTTCACCAGTAAGGTGTGTCAGCGGTGCAGCAATGGTGCTGTAGCCTGCAATGAAACGCCGGAAGAAGTTTGCGAGGCCAAGGAATGCCTGCAATTCTTTAAGACACGTGGGCATAGCCCAGTCCTGAATGACTTGCACTTTGGCAGGATCTACGGCAATGCCATGCCTTCCCACGATGTGACCCAAGAACTTCAGCTCAGGTTTGTTAAACTCACACTTACTAAGCTTAGCATACAGGTTGTTATCTTTCATGACTTGTAACACCTCTCGAAGATGTTGTACATGCTCCGCCGGCGAACGACTCATGACCAGGATGTCGTCAAGATACACGAGCACCGTGCCCGCCAGCAGCTGCTTCTCAAAGATACGGTTCATCACACGTTGGCATGTGGCTGGGGCATTTGTTAGCCCAAAACACAACACCTTGTACTGAAACTGCCCTCCAGGTGTGACGAAAGCAGTTTTGGGCACGTCCTCAGGAGTGATGCGTATTTGGTAATAACCACTTTGGAGGTCTAACGAGCTGAACACCGTCTTCCCTTGGACTCTGTCAAACAGGTCGTCAATTCTTGGCAGGGGGTACCTATCCCTCACAGTCAGTTTGTTTAGCGCGCGGAAATCAATGCACATCCTAAGAGTGCCATCACGCTTCTGCACAAACAAGACTGGGGCACCATACGGACTGCTGCTAGGCTCAATGAGCTTCTTTGCCAACAGCTCCGCTACCTGCTTCCTCATCTCATCCATTTCTTTCAGACTGTAGCGCCGAGCACGTTGGTAAGGAGGTGCATGTCCAGGTTCTAAGCGAATGGTGTGGCCTACCCCTCGGTCAGGCGGTAGTCCAGCTGGCATGTCCTGGAACACTGTTGGGAATTCCTCATGCACCATGCTGTCGATAACTGAGGCCGGCACAAGCCCAGGCCTCTCACACCCTTCTTGGTCGTTGACGAGAACGGATGCAAGGCTGCCGTTGTACCAGCCTTCGTCATCATTTGCAGCCGATGGTTGGACCAGGGCAAGCACGCTGCAGCAACCTTTTCTCAGGGCCCTTGCAGCTTGTTTTGCGCTCAGCACTTTCACTGCTTCACCACTGTCCGCCACAGCGGCGAGAACAGCTGCGCCCGGCCTGAACTTGTGGTGCTGAGAGTGCAGCTTGTGCAACTTGTTGCCGACTTTGATGTGGCATATGTTTGAGCCAACGTCCAGCACAGCGCCATGTGACTCCTGCCATTCAGCACCTAGTATTAGGTCAATACCCTCCAGCATCTCTGGTAAGATTTTGGCTGCCACAGGCGTAACACTCCTCTCAATTGACACAGTTGCATGGACTTGCTGGGTGATAGGCATGGATGCATTGTTTGCAGCCACCACCGAGATCCTTCGTTCCAAAAGAGTCACGCTCATATGTTTGTTCTTGTAGCCTGGTTGATTTAGCCACTTCTCTGACAAGATGGTGTACGTAGCTCCAGTGTCAATCATAGCTACACATTCTCTTCCTCCTAGTCTGGCTGTGAAGACAAACGGAAGAGGCACTTGTTTTGTTATAGAAGAACAAACAACTCCTAGGATGCGTGGGGAGTCCAGCTTACATGGTTCATTCACATACACCATGTTAGCAACACGCTGGTCCCCGCCTGGTAGGTTGCACCCTACACCAGTCCAGGCAGATTCCTATTCCCATGCGCACTGGCATGGATGGGGTGCACAATGCTCACAGGCAAGTGGCTCATTAGGCTGGTGAAACATTGCTGGAGCAGCAAATGCTGGCTGCTGAGTGCCACCCTGCCGACCGCCTCCTTGGCCACCGTGGCCTCCTTGCCAACCGCCTTGGCTGCCACCCTGCTGGCCACCCTGGCCTCCTTGCCATCCCCCCTGACTGCCACCACTCCCGGGGCCTCCATGGCTGCCACCACTTCCTGGGCCTGCCTGGCTGCCACGGCCCTGGCCTCCTCGTGCGCCTCCTCGGCTATAGCCACCCCTGCCTTGCCTGTCACCCTATACGGGGTGCGCTCACCATGGCTGGACTGGTCATAACCCCGGTCCCACTGGTCATCACCCCGACGGCCTCGCAGCGGGCCGCCACGGCCTCCACCGCCATGAGGAACGAAGCCCTGGGGCACTGGCTGCCACTGCCCACCATCACGCTTGAACTGGTGGCCCTCATCAGAGGTCATGAGCCCCTGCACACCACGCCCACGACCACGGGCAGGGAAACTAGAGTGACCTCTATCCACACCTTTGCGTTGGTCCTGGTGTGACAGAATGGCTACTGGTGCTCCTGACCTGCTGCCACCAGGCATGGTTGCCTCTTTGCCTATAGCATACGTGATGCACTCATTCAAGTCAGTCCATAGGAGTCCGGCAGAAGTGCTGGCACACTGTGCGGCTATGGTAGCCTTCAAGCCCTTCACAAACAAGTCACATAGCACCGCTGCGGGCAGAGCATCTGCACGCATGACCTCCAGCCTGAAATCTACGGCATACTCAAGCACGGTCTGATCTGTGCGTTGCTTGACACTACCATGCACTAAACGCGTCATGGCAATGTGTTTTGCATCATGCATGTTGTAACCGATGAGCTCCTTGAGGCTAGCTACCACCTCTTGCTCTGTGAGCTGCTTGCCTAGGCTCATAGCTTGGCTTACTTGGAGGTTCAGCACACGTCGTAGCTCATCAGAGACCATCAAGATGATCGTTGCCGCCGGGGCCTGATTGGAAGCACGAGCAAATTGCTGGCAGTCAGTCAAGAAGAGGTCTAAGTCCCTACCATCAAACAAGCACTTCAAGCCATACTTCTTGATTGCTGGCAGAGTCACTTTGACGTTGCTCTGTGGCCCATGGGTCGGCAACACTGCAGATGCTATTCGAGACGTACTCACTGGGTCGGGAAACGACCTTGCTAGGGTCACCAAATGCGCTGCTGCGTTGGTGAACGCGGCCATGGTCATCATCCGGTCCTGGCCCGGAGCTGCTGCCACCGCTGCTGCTGCTGCTGCTGCAATGCGCTCAGCCAACTCGCCCACATTTGCCTCACTGGCTGGCTGGCCTGCACTGTTCGGCCCAACATTTTGCTGCGATTGAGCCACGCCTAGTGCCCCAACATTCGGGACAGCCAGTGCTAATTGCGACACCAATTGTTGAGAAGCAGGCACATGGGCCGTTGGCAGTGCCACAGAAACAGGGCTCATGGCCGCTGGGATCCCAGAACCAAACGAAAACCCAGCACCTAGCCCTAGCTCGCTTGCAGCGGCATTGTTGGAAACAGCCTCGGCTACTGGCCTATTGGGAGCAGTCAGAAATGTCGTTCTCAGCTGTGCGAATTGCTGCTGCAATTGCTGAGGATTATTCTGCTGGCTTGCAGCCGATTGATCGGTCTGGGTACGCATAGCAGTCTGTTCTGGATCCGGAAGCAAACGGGCACCCAGCAGGAAAAAGAGCATATTGCGAAACTCTTGCTTTGTGTTGCAGATCAAAAGCTGGCTTTGTTGCTCACGAGTCAAACAATCTAAGGCTGCGCTAATGTGTTGTGCCTCACTAGGTGAAAACAACAGGTGATCCATGCTAGGCAACAGCGGTGTACTAATCTGGCAGCGCTAGATCACATACCCATTTTAAAAGTCGACTCGTACCACCCTCGGAGCTGCTCGCGATACTGCTGCAAGACAAACTCTTGGTCTTCGTTCCACGGAAATTCAACTTTTCCCCGGCAGGTCTCCTGCCAACCTTTCCAAGCAGATAGTGAGAACAAGCGCGGTTGCTCTCTACAAGCGGTCTCGACTACAACTCCCTCGAACAGACGCGCTTGTGCGCACTCAGCGTGGTCGGAAACCAATGTAACGTGCCTTTGCACGGCCAGCGTAATCCTCTTAGTGCGGCTAAAGAGCTTTGGGCGATGTCTAAGCTCCCGGGAGTCGAACCCGGCCTTGACACCGGTCACCGCACTTTGAGAGTTACACTGGCGCATGGGGGCATTATATGGTTGTCCTTTAATGGCATATCAGCCAGGCGCATTGCCACGTAACAGAGGGCTATGCAGTAGAGTTGGCATGACAAAACATGCACTAATTGTAAGCTGATGACAGCTCAAAGTGGGGGGGGGGGCACACACTAATGGGGGCACACACTAATGTGTGGACCTGCACGGCCAGCCCGTGTACACAGCCATCCCAGTCTCCCAGGCAGCCATCCCGGACCTGAGCTGCAGGAATCTGTGCCTGCAGCTGTGCCGCGGCCTGCCTGGAGCCGGCGTGAACAAACGGGCAAGCGCAGCAGTCGCTGCCTTGCTGGCCGCGCACCCCGACCTTCGCGCCCGCCTCTCGATACCAAATCCCTTACAAAAGGGATGTGTGTGAGTAAGAGCTCTGGCTACAGGCACACACACCAGAATGGCTAAGCTGAAGTGGGCAATAAGCACACTAGCAGTAGCCTTTACAACAATGAGCTCGCAGCCTGTTTTGATCATAAGTCGTGCTTGTTTTTGGTATATCATGAGGGATGAAAACTTGTTCACGGCATGTAATCAAAACTATTTTTTCCAAACACAAAACACAAAACCCAGCGAAACCTTTATTCCGTACGAAACATCAGCAAGTCGCGAGGTCGTCGCGGCATCACTGTCAGCTGCCACCGGCCCACCATGCCAAAGGCAGCAAAGGAGCCGAAGGAGGCAAAGGAGGTGAAGCCCAAGAAGGAGAAGACACCCAAGGAGCCAAAAGTCAAGAAGGCGCCCGCCGAGAAAAAGCCCAGGAAGGAGAAGGCAAGTGGCTTGCTACGCGGCGCCTATAATAAGCACTATACGAGCGTTGGCTAGCGAGTCAGCAATCTACTCGCGGTCAACGATTATGGCTGTTGCCCTGAAGCATCATGAAGCCCCAACTGTATCGGGCCAGCCGCAAGCCCGGTCTCCCATCCCTGGCATGCATTTGTTGCAGCGCCTGTTTCTGGTTGCAGTGTCAGTGCTGTGGTACATTGCATGGGGCAGCCCAGTCACCGTTGGGCCCGCCTTGTCTGGCAAGCCTGCTTTCTTGACAAGCCAGTGGGTACAGAAGTGCCCTCCTCTACCGTGGGTGTGCAGAAGAAGAAGGACCCAAATGCCCCCAAGAGGCCAATGAGCTCCTACATGCTCTGGTGTCAAGATAACCGCGATCGGATTAAAACTGACAACCCTGACATGAAGGCCACGGAGATAACATCCGAGCTTGGACGACAGTGGAAGGAGGTGGACGAGGTAGGGGGTGTATGGTATGTGCGTGTAGCATGCAGCTGACCAACTGCTAACCTCTTCTTGGCTGCCTGCTGAGGGTCAAGGTTCCACACTCAAATACTTCGCAGCCACGTTGCCAGTCGGAAATGCCTCCCTGACTGCGTGTACTGCCATACAGCAGCTCGTTAAGCTACTCACCAGGGCGTGGCATGCCATGGGCGTGTTGCAGGGTGCCAAGAAGAAGTATCACGAGAAGGCTGAGGCTGAGAAGGCCCGGTACAAGACAGAGATGAAAGACTATAAGTCCAAGGCAGGGAGCGAGGAGGATGCAGGAGAGGCTGGCGAGGAGGAGGAGGAGGAGGACGATGATGAATAGCTCAGAAGCATGTGCAGCTTATGCCACAGTGCCACAGATTGACTGACTTAATCCTCATGCAATGCACGAGTTGCATTAGGCTCGCTGGGAATCAGCTTGACAGCGCAAGTCGCTAGTATTCTCAAGCCTCTTCTGTACGTTTGCAGCCTCAAGTGGCAGCCGTTTTGATGACATGGATTTGACACTGGCTGTGGCCACATGAGCACGTTGAGCATGGCTGGGTTGATGAGTGTACATAATCGCTTGGCCGGTCGCTACCTGTGTCTAGAAGATGCTTTCTATAGTGATGCTGAATAAACATGTTGGACGCAAATCATACTGCTCCGGTGTAAGTTGACGATTCAAGAAAACTGCGAGGCAGGGCCGCTGCAGAACAATTTCAGCTGCAGCAGTTGGCCGCCGTCCCCTCAGCTGGCACCTGGCTGCAGGGATTCTATGCCCCCCATGGTGGCCACCTAGTGTGTGGTAGGGGCTCAGTACTGAAGCCCAGCTGGGCCAGGCACGAGTTGGGACTGTTTGGCGCCCCGGCGTGCATCCTCAAAAAAGGTATGGACAGGGCAACGGGGTGAGGGTGACGTGTAAGCGGGCCAGGTGGGTGGGCTAGCTGGGGTTGGGGGGGCTGGAATTGTGAAGGGGTTGGTTGCTCTTCAAGGTGGCTAGCCCCTGTTCACTAAAGCGAAGGGGGCTGGCTAGCACAATAAGCGGTTGCACAATGGCTGTTGTTGATGCTTAAGTAACTGCAGCAACTTCACTCTTAATAAACGCTGTTAATAAACGCTTAATAAACGCTTGAACGACTTTGCAGCCCTCTTGTCCCTCACTAGGGCCTCCATTTGAGCCGGATCAGAAGTACCTACTAGCATACACTATCAGCCACTAGTAGCCACTAACTAGATCCGGCTCAAACAGTGTTATTGGGCTGTGTGGAGTAAACCCAGTGCACATGGCACATGAGCCGCCTACCACCTACATGATTGCCTGACCCGAGGGCTATGCAGTAGAGTTGGCATGACAAAACATGCACTCATTGTAAGCTGATGACAGCTCAAAGTGGGGGGGGGGGCACACACTACTGTGCCACAGCAGGCGGCTGCTGCTCCTGGGCCTTGGGTGGCTTGTCTCGCAGCCGCTTGTAGCCCAGGCCAGGGTACTCCTTGCCCTTGGCTGGCAGCGCTCCCTGGTCTGGCCAGAAGCACAGCTCCAGCGGGCGCCACCTGCTCTCCCCAATGCGCTGCATGTTCAACGCTGCATTGCAGTCCCTGTCCAGCCACCTGCCTGGCTGTGGTGCTGGCTTGGCTTTGGCGGCCTTGCCCTTACCCTTGGGGGGCTGGGTGGGCTCAGCTGCCCCTGGCTCTGCCTTGGTGCGCTTGCTGCGCTTGGCTGGCTGGGGAGTGCTGGGCCCTGGCTCTGAGGCTGCTGGCTGTGTGGCTGCCTGGCCGCTGCGTGGGGCCTGTGGGGGCCTGCGGGGGGCCACTACCGGGCACCACACCAGGCCCCGCACTGGCTGGCCACGCTCCTGGCTCCAGGCTGGGCGCGCCCAGGCGCTGTTCCACCTGCCCTGCTGAGGGCTTCCAGCTTGCAGGCCTTGTGGCACTGAGTGTGTTCAGCTCCACCTCACAGGGCTGCTTGCGATTCACCGCTGAGCTGACCCGGGTGGTGCGGTGCTCATCCACAAGCACCACCCTGCCCCCATCCTGGTCTTTGCCCCTGGGCCTGCACACCACCTTGCGGCAGGCTCGCAACACCGCATCAGCATCCCACCCTCCCCTGGTGCCAATGCTAGCAGCTTCAGCCGCACTCCTGCAGCTGCCATTCTATTTCCCGGTACAGCCCTGGATGGCGCCACTGACACACATGATGCCGGCCTCATTACCCCTTTATAAGCCAAAAGTCAGGCTAGCGGCTGCATGGCTGCTTGCTCTGCCAGCGCATGGCAGCCACTGATCAGAGATTGAGGAGCCAGTGCGCCACGAGTGGGATGGGATAGCTTTTCAGAAGCAGTCAAGCCGAGGGACATGTCGGGCTGGCGTGCATCTTGGCTGCTGCTTTGCTGACCACCCACAGCTTGTCAGCAGCCAGCAGCGTCCCTAGAAGGCCACAGCCAGCGACAGTATAGAAGTACGGCTGTGCAGCAGCATGGGCTGCTCCCACCATCTTGTGTTGCAGATTCCTGTCTCCAATGAGGGAGATGCTCTACTGCTGTGCCCTGCTCAGCTCCGCTTCATTGTTTATGGTGGATGTGACGTACCTCCCTCACCTGCCTAGTATGCCAACCCACCCACTCTTACCCCGGCGCCCCCACACCTCTAGCGGTGCAGTGCACCTGATGCAGCCCCCCTTCTGCCAGGGTGGGTGGAAGGCGGGGGCGGTGCGGGCGGGGTTTCGCAAGGTGGTGGAGCAGCCCAGCAGGCCCAGCGCAGAACCCAGGCCTGACAGGCTGGTGACTGTGGATGAGTTCCGCACCAGCCGTGTCAGCTCCTCAGTGTATGCCCGCCAGCCTTCTGAGCTGCACCTGCCACCTAACCAGCCCAGGCCAGCAGACTGGGTACCCCCAGCAGGCCAGGTCAACCCGCGGCTGGTGCGCCCAGCCTGGGGCCTGCGACATGCAAAGTATGTGCGGGGCCTGTCGTGGTGCCATCAGGTGCCGCCCACACCTCCGCCCCCTGCCCCTGCCCCTGCCCCTGCCCAGGCCCCCCTTCTCCCAGCCCAGGCCCCCCCTCCCCCTGCCCCTGCCCAGGCCCCCCCCCCTCCCCCAGCCCAGGACCCCCCGGCCCCTGCCCAGGACCCCGCCCCACCCACAGCCCAGGGGCCCCCCGCCCAGGCCCCACCTCCCCCTCCCCCAGCTCAGGCTCAGCCCCTCCCTGCAGCACCTGGCCCAGCCACACCACCCCAGGCCCCCCCAGGGGGCAGGTGGCTGGACCGGGACACCAACGGGTGCCTGAACTTGCAGCGCATTGGAGAGAGCAGGCAGCGCCCCATAGAGCTGTGCCGATGGGATGACCTTGAGGCTCTGCCCCCCATTGGCAAGGAGTACCAGCAAGGCTACAAGCTGGTCAATGACCGGCTGCCCAAAGGCAGGCAGTGGTTGCACCGGGCTGCAGAGTACCGGCGGGGCATTGATGGTCGGGCCCGCAACAATGCATAAGGCCCTAGTAGTTTCACACAGGCTGTCAGCCTTACAAAGCACAATGCTGTTAGTTTTGATGAAAAGCCCAGTGGTCTGTCCCGGGAAAGTGCCACCAGAGTGGGGTTGGTAGTCATCAAGGGTGCAACCGAGGATGCTACAAGTTGTTTGTAGTAGCTGAGTGAGACTACCCACAGCCCAACATGTTGTTCCTTGTTGAATAAGTTTTGCTGGGCTGCATCACGCTGCGAGCTGACTCACACTGTGCACCATGTGCCCTGATGCCCTACAATAAGATGGGTCACTGTGCACCCTCATGCTGGCCTGCCTTTGCAAGGTGAGACCATGCGGTCGACACAAATCACAAGACCTGTAGCCAAGCTGGGTACTCCTTGCCTAGGTCACGAGCTGCTGACCGGCCATGCCATGAGCATAGCTCCACTAGCCGTCAGGGGGCCTTCCCTGCCTTCTGGAGGTTAATCACAGCAGTTGACATACGTGCTCGCACTGCACGTGTAGGCAGCTGGTCAGGTAGCTGAGTGACCTCTGACAGGGTAAAGGCTGCGGCAAGTTGGACCGGTAAGCATGCTGCAGCTGCAGCGTGTCTGGTGTGACGCTTCTATCGACTGACACTTCAGAGGCGGACACCAGATGCTGTCAAGTGGTTCGGTGCACATTGCGTCGTCAGCTGTGAATGCGCGACAGCTGCAACTTTGAACATGGATCGACGACCACGCACACCCCGGAGCCAGGCTCAGCTTGCCATTGCCGTCACTGCGGCGTTGGGCTTTGTTGCAGGCTTACTCACGGTGAGTGCGCCAACATGCCGATGGGCGATGGTCTCAGGCTGCTGCGGCGATGAGCTGAGCTAACGGTTGTCTACATTCTCAATGACAGCTCCTACACAACTGCTGGCCGGCAGGTTCACTACAGTAAGCAGCGGGTCAGTGACCCCCTGGCCACCCAGGCTAGGCTCTTGTCAGAGCGGGATGCGCTGCTTGACAAAGTGAAGGCCTGGAACAAGCGTGCCACTGAGCTGGATGCATCATTGCCATCTCTGCCAGCCCTACAACTAGAGAGTAGCCCAGTCTCCACTAGTTCAGCCAGCTCCTGCGCTGTCTGTGATCCAAAGGACTCTGAGGCAAAGTTCAGGATGAGGCCAAAGGCAGAAGTGGCACGGGAGAACCCGGAGCTTGTATCACTGCTTGCCAAACATGCCATCAACAACGAGATCATGCTCACGCTGGCCAATGGCATCATGATATGCAAAAACACAACTATCTGTTGGTGGAATGGTGAGCGTGTTGGTTGAACGGTTACCCAGCTGCTGATGGCAGCATGTGCCAGCAAAGCTTTTGTGTGGTCACACTACCCATATCTCACTTACATCTCATACGCAGCAGCATGCACATATGACATGTACAAGCACATTGGCTGCTTGACACCCACGCATGGACACCTAGGGCTGAGGCGCATGGCTGGCTGGCTCTGATGCTGGAGCTCGGGTCACGCTAGTAAGCCACACAGTGTGTGTGCCCACACCAAGCAAGGCATGTGCTTCATGCACGCTCTGATTTGCAGGTGGCAACATCCTCGAATCCTTCCTCACCATATTGAGTCGTGCAAAGATCACAAACGTGAGTGTTTCAGCCCGTTTCTCATGTTGTCTCAAATTTACCAAGGCTCAGGCCTGTTCTTAGTCCCTGCACACCTGCAAACCCGACCTTGGTTTGGGCTTGCTTGTCCGTGTTTGTGGGGGCACCAAGTACTTGATAGGGGTGATGGATGATGAAACCGAGCAGTACCTGAAGGGCCGTGATGTCAACTACTTCAGAGTCAACATCCCAGTGCCCAAGGTCCAGGCCAAGTCCCACCCAGCCAACCAGGTAAGACTAGGTCAAGCCAGCTAGGATTGGTTTGTTTGGTTGTTTGGACAGACTGTCAGCCTACTCAGCATCGAGTTGTGAGTTTTGATGGGAAGCCCAGTGGTCAGGGAACGGAACGCACTACCAGGGATGGAATTTGTAGTCATCAAGGATACACCCAACTACCCACAGGTCAACACCTCGGCATGTCTTACATGGATGTCTTGACATGGTGTCCTCTGGCAGCGTCCAATGTACAACGAGCAGCCCTCTTGTCCCTCACTAGGGCCTCCATTTGAGCCGGATCAGAAGTACCTACTAGCATACACTATCAGCCACTAGTAGCCACTAACTAGATCCGGCTCAAACAGTGTTATTGGGCTGTGTGGAGTAAACCCAGTGCACATGGCACATGAGCCGCCTACCACCTACATGATTGCCTGACCCGAGGGCTATGCAGTAGAGTTGGCATGACAAAACATGCACTCATTGTAAGCTGATGACAGCTCAAAGTGGGGGGGGGGGCACACACTACTGTGCCACAGCAGGCGGCTGCTGCTCCTGGGCCTTGGGTGGCTTGTCTCGCAGCCGCTTGTAGCCCCGGCCAGGGTACTCCTTGCCCTTGGCTGGCAGCGCTCCCTGGTCTGGCCAGAAGCACAGCTCCAGCGGGCGCCACCTGCTCTCCCCAATGCACTGCATGTTCAATGCTGCATTGCAGTCCCTGTCCAGCCACCTGCCTGGCTGTGGTGCTGGCTTTGCTTTGGCAGCCTTGCCCTTACCCTTGGGGGGCTGGGTGGGCTCAGCTGCCCCTGGCTCAGCCTTGGTGCATATCCCGGGGTAGGGTAGCCCACCAGGCAGGTGAGAAAAATGCGCAATACAAACAAGGAAGCGATGACGCGGAGCTGAGAGTGGATCTCAGCCCGTAGCCGGAGGTGCTCCCTCAGCTTGCGCCTGGTCTTCTTGCAGCCGCGCAGCACTGCGCCCTCGGGGACCTTGATGACCTGCAGCCAAGCGAGGTTGCCATTTTGACAGGCCAAGACAAAAGGCGGGGTCAACACAAACAGTGCGGATACACATAAGGCGGGGCCGTCACCTGACGTCGACGCGTGGTCCAGCCATCCCGACGATCCTGTCGTTGCTTGCCTTGGGCGGAACGAGACACTGCGATGGACAACAGGAGCGACGGGTTATCACACAGCGCGTAACTCCCGTCTAGGGCTCACATCACGGCTGGGGACACCAACCTTTATGTTTCTTGTCGCTACCCTTCCGCCTCTTCTTAGCCATCACGCGATGCGCAGTGCGACGGGCGGGGGCACTTTCTAGCAATTTGGGTTTTCCGTGAAGTAATACACGGTTGTGTGAAAATACACAAGTGCTCAGTTACAGCCTTGGTCGTCGGCAACACCCACAACGCAAGATGCAGAGCTCGCCGCCGTGTCATGTACAACGAGCAGCCTGGCTGCTGACTGTACAGTGACCCTGGCACCATGGCGATGGCCTTGCTTGACCGACTCCCAGTGTTGGCAGTGCGCAGTGTGGACAGCCAGCGGGCTGAGCTGTTGTGCATGCAAACATACAGAGTACGCAGCTGCTGGAGGCAGGACTGATGCTTAGAGAGTGGCTGAGAAGCCCCTTGCTGGGCTGCTCTTGCATGGTTGCCACCCACACTCTCGTGACCACCTTAACCCCTCAGGCATGTTCATGCTGCTCACTGCCAACAAGCAGGACCTGAATAAATAGGTTTCTTGGCCTGCATAGGGGCGCAACCTGCGGCCCTGTGCCCACTGCCCACAGCAACCAGACCCTTAGCATCCTTGCTTTGAGCCTAGCTAACAGGCGCTGATCAGCTGCAGCTTCAACCCCTGCACCAAGGATGCTCAGACATACCAATGGCAGGCTGGGGGCTAAGACGCCCTGCTAGGGAAGATCACGGGACGCCTAGCCAGCTCAAGCTCCAGCTCAAGAGGCAGAGCAGGCATGCCCTTGTGTCATCATGACGCTAACTGCAGCGTGAGTGTGGGCCGCCGCAGGTGTCCACCATAAAGTACACGCTGCTGAAGACCCTCCTGCAGCTGGGGGTCAACACCCTGATCACAGACATGGACCTGGTCTACATCTCCAACCCCTTCGACCACCTGCACAGGTCTGTGCCACATGCGTGGCATGCCCCAGTTTCACCATACCTGGTTTGGGAGGCTTCTAGTGGGCTGCATTGTCTAGCCACGCCGAGCCCATCTTCTTTCATCCTCACTGCTGCAAGCTGAAAGCTCTTTGTATTTGTGGGTAGGGGAGTATGATCTGGCATCAGGGCCCTTGACAAATGTTTTGGACATACACAGGGACTCAAAAGTCCTGTTGTAAGCATAAGTATGCTGCCTGCCTGCCTGCCTGCCTGCCTGCCTGCCTGCCTGCCTGCCTGCCTGCCTGCCTGCCTGCCTGCCTGCCTGCCTGCCTGCCTGCCTGCCTGCCTGCCTGCCTGCCTGCCTGCCTGCCTGCCTGCCTGCCTGCCTGCCTGCCTGCCTGCCTGCCTGCCTGCCTGCCTGCCTGCCTGCCTGCCTGCCTGCCTGCCTGCCTGCCTGCCTGCCTGCCTGCCTGCTACCTCTGCCTGCTACCTCTGCCTGCTACCACTGCCTGCCTGCCTGCCGCCTGCCGCCCACATGGCCGCCCACATGGCTGCCCCAGGGATGCGGACATAGAGGTCCAGACCGATGGCTTTGACGACATGGCATACGGCCAGCTAGAGAGCGTGCACGACCCAAGCATGGGCTGGGGAGGAGGCGGCCTGTACTTCCATACCTTCACGTAAGCCGCTGCTCCACAGCCAAATGTGATAAAAGTCGGGGCAAGAGAGCAAGGCCAGAGAGCTGCTGCAGCCCCAACAGCTATCCCGGGTCATGCCTGGGCTTCCCTGCCGCTGTACCACTGCTGCTTTCCACCACCACAACCCGACACCCCCTCACACAGCTGCAACCCCAGCAGTACGCACCGCCAGCACTTACCGGCACCCATCAGCATCATTGTCACCACCACAGTGTTCGTTGCACCCAAAGCATGTACCTGACCCTAGTGGCACACGCTCATCTCATCTGAGGCTCTGTGTCAAAGTGTGTATCGACGTGCTGATCAGCCAGCGAGCCAGCCAGCAGCCAGCTAGGGTCGGCCATCGCCATCTTACCCTTGGCAGCACCTTTGGGGGCACATTGGAGCACCAGGTCAGGTCACGCTGGCAGCGTCGTTCCAAGCCCGTTGTCCCAAGCCCACACTTGTCAGTAATCAGTTGTCTAATCACCCGCAGCCAGAGTGCTGCTGGGAGGGGTGCCATCCAGTGTGGGACTCTGCATGGCCCGTGGTGCTCTTCAGGACCAATGTGGGGTGCATGTGGGTCAAGGCCAACGCTCGTTCCTTCAAGCTCATGGCTCAAGTGTCGGACCACCTGTCGCAGCAACAGGGCTGGGACCAGCAGGTAGGGCCCCCTAACCAATGCAAAGGGCACCTCATGGACAGATCGTCACATCGAACAGCTGCAACATGTCGTGAAAGTATGGCTGTCTAGCTTCAGTGAAACTGCCCTTTTCCCTTGGCCCCTGGCCTGGCCGCTCCTGGCCTCTTGCGCATGACCCCTGATTGCACATGGTCTGGTTGCAAGGGGGGGGAGGTAGGGGGGGTGTCTCTTCTTTCGTTTGACGGTGGGAGCAGGCTGCGAACCAGGCGGTAGCTCCACCCGTATGACGTGATTACCGGTGTGAATACCGGCATAGTCTTCTTCCTTCTTCTGCTTCTTCTGGCCTGGTTGCACTTGGCCTTCTATTTTTGCTGTACGACGCATGAATTGTGACAAGGGCGTTGGTGCATGCCGCCTCCATGCACTCAAGCACCACACATGCAGCTGCCACACGTCACTTCCTTGCATGGTGTGCTTGTCTGCCAGCATGGCTGTCGCACTAAGCATGTTGACTGAAATGCTGTTCCACGCAGATCTTCAACGAGTACCTCATGAGACCCAGCCACGGAGACTTCCAGAATGCCTACGCCCACCTGCGTGTCATGGACTACACCCTGTTCATGAACTCGAAGATCTTCTTCAGGTCCGTGCACATGCTGCTGAGCACCATGGAGGCTCATGGTCCATGTGCCGTAAATGCCTCTCTCACCTGCTTAGGCTGTGGCTTCAGAACCCGATTCATAACCCGGTTCACCACCCTCCTTGTTAGGGTGTAGTACAAAACCTGGGGCAGGTGCCTGACGCTAAGGCTTTGAGGCCTGATGGGAGGGATAGAAGGGGACGGCATAGCAAGGAAGCAGATCAGGGAGACAAGGGCTGGCGCATCATGGCTGCCTGCTTCGCTTCCTCCTTCACCCTGTCTACCAGACGGGTTGTGAGGGTTCTAACAGACGTCGCAGTGTCATGGTCAGACCTGAGCACTCTGTGCCCTTGGCTGCCAACCCTCACTCCCTGGACTGGACAGCCAGGGATATGTCAGGAGTGCCGGCTGTAGTGCTGGCACAAGCTACAGCTGTGACCGTAAAGCAGCATCTGACAGCGTCTGAGACAATGACCGCATGCATCCCGAGTGCAGCTGGGCACATGCCTTACCTCACCAGAAACGGCTAGCCAGTCCATTGACTTATTATGACGAACTGAACCTGGCTGCAAAGCAAGCTAAGCATGCAGCTGCTGTATGATGGCGGCCAATCTTTGCTACAGCATTGTACCCGCCTCACTCACCAGCCTCCTGACCAGCTTGCACCAACTGTTGGGTGTGGGTCAGTTGCTTGGCTCATGTGCCTTCACCTACCTTTTACTTTTGTTGTGCACGGTGCTTGACGTGTGCGTTTCTTAGTTGTCCTGAATGTCCAGGACCCTAACTGGCCTCTTGACTTCACACAAAGAGTTGCCTAATTCGGGCCTTCCCGTTTGTGTATTGATTGTCCAGGAGCCGAAGAACGGAGTACATCCCGGGAGCCACCTCCAAGGCCCCCACACCTGTCATGGTGCGCCTGCCCACCCTCCTCCTTGACTTCATGTCGCCTGCCTGCCCTCCCGCCCACCCGCTCGCCTGACTGCCCGCCTGACTGCCACCATACCTACTGACCTGCATGTCAAGCAACTGGCAACTTTACCCCCATTTGCTGTTTTGAGCTTGCAGCGTTTCATCAGCTGACTGTCTCTTCACACTCCTCGCTTGTTTGACCTGATGCTTACCTGTGCTCCAGGTGCACTTCAACTACCACCCAGACAAACACAAGCGCATGTTGTGCATCATGGACAGGTGAAGGACTGGCTTGCACAACATGAGCATGCCATGGTTGACTTTATGTAAGCCATGCAAAAAGCCATTAGGAGAAGGATGTTTGCATGCAACCAGTGTTGTGTGAGCATCATTCATTGCAGACCTGGCAAAGGTGGTTGGCTGACTGCATATGGCATTACTGCTGCATGCAGGTACCTGTTCAACAACGTCAGCGCATGTGATCACATGCCGGGTGGCTCAGAGCCAAACACTTGAGCCGTCACATCCAGAGTCCCCCATTTTGTGGATCCAGACTTCGTGATTGCATCTTTCGCGCTTTATCAGTTCTTACATCCGCCCATGTTGGGGATGCCTAACAACTAGTGGTCACATGCCCGGAACAATGCATATCAGATTATTGCGGCCGCAAAACACCACCCAGGTTTAGCCGGTCCCAACTAAGAGAGAACCTACCCCTGGTAATCGAAACGACGCCACGTCTCAGCCACGTTGTTATAATTGAAGTGTCGCACATACCCGGATAGAAGGCTCTGTTAGCTATGCGGTGCAACTTGTATCATTAAATACTGTGCAGTGTGCTGAGTGCAACGGTGGCTGAAATCTTGACATTCGAATTCATGCATGTCTTTCTCATGCGGGCCTCGTCGCGGGAGACCGCCGTGACCGACCTGGCCCAGGATCACTTGCACACAGTGGGGGACATTCACCGCAGTGAAATCGACTCACATGGCATGTCAAACCGATGTAACAACGCCCCTATCTACATGCACGACATATGTTACCTTGCTGGGCAGCTTGGGTCCGATTCCTCACGCCCCCTTTGCGCTTGCGTGTCCAGCTCGTGTCCAGCTCCGCTGTGGCCCCCTGCTCCTCAGCAGGAGGGGTGGGCAGCCCAGGGGATGCACCAGCTGCCAGGGGGGGGCAGTAGCTGGGGGTGGGAGGGGGGAGGAGGGCGGGGCTGGGGGTGGGAGGGCGGTGCTGGGGATGGGAGGGGGTGGGGAGGGGTGGGCAGGGGTGGTGAGTGCGATGCTGGGTGTGGGGGGGGCTGGAAGGGTCCCGGGTGGTCCGAGTGGGCTAGTCAGCACTACAAGGCAAAGTTAGGTCACGCCAAAGTATGTTCCCACATAAAATGCTTACATAAAATGACGTGCTTTCTTCTCCAACACGCCGGTTTGTGCAAGGGGGTCCCGTTTTCTGTATGGCTGGCTAGAGAGAAACGCTCATTTCGCACCTCGCTGCAATGTCGCGTGTCACTTTGGCCAACAACGGTCTCCCGACACCGCCTGCACCAATGAAAGGCTCGCGGAGCGAGCCTGGCGGGCTGGAATGTGGTTGTACTTCCTGCTCGACAGCAGGCGCAGTGCAATCATTGAGGCCGCTACATAGCACTAATGCAATTGATGGTGAGCAGCTGAGGTGTGTCCGCGATCGCTTGCGCCGGCATGGCCTCATTCGCAAGAGGTAACGCGCCGCTTGCCAGGAGACGCGCAGTAATTCGCAGCTGCCAATGTGACAAACGCTATCGAAAACGGTGCAGTATTGAGAGAGTATTTGCATGAAGATTACCAACCCCATGTTGGGACATCCTAACTGACCCAGATCCAGCAGAGCACGGTCTCGCTTTCTTGCTCTCTTGCTTTCTAGCTTCTGCAATGGGTCACCCTCGCCATTGGCCCCGTACTTCACTTTTTGAGGCGGAGTATGAAGCTGACCCTATGAAGGTGGAACTTAGCCTTGTTAACCCCCAAACCACTGTTGCCCAACCTGAACATGGCTATGCTTCTGCGGACTTCTAACTAAAGCTGCATGTCCAGCAAATGTGGTGCCATGTGAAACCAGGAAATTGCCCCCCCCCACCCCCCAAGCACCGTCACGGGGGTTGCACATTGGGCTGCACGTCGTTGCACCAGCTGTAGCCGATCCGCCCTGACACTCTGTGTTTGCTTGCCACAAATGCACTATAAAAAGTCGTATAGCTTGCAGTGCAAGTCGGGAACCACCGGCTTGCACGATAAGTGTGAGACCAGTACGGTTGTTGCTCCTCGCGCCCAGTGATGTAGCTCAGATACAAGCTAGCGTGTTTACAGCGCCAACTCATCTTCCACCCACGACCGAGCTTCCGAGGCCCTTCACCCGCGCACGTCAAGCCTTGTATTCCTTTCAGTCTTCAACATGCGAGGCCTAGCCCTCCTTGCGCTGCTCTCGTTCGCAGCGGCGGCTGTAGGTGAGACCGAGATGTGTTGACCGAGATAGTCGTCGGCAGCGTCCAGTGTCATCAGCACTATTACGCCGTGCTATGGAGGCATTGTGACTACTGCCGCGACGCCTTGGACACACTAGGCCTTTCACGGCGACCTCTTGTTCGAGCCTTGTTAAGCAGAGCTATAATCAAGAGTTTGACTGCGCAGGGCGACCACTCCTGCCAGCGCACCCTGCAAACGACCCTGCCTTCACAGCTGCGACCGCTCAACGATCACTTCTGGTAGTCGAGCAGTCATACGAGACCTTCAACTTTGATGACATCCAGGTACTGATACAATTGGAAACCTGCCAGTTGCAGTAGCGTCGTGCACTACCGGCTTACACATGGTGGTGTGGAATGGCCTGCAGGTGACTCCAGATGTAGCAATGGAAGCCAGTACCTTTCCTGACACTCCTCATACAGCAGTTGATGATAGCTCGCACTCCCCCCTCCCCTCCCCAACCGCTGAGACCAGCTCTTCACCTACGCTGCCTTCCTCCGGCACTGAGACCAGCTCTTCCCCTACGCTGCCTTCCCCCGCCACTGAGACCAGCTCTCACTCCCCCCTCCCATCCCCTGCCACTGAGACCAGCTCTCACTCCCCCCTACCATCCCCTGCCACTGAGACCAGCTCTCACTCCCCCCTCCCATCCCCTGCCACTGAGACCAGCTCTCACTCCCCCCTCCCATCCCCTGCCACTGAGACCAGCTCTTCCCCTACGCTACCATCCCCCGCCACTGAGACCAGCTCTCACTCCCCCCTCCCATCCCCTGCCACTGAGACCAGCTCTCACTCCCCCCTACCATCCCCTGCCACTGAGACCAGCTCTCACTCCCCCCTCCCATCCCCTGCCACTGAGACCAGCTCTCACTCCCCCCTACCATCCCCTGCCACTGAGACCAGCTCTCACTCCCCCCTCCCATCCCCTGCCACTGAGACCAGCTCTCACTCCCCCCTCCCATCCCCTGCCACTGAGACCAGCTCTCACTCCCCCCTACCATCCCCTGCCACTGAGACCAGCTCTCACTCCCCCCTCCCATCCCCTGCCACTGAGACCAGCTCTCGCTCCCCCCTCCCATCCCCTGCCACTGAGACCAGCTCATCCCCTACGCTGCCTTCCCCCGTCACTGAGACCAGCTCTCACTTCTCCCTCCCATCCCCTGCCACCGAGACCAGCGTACCATCCAGCTATGGGGAGCTTTCTGCCTCCGAAGAGCTATCCTACGAATACAGCTACAGCGCAGAGGAAAGCTCACAGTCCGAGGAGAGTTCAGCATTTGAAGATAGTTCTGAGTCTGAAGAGAGCTTTTATGCTGAGGAAAGCTCAATTGCAGAGGAGAGCTCAGATGTGGAGGAGAGCTCAGACACAGAGCGCTCCAATAATGAAGGAAGCTGGCGCCCTGATGAAGCTTCTTTATCCATACCTGAGCCCACCCCAGTCTTGCCCTTCCCTGCACCTGAGATGAGCCCCTCCCCCGCCCTGCAGCCCCCTGCGACTGAGACGAGCACCTCCCCCGCCCTGCAGCCCCCTGCGACTGAGAGGAGCCCCTCCCCCGCCCTGCAGCCCCCTGCGACTGAGACGAGCACCTCCCCCGCCCTGCAGCCCCCTGCGACTGAGACGAGCACCTCCCCCGCCCTGCAGCCCCCTGCGACTGAGACGAGCACCTCCCCCGCCCTGCAGCCCCCTGCGACTGAGACGAGCACCTCCCCCGCCCTGCAGCCCCCTGCGTCTGAGACGAGCACCTCCCCCGCCCTGCAGCCCCCTGCGACTGAGACGAGCACCTCCCCCGCCCTGCAGCCCCCTGCGACTGAGACGAGCCCATTGCCTTCACCAGCCAGCGGGGAAGGCACGCACTCCAGCCCCAGTCTGGATGCTTCACAGTTGGCCTCTCAGCGCCTGTCTGCAGCCATTGCTCAATACAACTCTGCCATAAGCAAGGTGAAGAGCGCCAACGCTGCAGCGGCCGCACTGCTGCGTGATACTTCCCATGAGCTGTACCTTGCCTTGGAGACGGCAGCGCCCTACCAGCTTCAGGTCAGCAAGCTGCTGAGCGAGGCCATGGGTGACGGCCTGCAGCTGCCACACAGCTCCCACCAGGACTGGCATGCATCTGGGCACCAACATGCCAGTGGCTTGTCTCAGCAGCTGGTCCAGAATAAGGGATCCACAGCTGATGAAGGAGCACAGCGTAGGTCACACAGGCGCATGCTGCATTGACCACAACACGCTGCATTAATCACATGCATACATTCTGGGCCGACGACAGCGTGCTCAAAAAGCTCCAGGAAGCATGAGTAGATGCCACCTGATCGTCACGTTATGTACATAACTGCACTCTCCACTGAGAGCCTCAGCCAGGAAGCACTCATCTTTAGGCGAGCATGGGTAGATGCTTCCACACCTGGTGAAAGAAGATGTGTGCTTATCCTTGAGCATTAACTGCATTCTTTGCCAGACAACATGACCAACTATGTTCGATCTCATCTGTTCTATTTGTTCAAGTTATACCCAGCTCTATCAAACATGGATTCGTTGCATCAGCCTTTAGTTTCTATCACACACTTGCCAAATGCGTGAGACCCTTACTGTCATACCTTGCTTGTTTGCAATATCCAAACCTGATTAGTTGTGTGCTGATGTGTTAGCTGTCCTATACCTTGCCAAACCTTGCCTTTGGGTCTAATGAATTGACGTGTGGGAGTTATGTAAGGCAATCACAACTCTTCGTTGCAAAGAACAATGTGCCAAGCTGTGTCTACCTGAGCAAAGTAGCAAGCACTTGAGTTCCAGCAACATAATGACAGTGCAGTTGGGCTGTGCCCCTGGGTGACTCCAGCATATGGCTACTAGGGTGTGCCCCGCTCGGTTTTAGTCTACTCTAACCTGAGAACGTTGATTCTTAGCTCTCGTGCATTTGGGAAAATGACTTTACTCACCTTTGCGCGACACTTCCCTTCGCACGGATACCTTGCTTGCAAGCCAGTAAATGGCCATCGGCGTCCATTGCGGGCCGCTGTAGGATGGTCAGTGCAGGAGGTAGCATAAACTTTATCACGTTGGGACTTATCAATCTACAAGCCATAAATAAACAGAGCATGCAACAAAGCAGAGCAGTAGACACAACATAGAAATAAAGCAGCAATAAATAAACAGATCATGCAACATAGTAGAGCAGTAAAGTAAAACAGGATACTCATTTGCCTCAAATCTATGCTTTGCTAGCTCTTTTGCCTCCAATCTATGCTCTGCTAGGTCAACTTGTTAGCATCAAGCAGTAAGCTGTTAGATTTGATGGGATGTCCAGTGGCACCGGTGTGGGTTTTGTACTCATCGAGGGTGCGACCGAAGACGCTACAGTTAGATTGTAGCTGAGTGAGATTACCCACTGTCAAACATGTTGTTCCATGTTGAATGAGCTATGTTTGCCTGGTAGCTCAACTTTAACTTTCAACATGCAAATGGCTCCAGGGCAGCTGGCGTGCTGCCCTGCCTCATTTACAATATTGGATAGCCGTGGCCATGAGTCCGAGCATTGGAACTCGACCCTAACCCCAACCCTAACCTAACCCTGATCCAAATTCGTACGTTACCCCTGACCCTGCAATATTGCGCCCCTAGTGGCAATTGCAGTGCGGGCTGTGCATGGCAGTGGATATGTGAGAGCCACCGAAAGCTTAACCGAATGCAGACGCCAAACAGGAGCTGTATGGGATGCCTCCTCTGCCTGCTGCGCAGGGCCCACTCGTACACGCTACTAAATGCACGCAGTGCTTCCGATGCTGGCACGCTGATTGGAACGAGGGTGGGGATGATCCCAGGTGTGCACCTCCCAGCCTGAGCAGTACCAAGCCTGGCTGCCACCAACGCCCCCTTCCAAGGACCGCTCCATGCCTACACAGCCCATGCTTTGCCGATGCCACCACCGGCATCAGATCTCCTCCCATTCCTCTGCATCCTCTTGCAAAGGGGCCTGTGAGCCACCTGTGAGATGTGCAGGCCAGGGTAAGGCAGGCAGGGAGGCACCTCTCGTCACGACACTGAGGCTGCGGCCTCAGCCCACCTGGATCGCCGCCACACCCACCTTACCCCTCTCCCCCCACTTGCACTCCACCATCCCCACACTCCACCTCTCCCCAACATGCAGGGTAGGGCAGGCGCTGGGGCACAAGGCAGTAACTGCCCCTGCGTCCCCCATGCACTGCCGCCACTTCCTTCCTTTCCATGTATGCCACCTAGTCTTGTCGGAGGGTGGCTGAGGAGGACCCTGACCCAGGCCCTGCCTCCTCAGTGTGACCTGTGTGACTGCACCCACCTTCCTCCGCCACAGCGTCCACCTCAGGCTGCGGCTCCTCCTTCTTCACCACCCCCGGCTGCCCCTCCTGCCGCCACTCCTGCTTCACCCGCTTGTGGGGCGGCTCATCATCGTCCTCCTTCACACGGGCGGCCCCCGGGTGGCTGATCGAGCTGCCTGGGCCCAGGCTAGCCAGCATCTGCTGGGTGAAGGCGTCCTGCCGTTGCTGCTGCTGCTGCTGCTGCTGCTGGGTGCCGCCAGCCTGCAGCTCAGGTGGCACAAGCAGGGTCGGGGCACGGTAGGCAGCTGCTGCTAGGCCAACACACTGCCCTCACCACGCTGCTGGCCCAGCACCCACCTGCTTCAGGGTCAAGCAGTAACAGCGTTTCAGCAATGCCGACAGCTTTTATTGCCATGCAGTGGCATACAGGCCCTGACAAAGAAGAAGAAGAAAACGAGTGCTCCGGCAGAGCCGGCGTGCATCAAGGGAGGAGCTACCTACCGCCTGGGGTGCAGCATGCTCCGACCAGTGCACATGCCCTGCACTTCACCATGGGGCCTTGCAGCCTGGTCACTGTTGACGTCATACACAAGCCCCATCACCTCATCACCCCTGGGTCGACCTCATCTTCGACCTGCTGCTGAGGGTACCCCTCCACCCTCCACCCTCCACCCCACCCCACCACAGCAACAGGCAAGCCGCCACCAACAGGCTACTCCAACAGGCTTGCACACCGCCACCCACCTGGCCTGCTTGTCCACCAGGCCGCAGCTGCTGCTGCTGCTGCTGTTGAGGGGCAGGCTGCCCACTCCCGGCGTTCACGTTGTTTTTGAGGAAGAATGGCTGCGCTGCTGACGGGCGCTTCGGCCCCCCAAGGGACACCACAGGGGCTGCACCAGGCCCTGGCCCCCCCAGCCCTGCCGGACCCCCCGCCCCCGCCCCGCCCTCCCCCCCTGCTGCCCCTGCCCCCCCTGTGAGTGTGACCTGCACATGCGTCTCTTGGTACTCCGCATTCTTGTTAGCGCTGGCAGCAGCCGTGAGCTGAGTGACGCCGCCCTGCAGCCGCACCCGCCCCGCCGCCCCTGGCCTGCCGTCCCCTGGCTGGGCAGGGGCGAGGCGGGCTTGCTGGGCCTTAGCCCAGTCAGTGAGGCTGCCGGGGTGAGGGGGCTGGGTTAGGCGCAGGGCGCTCACGCGCTGCTGCAGGGTCAGCTGGCTGTCCATGTCATGAAGCACCTTCCGCATGTGCTGCGAGTCAGGAGGGGGGGGGGGGAGGGGGGAGGGGGGAAGAGTTGGCGGAGTGGCAGGTGAGCAGGAAGGTGAGCGAGTTAGGGCAGGGTCGTGGCGGCACAGTGCGGCCAGGCAGGCGCTGCCCAGCACAGCTTCCTCTCTGTGTGCGAACCAATGAGAGAGTGTGAGAGTGGCAGCAACGCCGGCAGGTGCATGCCATGTAATGATGATGGTAATGGTGATGTTGATGGTGATGACGGTGGTGATGTGATGGGCATCAGGTTATTCGTGTATTGGCCCTGCCCTGCCCTGCTCAACTGCCCTTCTCCCCCCATTTCGCCTCTGCCCTACACCCAAGTGTGTCATGCCCTTGCACTACGTCAGCTTTAGCTGCGCTGCAACAGCCTTGCAGCGGCTAGGCCCCTCCTTCTGCCTCCCAAGGCCCATCCTTACTATTCGCTCTAACCCCTCTCTCCTCTCCCCTCTCCCTACACCTCACCTCCCATCCCCCACCCCCACCTCACCTCCCTCCTCTCCTTGATCTTCGCGTCGTCCCCCGTCTTGCCCATGGCAAACACCTGGTGGACAACCACACCCCTCCAGTCGCCAGCCCAGCATGCAGCCCAGCATGCAGCCCAGCATGCAGGGACAGCCTACCCCAGCTTAGCTGGTGAGCTGGCCAGCTGCAATAGAGCTCAGCCATATTGACTGTGGCACTGCGCTCCCAAGGGGTTGGCCCTGGGAGCACCTTGCTGCGTGACACCACTGGCATAAGCCGGGCCTGGCGCTCTTGACTGCGCCTGCTGCCACTGCACTCCCCACCTTGCCTGCTGCAGCTCAGGCTGCCCCCCCTGTGACCTTAGCTGCCCCTTAGCAAGGACAGGGTACTTCACTGTTCAGCCTCCTTCCTCCTTCCTCCCCTTCCTCCTCCTCTCCCCCACTCCTGTTCCTCCTACTTCCTGCTTTCCAAACCTCGCCCCTCCGCTCTTGCTCCTCCTCCTCCTCCTCTTCCTCCTCCTCCTCCTCCTCCTCCTCCTCCTCCTCCTCCTTGCTTTCCCCACCTCCCCTCGCCCTCCTGCGCTGCTCTTCCTGGTCACCCAGCACCCACCTGCTCCACCACCCCTCCACACATAGCGCACTGCAGGCTGCCGTCGCACTGCATGATGTCAGGCATGTCGTAGCTGTCGTACTCCTTGCCGCAATGAGCTGTCTTGCACAAGTACTTGGCCAGCGCCTCGCGCGCATCCAGCTCATCCTGTGAGCAGACAGGCAGGTCGATGGCCGCCAGTGGGTAGGTGCCCCAGGGGGAAGGCGACGGGCGGGCGGGCGGGCGGCCGGGCTGGCAGCTTGTGAACTTTGGCAGGCTGGCGGGCGGGCGGGCATGCAGGCAGGCAGCATGTGAAGCATGACACCATGAAGCTCCACCCACCTCCCTACCTTGAGCAGCTTGCGCATGACATGCAATCGCAGCTGCACCATGTCAAAGGCTCGTACAAGGTCCACTGCCCAGTAGCTGAAAGTGTGGGCCTTCTGCAGTCCCTCCTCCTCATCATCCTCATCCTTGCTCAGCCCTGCCGCTGGCTCCTGCATGCCAGCACAGCAACAACAACAGAGTGTATGCGGCGCTGCTGGGAAAAGCTGAGCCACAAAAAAGGCAAGTAAGGAACACAAGGTAGGGTGGCTTAGTCATCAAAGCTGTGTCACATTACTAAACATACAAGGAAAGCATGCAGACAACGCCTTTGTAGGCAGGCAGGTGTTGAAGGGCCAGGGCCAGGGCCAGGGCCAGGGTCATGGTCATGGTCGGAGCGGGGTGTCTTGCTCCATGAGATGGCTTCTTGTGTTCCACCTGAATCGCCTTCATCTGCTGCTGCCTGGCATCCACCACAGCCTTGACCACATCGTGCTTCTGCGACCGCTTGGTTTCCCGGCGGTGCTCCCCCATGAGGAAGTTCTCCTGCAGCGCCAGGCTCACAGCACCAGACCCTCATGCTGAGTCGGCTCCTGGGTGCACTGAGGGCTGCGCAGGGAGGTGGCGTCCTTCCCAGCTGGGTGCTCACCCTCACCCTCACCCTCACCCTCACCCTCACCCTCACCCTCACCTCACCCTCACCATCATTGCATGGCATGGCATTGGCCTGTCGGCGCTGTGGCAACACACAAAGTTATAAACCCAATGTGTTGCTCACATACTTGTGCCCTACACACATGCCAGCTTGGTGCTAAGAGGGTGCATCAGCCGGCAGGACAGGCAAACCAGGGACATGTGGCGCCATACGACGCAGCCATTAGGGCAGGCAACCAGGGTCTACCTAGTCAGCTGAGGAGGGTGCGGGTGAGGCAGGTCAGGCAGCAGGAGCAGCTGTGTGTGGGTAGGGTGCAGACAGCCTGGTGAGGCTGGGCTGTGGGAGGCAGCGGTGGGCAGAGGGGCTGAGGGGCTAGGGTGCAGGCCAGGTGGGCCGGGAGCAGAGCAGCCAGAGCAGCCGGCCGGGGCGGCGCAGTTTGGCTTGTGTCAGGCGGCTGGTTTTGCTAAGATTGCTACCAGGGCCTTCTCTGTGATCATTCCGCCTGGCTGTGTTGTAACCTGGCTTGTAGCCTGATGAGGCAACAGCTCCCCACCAATGCCATGCTTTAGCCAGCACCGCTGTGCCTGTCATTACAATTCAGTGCTGCCACCATTGACTTACAGCCCAGCCACCATTGACAGAGGGGCTGACAATAAAGGCCCTGTATTGCCAGTGCTGCTGCCAAGCTGATCAGCACATGCTAAGCAAGTTCAACGCTGCTGCTGATGATGCTGATGCTGCTGCTGCTGCTGCTGCTGCTGCTGATGATGCTGGTTATGCTGCTGCTGGTCATGCTGCTGCCGCTGCTCACACATCACAGGGTCTGGTGCATCCCTCAGTGCATGTAACCACATCCCTGGGGAGCCCCCCTCTGGCACTGGGGACCTCTGGCCCTGAG
The DNA here is from genome assembly GCA_030144725.1 of Haematococcus lacustris. Lineage (NCBI taxonomy): Eukaryota > Viridiplantae > Chlorophyta > Chlorophyceae > Chlamydomonadales > Haematococcaceae > Haematococcus > Haematococcus lacustris. The sequence continues at coordinate 2,119,117 of JASKMD010000006.1, forward strand.
CTCAGCCCCAGCAAACGACCTGGCCTGCCCGCTGGCTGTGCCGACGCCCTGGCTGTCTCACCCACATGCTCCAGGTACTTGAGTGCCCGGCGCACCACCTTCTGGTGCTGGCCCAGCTCTGCACAAATCTGCTCCTCTCCTACCCACTCCCTGGCCAGCAGGTAGTCCATCACAACAATGGCCAAGCCCGTGGTGTCCACCTGCATGTGCAAGCACCGTCACGGCACAAATGTCAACTCGCATTGCCAACATGCCCATGTCTGGTTGTTGACATCCCCTGACGCGCTTGCACCTTGGCCAGCTTGTTCCGCGAGCCTTCTTCGCCATCGTGGAAATGCTTGGGAGGGCAGGGCCCTGGGTAGAATGCACGCACGACCAAGCTTAACAACTCCCGGAAAGGCCGAGGGTCGTTCAAGGCTAGCGCGCCCGTGGCCATCCTGCCGGCATTCAGCAGGCGGAACGACGCTGGAAGAGAGTGCCACGCGGAGTGAGATAGGGAATAGGGCGGCGAACTTTGACACGGCATAGGAGAACAGACGATGGAGGCTGCAACGCAGTCATCCACCCCAAGGGGATTGCGTTCCTCTTCGCCTCGATTAGGCGCTGTGCCCAGTACACCACGCTTGCGTAGCGTCGCACATGCCAGTAGGGAGGTGGCGCTGCTGGATTACGGAGCAGGCAACGTAAGGAGCGTGCGCAATGCCATCAAGAAGCTGGGCTACACCATCAAAGACGTAAGCTGCCGGCAGCAACGTGCAGCCAGCTCTGTCATCTCGCAGCACCTTCCTGGAACACCCAACTTTCGCCATGGGTTACCGGACCGTTTGTCACAAACACTGGCTCAGAGAAGCATCATAGGGCCAGGCACTTTTGCCATTTGGTGCAGCTCAGTGATTGGCAAGCGACCCGCCACTCGCCGTGTCAGTGGCTAGCTGCGCTCTTGCTGTCTTTCTGGGGACAACCGGGTTGGATAGTGATATTGCCACATGAGTACAATAGGTGGCTGTTTGGACAAGCTGGATGTTTTACTGTCAGCCTGCTTGGCTGGTCTGGTGGCAGGTGGAGTCGGCATCTGACCTGAGTGCCGCTGAGAAGTTGATCTTCCCCGGTGTGGGCAGCTTCGGCCACGCAGCCGACATACTCAAGAAGCGCGGTCTCACACTGCCTCTCAAGGAATACATCCAGGCACGTGACAGCAGGAGAGTCAGCTGCAGCAGGAGTCAGCAGCAGCAGCAGCAGGAGCAGGAGAATTGGCAGCAGTAGCAACAGCAGGAGAGTTGGCAGCAGCCGCCGCCGCAGCAGCAGCAGCAGGAGAGTTAGCAGCAGGAGCAGCAGCAAGCATGCAAGCTGGTGGGATGACAGGCAGGTCCGCAGCACCATAAAGGGGTGCCATGTAATGGTGATGATGGCAGGCCCTTTGGTGCCCTGAGGCTTGCACAGACATACTTAGGTGCATAGCAGCATGCGGCCAGCGTGCTGGTGAACTGGGCCCACCTGGCACCCGGCAGGGGATGCGGCTGGCCCTGCTGACCTCCCTTGACCCTATATACCTGGCATAAGGCTCTTGCTGAAACCGTTGCTGCTGCTGCTGCTGCTGCTGCTGCTGCTGCTGCTGCTGCTGCTGCTGCTGCTGCTGCTACTGCTGCTGCTGCTACTGCTGCTACTGCTGCTGCTGCTGCTGTGTGGCCTTGCTTCTGCGCAGTCTGGCCGCCCCTTCTTCGGCATCTGCCTGGGCCTGCAGCTGCTGTTTGACGGCAGCGAAGAGAACGGCGGCTGCGAGGGCTTGGGCATCATCCCGGGCCGCATCACCTGCTTTGAGCCTGAGCTGGGGCTGCCTGTGCCCCACATTGGCTGGAACACCCTGCAGCAGCAGCGGCCGTCCCCCTTGTTGCAGGGGGTGGGGGACGAGCGTGTTTACTTTGTCCACTCGTACAGGTAGACCGCATGGCTGAGCTGCATAGGGTATGGGTTGGGGGTATGTGCTGCATGGGGTGTGGGTGGGGCTTGCATGCATGCATGTATGGGGGTGGGGATGCATGGGGTAGCCTGTGAGAAGCATGGGGGCTGAGAGTAGATGGCTGAACCAAATGCATGCGCTGCCCACCCAGGCTGGCTAGACGTTCGAGTATGACACTAAGAATGAACAAGTCAGTGAGGCCAGGACGTGAATTTTGTGGCATGATTGTGTAGGCAGCGCGTAGGTAGGGCAATGGGGCATGGGGCATGAGATGTGGCAGGAAGGTGGAGGAAGCTGCCTTGTGCGCACCACCTCCCCATTGCAGGGCTGTGCCCTCCCCTGCCAACCAGGACTGGCTGCTGGCCACTTGCGATTATGGCAAGCCGTTCGTGGCAGTGGTGGGCCAGGCCAACGCTTACGCCAGCCAGGTCAGTGCAGCAGCTGCCCTGAGGCACTGACCTTGCCCTGCCATGCGCTGTGGCTGCCCAAAGGGAGGGAGGCTGTGTACCAGGTGACTGTTTCTTGCAAGCGTGGCTTTGTGGGCGGCAGGGCAGCTAGGCAGCAGGGCAGTTGTTAGTGTGCGGCATGGCCCCCCATGAGAGCCCTAGAAACTATGAACTCATCGCCTACTGCCCCACTGCCTCAGCGCCGCACCGACCCACTGGCGCACCGCTTGCCACCTGCACGGCTACAGCGCTGCACTGCTGCACCGAGAGAGGCAACGTCTGCACCGCTGGTTGCAGTTTCACCCTGAGAAGAGTGGAAGCGCGGGTCTGGCCATCCTGAAGTCGTTCCTTGACCCTCAGCCATCTGTTGCTGAGCTGGCAGTGGCCAGCATGGAGCCCAGCAAGCACAGCCAGACCAGTGGGAAGCACGCACCTCTTCCCTCCGCAGCCGCCGTGGCTAGCCTCGAGAAGAGGAAGAAGAGTGGGGTTGGGCTGGCCAAGAGAGTGATTGCGTGCCTGGACGTGCGCTCCAATGACCAGGGTGACCTGGTGGTCACAAAGGTCAGCACAGCTTGACACACACCAACTATTGATTGGCCTCACTGCCTGCCTGCCTCGCCAAGTCGCCCACCGCCCTGCACTCACCGCCCTGCATGCAGCAATACAGGCAGACGGGGCTAGCGGGCTGTGCAAGCCCCCCTCACTCCCTCACCCTCCCTGCCCCTGCTGTTGCCTGTCATCTTTGTCTAGATTGCGGATGTGTCCTGTGCTTCTGGCGTGTTGTACAGGCTTTCTCCCTCCCCACTGCCCACCCATGTGCTGCCCCCACCCCACCCCACCCCACCCCACCCCACCCCACCCCACCCCACCCCACCCCACCCCACCCCACCCCACCCCACCCCACCCCACCCCACCCCACCCCACCCCACCCCACCCCACCCCACCCCACCCCACCCCACCCCACCCCACCCCACCCCACCCCACCCCACCCCACCCCACCCCACCCCACCCCACCCCACCCTACCCCACCGCACCCCACCCCACCCCACCCCACCCCACCCCACCCCACCCCACCCCACCCCACCCGCAGGGTGACCAATACGACGTGCGTGAAAAGGGCGGGGAGCGTGACGTGCGCAACCTGGGGCGGCCTGTAGACCTCGCAGCGCGCTACTTTGAGGAGGGTGCGGACGAGGTCACCTTCCTCAACATCACAGGCTTCAGGGACTGCCCGCTGGGAGACCTGCCCATGCTGGAGGTGTTGAAGCAGGTGGGCAAGGCTGGCCCCGCCTGGCTGGACCACCCCACAGGAAGCTGGCGCTGCTGCAGCAGGGCATACCAGTTGAGCCATACCAGTAGGAAAGAGGGGCCAGCAGTGGGGCCAGCCCTGGCATACCGTCATGTGTCGGCTGAGTACATGTATGCACAGAGTATAAGGGTGCAGCTGATGGGGACCGTGCATATCCCTCCTAGTATGGAGAGAGGAGTAGTTGGCAGTGGGCCCCTTCACGGCACCTCATCATGCAGCTACTGGGCATAGATCAGCCCAGGGCCAAGCTGTAGCTGGCGAGGTGCAGCTGGAAGGCTGGGTGGCAGCGAGGGCTTGAGTGGGATGAAGGGCTGGGGTGTGGCCGAGTGGGACACTGCAGCTTGAGCCAGCCTCTCCTGTGCAGACATAGGTGGGTATGACCGCATGGGTGGTGTGCTCTGCTTAATCTTCTCAGCCTCCCTCCCTGAGGCACCCACACGCATGTGCCCTGCCCCCTGGACCTTGGCCCACACCCTGGCCCCTGACCCCATGCCTGCTGCTGCTGCTGCTCTCGCTGACCCGGCCAGGCCAGTGAGCGAGTGTTCGTGCCGCTGACGGTGGGCGGAGGCATCCGGGGCTTCAAGGACGCCAGCGGCCACGAGTACAGCGCGCTGGAGGTGGCGGCGGCCTACTTCAGGTGCGCCCTGCCCTGCCTCACGCACAGCCAGTAGCAGGAACTGAACCTGGGGTAGGAGGGAGGGATGAGTTTCAAAAGGGAGGGGCAAGGGGCGTGGGGGCTAGGGCGGAGGGGGGCCGGTGCCCCCACCCTGCCAACCTGCTGCCCTGCCTGCTCTGCCCTCACCTCACCCGGGCCACCTGGCCCCACCCCACCCTAATCCTGCCACCTGGCCCCACACTCATCCACCCTCACCCACCCTCACCCACCCTAACACACCCTCACCCACCCTAACACACCCTCACCCTAACCCTGCCACCTTACCTTAATCCACTGGCCCCACCACACGTGCTGTTGCCTGCCCTGCCGCTCTGTTGCCACATGGGGTCGGGCTAAAACCCACAGCCTCCTACCGCCCCTCCCCCCCACCCACTCCCACACCCCTCCCCCCTGGCGTCTGGCCTGCAGGTCCGGGGCCGACAAGGTGTCCATTGGGAGTGACGCAGTGGACGTGGCGCAGCAGTGGCTGGCCAGCCGCCATCTCACCGGCACCACCAGCATCGAGCAGATCAGCGAGGTGTACGGGCGCCAGGCGGTGGTGGTGTCCATTGACCCCCGCAGGGTGTATGTCTCCTCCCCTGACCAGGTGAGGCACCCGCCTTCAGCACCAACCACACTGACCTGCTGACCCACCCGCCCACCCACATGCATGCACGCTGGAAAGGTGTTCTGTCAAATGAAGCTACCAACTGCCCGGCGACTCCACTCATACAGCCACGCAAACAGCCTGCCCGCCCCCACCTGCCTGCTCGTCCACCCCTCCTCCCTCTGGCCCTCCAACCTACCTTGGTGTGGAGTTCACTTATCCGCCAGCACTGGCCAGCCTGCCTGGCTGACTTGCTGGCATCACCCTGCTCACCGGCCAGCCCCTTTGTCTGCCCTGCCTACTTTTGCCTGCTAGCTCCCCTGCCTGCAACAAGTGGCCCCCACCACCCCCCAGCTCCTCTGCCCTGCCCATCAGGCTGATAGCCAGGACACACCACAAAAGAAGCGTGCAGGGGAGCTGGATGCTCAGCGCCTGTCTGCCAGCCCCTTGACCCTCCCCACACGCCCATGGAGGAAGTGAGGTGGAGGTGCCTCAAGCGCACGCTGTGCCCTGTGTTGCAGGTGCCTCACCACACAGTGCGCACAGCCAAGCCCGGACCTAATGGGGAGCAGTTCTGCTGGTGGCAGTGCACTGTGAAGGTGGGGTGAGCGCAGGCCAGGCAGGCATGTGCAGAACAGGCAGGCGGCATAGTATGTGGCTGTGCACAACCCGGTCACGTGTGCACGTCAGCTTTCAGGCTGTCCACCCTCCTTGTCTCACGGGTGGACTTCGCCGCGTTTCGGCGCAGCAGTCCTGGCGCCTGGTCGCAGGGCGGACGCGAGGGGCGAGACATTGGCGCCGTAGAGCTGGCGCAAGCGGTGGAGGCTCTGGGCGCGGGCGAGATCCTGTTGAATTGTATCGACAATGATGGCGCGGGGCAGGTGGGTGTCTGGGGTCCCGATAATTGTGTGATGCGACGGCGGCGAGCATAACGTCCATGTGAGACTGCTACTGCGGCGCAGGGGTTTGATCTGGAGTTGGTGGAGGCCGTGAGTAGCGCGGTACGCATTCCGGTCATCGCCAGCAGCGGAGCAGGCTCGCCGGAACATTTCACTCGGGTACGGAAGTGTTCACACTTGCCTGTTGTCATCATTTCCCACGCCCTCGTTGGCTCCGCTTGCCGCGATGATTTACAAAATGTCGTGTGTCGAGATGCGCGCAGGTTTTCAAACAGACTGGCTGCTCGGCGGCACTGGCGGCAGGCATCTTCCACCGGCGCGAAGTAGACATCAGCCATGTCAAGGACCATATGGCTGCTAATGCGCTACCAACGCGCCTATCATGTTTGACGCCGTCAGCTTAGGTTATCGACTCTTACACAGTTCGCAAGCCATGTAGAGACTCGCAGCAGGCTTATCGATAGCTGGTTGCGAGCTTGCACGTGTGCTGGGCTTAGGTTTGCAGACCCTGTCAATGTGACGAGCTTGCCTTCCTTGCTCGGGCGTAGTGCTGCAAGGCACACATGCACACGCGCACATGTTGCATTACAACTTTCCGTGTTCCGACACAGGCGAGGTGTTTAATATACGCCATGCCTCCCCGACAGCAAATGCATGGAGGTCCAGCGCATTTGGCTGGCGCCGCAACATCAGCACGGTCGGGCTGCTGCGCCGTCGCTTGACAGCGTGGTGGAAGCCGATGCCCATGGACCGCGATGCGTGCACCACAGCGCATTCGACCTGCACCTGCTCACCAGCAGCGGCCGTGCCTGCAGGTTCGCCAGTCATGGCGGGTGTCAACGTTCGAACGGCCAGTACACCGCAGTCTGACGGGTAATGTGTCGGCCAGCACGCGTTGTCAGCCAGCGCCATCTCCACTACCTGCTGTGACGCACCCCACGCATCGCACTGAAGCCTTGCCTACCGTCAAAACCCTGTGTCAGGCGACCTGACTCGCGCTGCACCTATTTCGTGCGTCAAAGGCCTCACCTGTCTTAGCACTGTTTCCACAGCCTCCTCCCAGCGCCTTAGTAGCTCTCGCCCGCATGTCCTTGCGAGGTCACTTCGTATGACATTCTCACCAACCCCGGTCACACTCACCCCGACTGCTGCGACCCAGGCCTCCGCGGGCCTCCGCGGAGGCGAGCTGCGCAATCGCAATGCACAGTTCTCGTCTGTCAAGTGTTCCTGTGCGAGTGCCGGCGCGTCATCGTACTCCGCTGTCTGGCCCCGACTGCTCCGCACCCAGGCTTGCTCGGCCCAGCAGCCTGCACCGTACACCGCAGCCTCGCCTACCCGGCCCTCGGCCTTGAGCGCCAGCCCGCCCGAGGATACGCCGGCGGCAACCCGGCCTTGCCCGTCGACCACCACTGCGCCCACAGTGTCGGCAGTCTCAGGCGGCCATGCAGGCGGAGCTAGGGGGGCTCCGCTTTGGCCATCAAGGGTACTGAAGGGTCCATGCCCGGCGTCATCAAGGGCAGCTGGAGCCACACTCCCAGCCCCACCCGACCCGTCATCATCAAAGGCAGCTGGCCTGGCATGACTCTGCTCCATTACCCTAAGCCGTTTGCTGGACTGTGGGCTGTCAGCTGTGCTAGGGTCACAAGACTCCCTGGTGCTGCCTGCCCCTGCACCGCCAGCTTGGTCCAAGGGCGTGATGGGAGGTGATGGTGAGGGCAGCGGAGGAGAAGGCTGGCGGCAGCTTTCTGTCCTGCCGTCCTGTGCTGCAGCAGCTGGGCTACCAGGGGCAGCTCTGACTCTGTGGCTGGGTTGAGGGATGGACAGACGCAGCTGTTGCGGCTTCAGCAGGCTTTGTGCCGGGGGTAGAGCAGGGGAGGTAAGAGGACTGAGATTGCACTGGCGAGCATAGAGTGTACGGGGTGCTGCTGCGGCTGCTGCTGCTGTTCCTGCTGCTGCTGGCCCTGCTGGCACTGCTGCTGCTGCTAAGGCTGCTGGGGCTGGTGCGGCTGCTGCCTCAGCCTCCGCTGCTGCCACCAGGCTGCGCCAGTGGCGCCAGGCCTTCACAGCAGCAGGGCTGACCAGGCCCCAGGAGGTGCCCTGTGGCTGCAGCACGCCTGGAACAGGGTCCAGCAGGCAGCCAGCTTTGGAGCTACCTGCCCCTGCCCCTGCCCCTGCCCCTGCCAGCCAGGTTTCTTGTGTGACCCCTGGCAGTATTTGTGGCTCTGCTACCTCCTGCAAGGGCCCCCCGGCAGCCAAAGGCGGCCCCACCGCTGTTGCAGTCTGAGGCGGCCCTAAGGGGAGGGACCAGGGCTGGCCCGCTGGGGCTTGCTGAGCAGAGGCCGCCCCTGCTGCTGCAGCCGTGGCGGCCTCGCAGCCTCGTGACACGGCATAGGCGGCCGCTCCCTGGCCACACAGCAACCTGCAGCCACAAGCTCAGCTGTCAAGCAGACAGGCCAGCCAGGCATCAGGCTGCAGGAGAGAGGGTGGGAGGAAGGCCTAGCCGGGTGCACTGATGGTGGCTTGGCCTGGCCAGCGGTTGGCCATGGTGAGGTCAGGCAGTGCCTATAACCCTGCTGGCTGGCAAGCCACCCTGGCAGCAATCACGTTGAGGAAGGGCTGCCCGGCCTGCTGCTGGTGTGGAGCTTCCAGGTAAGGGTTGGAGCTAAACCCTAACCTAACTTGAACCCTGGCTGTTGGGGTCGAGTTGCAGGCGGCTCAGGCATCAGCTCCCACCAAGGCACTGCCTGGGTCGTACCTGAGCATGGAGGCTGCCCCAGGCGTAGCAGACCAGGTGGTCAGTGGGCAGAGGTGAAGACAGAAAGTGTGACACAGCGTGGGTCACACTTTGGTGACCTAAGTGTGTCTATGCCTAGCCCTGCCATGCCACTGCTGTTGGTGTTGCTGACACCCCACCGCCTTAGGCCCTGAGCCCCTCCTGAGCCCTCATGGTCTGGTGCCCGGGCGGGTTCATAATGGTGAGTGCAGGGGTGGGATGGGAGCAAGGTCTGGAGGTAGGGCCAGGGCTAGGGCAGGGGCTGAGCCTCTGGAATGGGTCCACCTAGGTGCAGCCCTGCTGAGAGCACCCCTCCTGAGCATGGCCCCGCTGCCGTGCTGGCCTATGCCACCACCTACACTCACATAGGCCTGACACGGCCCCCAGACAGGGGGGTCAACCCCTCCAGCGCCATCCTTGCCGCCACCTCAGCGGGGTGCTGGATGCCTGGGGGGGCAGCAGCAGGTTAGGGTGGGTGGGTGCTGGCACGGGCAAGGTGGGCAGTGGGGCGCCAGGGCTAGGCACTGCCTACTAGCTAGAAAAGATGCGCTAGCTTCGAATTCCGCCCTGGAACCTCACCCCTGGCGGGACACATGTATTGCGTGGGAGGCCACCGGTTTGAGTGACAGCGTCATTTAAGGCTGAACCTGCTAGGCTGCAGTCCCAATTTCCTCGGACGGCGCTTGGTTGCCTGCACTAAGGCTTAGATGGCGCCCTGATGCACACCCCAGCACGGCCACTCCGCTTGGATGATGTTGCTGAGACCCTGAGATATCGCCGGATAAGAAACGCAGGCGCCCCGTTTCCCCCGCACCGGGTACAGCCCCTCCCTGCTGCACCCGGCCCAGTGCTACGAGCTCAGGGGCCCCCATGGGGCAGGTGGCTGGACCTGGACACCCATTGATGCCTCAACTTCCAGCACACTGGGGAAAGCATGCAGTGCCCTGTGGCCCAGCACGCCCCAGCCACTCCCTCGGCCTGCAGCGGAACCCTTGACCCTCTCACCTGACCTCTGCTGTCACCCCACAGCCGCAACTATGGACCTAGCCCTGGCCTTGTCCTTCCCACACCCTGCTGCAAAGTGGGGAAGCAGCCTGCTGGACAATGGTGAACCAGCCAGCCGGAAAGAATGGGAAGGGCAGCCACCCTCACACAACTCTCCTTCCCCTGCTGGGCACGCTCCACCTCGCCTTCAATACGTTCTTCCCTTGCCCCTGCCCCTCCCAGCTGCCAGCACCTCACTCACCCCGCATGGCCCCCACAGCACCATAGGCCCCACTGCTGCTGTCCATCACACTAGCGTCACACTCTGCAAATCCTAACCTGCAGCAGTGAGAAATGCAGCAACAGTGAGACCTACAGATCAATACTTCCACATGCAGTTTATACATGTGTATTGCATGTGAGTGTGCTGGTTGCAAACACTAACCAGGACAAGTTGGAGCCAAAGCCTGCATTTGTGCAAGGGTCGTCCTGCAGCACAGCAGAGCAATGGGAGCTGTCAACGCAGATTTTTGTTCCAAGAAGATATGCTTCGTGTGGCGTTCACAGGGTCAGCTGCTTTGCGGCGAGCCACGGGCGTGAATGGCACGTCAGCAGGCAGGACAGCAGGCAGGCAGGCAAGTGAGCGGGAGCAGGGGTCCAGCAGCAGGGCACTGCGCACCTCCAGGACAGACAGAGCTGCTGTCACGGCCATGAGCCGAGAACACTCAGACTGGTCTTGTGACAAGTGGGCTGTGCCAGCTCGGCAAGCAAGGGACATGGCGGCCAGATACTGGGCTTCTTTCTGCACACTGTGCGACCCAGCTCCCACATGCACGGCTACAAAGCAGGGAGCCATTCTGACTTCTCGGAGCACACGCTCGTGCTCTAAGTGTATTCGCGACCGGCGGTGGGTGTTTGTTGACGTAGTGGTTTAAGATTGCTGAGTTGCTGGTGAACCTGCTTGCTACTGCTGGCTGCGCACCAGCCACCATAAAAACCAGAAACAAGATGATTGTGTACAGCTCTGTGTACTACCTGTGTACTACCTGTATGACAGTAGATATATCTGAACGGATATATCAACTATGCTGTATCCCTATCCTTCACTTCTCTACAGGAGTCAGGGACCGGTGTGTGTCCCTAACCTAGGAGTCGGGACTGTGTCCCTAACCTATTCGCTAGAGCCCTACCCTATGCACACTCTAGCGCACACACATCCCCTTTGTAAGGGGCAATCGTATTGTTTGTCGATGATTGTGTACAATGTGTGGCTTCAAACACGGATCTTGCAGCTCATGACAACAGCTATTGGCCGATCTGTCAATGTTGGATGTGTGCACACTGCAATGTACAAAATCTCAGTGCAAATGTAAAGAGGCAACGTTCAAAATCTCGAACCAGAGAGATTCTGCCGAGCGTCCCCCCGCACGCAACTGAACCCTAAGCTGACCCACCAGCGCGCCTTGGTGCTGGAAAAGGAAACACGACAGGTGGGAGGTAGCAGCGCTCAACTACTCAGCGTAACCCATCAACCCAACGCTTCCGCGGACGCCACTCGGTACTAGACAGGCATGTTGTAGCATACACCTAACGCACACAACATGGAGCCAGACCCGTTGGCAGAAACAAATGGGCGCTACACGAAGATCCAGTCGCTAGGCAAGGGGAGCTTTGGCTTCGTCCAGCTGGCCTCAAGCAACAATGGCAAGACGCAAGAAATGGTGGCCGTGAAGCTGCTGAAGCGAGGCGACGTCAACAAATATGTCGAGGGCGAGATTGTTAATCACAGCTTGCTTCGGCACCCGCACGTCATTCAGGTAGAGTGCGCGTCCGCATGCTGATGTGGCGGACAAGCGGTGTGGACACAGGTCTCTTACCTGACTGCGCAGTTCAAGGAGGTTTTTTTGACCTCGGAGTACATTTGCATTGCTATGGAATACGCCACTGGAGGCTCCTTGTTTCACTATGTTCAGAAACAAGGGAGGCTCAAAGAAGCTGTAGCTCGTTGGTTCTTCCAGGTGCAAGTCCATCCACCGCAAGCCATGCAAACAAGCTTGTGTGCAAGCCATGCGTGCAAGCTGTGCATGTACAACACATCTCACTCAGTCTTGCAGGAGCAACATTTTAAATGTTACAGCACGTGTGCTCCCTTGCAGCAACTCATTATTGGCACAGACTACTGTCACAAACGTGGCGTGGCCAACCGGGACATCAAGCTGGAAAATACCCTGCTCCAGGTAGTGAAGGGGCTGCCCTTGCCACTACTTAAGATCTGCGACTTTGGCTACTCCAAGGCCGACTTCAAGTCAGCAGCCAAGAGCAAGGTACCAGGCTATTGCAACCCCAGCAGTATAGCTAACATTGCAAGCATGCGATTATGCACAACGGCATCACCACAGGCTCAGCCAGTGCCAACACGCACTCAACTGTGAGCAGCCCGTATTCAACCAAGAGCAGTTGGCTCCTACTCAACACCAGCCCATACTCAATAATGATCACTGCAGGGTTGACTACTGTGCAGGTCGGCACTCTGACCTACATGGCGCCGGAGGTGCTGGTGAATCGGGACGGCAAGTATGACGGCAAGGTGTGACCCCAGGGGCTTTCACTCTGGCTGTGCAAGCCATTGACCCAGCCACTAAGCCAGTAGGCTGGAGCCAGCTGTCAACATGAGAAGGCAGGCGGCAGGCGTGCGCAGTCTGGTAGAGAAAGGCTGGAGGGGAGGGGCGGCTTTGCAGTGGACAAAGAAAAGGAACAGCATGCCTCATGCTCCCAGTGCTGCCAACCCTATGGAGTGGGGCATGCCAACGCAGACAGCCATGTGGAGCAGCTACAGCAGCAATGGAAAGGAGTTGTGACAACCAAGCAGTAGCGGCATTGCAGGCCCAGTCTTGATGGAGCTGGTGCAGCACAGCCAACTGGCACTGGCAGCTTCTAGCAGCTTCCAGCAGCTTCCAGCAGCTTCCAGGAGCCGCGCCACCCTCTGGGCTGGGGGCTGTGCTGCTCCTTCCGCCTGTACGGATCGAGCCTGTTGTGATGATCACCTCTGTCAGCACCACCAACACAGCACCACCAACACTATTAGCTACGACCAGCACCACCAGCACGACCACTAACACACGCCAGGTTTCAGGGTGTGTATGCACACGATTACTGAGCAGGCTGCGCTGCCTGATGTGGCCATCGACAAGCCCAGACCATGACGAGCCAGCCTGTCTTGCTCCCTATCCACATGCTGGCAGGTGGCGGACATCTGGTCGTGTGGGGTCATGCTGTTCGTCATGCTGTACGGGCGCTATCCCTTTGACACGCCGGCAGGCCAGAATGTGCCCAAAGCTGCTGAGATCCTGCAGGTGGGAGGAGCAGCAGCAGCAGCACCTCAGCCATGATCAGCAGCAGCACTCACTTTGACACCCACTGCGATAAAAGCATCCACCTCGGTACTGACGACACCAGCACCACCAAAGTCAGTCATAGCAGCAGTAGCAGCATTGATTAAGCCAGCATCGGAGGCAGCAGGTCAGAGGCAAGGTGGCAGCAGCAGGTCATGGGGTCAGAGCTCAGCCAATCCAGGTACAACAACAGATTTTGTCGTCAATGGTAGTCAGCTACACTTTTACCCTGTTTGATGCGTGGTGCATGGCAGCGCTACCGCCTCACCTGCTGCCAGGCAGTGTCGTGGTCCTTTCCCACCCTGCGGGCACTTCCCCAGCCCCTATCCCTCCACCCACTGCTGCTGGTCTTGCCCGACCGCCCACCACTGCTGCTGCTGCTGCTGCTGCCTGCCCCTGGTGCAGATGCTTGACAAGATGCTGAACCAGCGGTACAGCATCCCTGAGGCTGCGGACACCTCGGCCAAAGGGCGCGACCTGCTGCAGCGCATGCTGTTGCCTGACCCGGTGCACCGCATACAGCTGGATCAGATCCGTAGCCACCCCTGGTTCCTGACAAACCTGCCGCCTGAGGCTACCACCATGAACGACTCCTACCTCAAGGCCCCCTTCCCTGCAGGTGCAGGGGAGGGCTTGTGGTTGGGTGGGCCAGGAGGAGGGCTGGGGCAGGGCTTGTGGCAGGAGGGCTGGGGCAGGGCTGTGGCAGGAGGAAAGGTGGGGCAGGGCTGTGGCAGCTGAGCAGTGGCAAGTTGGGAGGGGAGTGCCAGGGCGGGCAGCAGGTAGAGAGGCAGGAGGTGTTGGAGCAGGGCAGGCCTGGCCTGCTGACAGCTCTTTGTGACACTGGCTGTGGTGCAGGGTAGAGTCAGTGGCAGGGGGGCCCAGGGTTGAGGACAGCAGCAGTGCAGGGGGGCCTCTTCCCACAAGGTCGGACTCTTGTGTAGTTTCCACTGCTGGGCTGCAGCCTCAACCCAAACCAGCACTGCCCGCCACATGGTCATGGCACTGCCGCCTCCACTACTGGCCCCTCCCCATCCACAGCTCACCCCTTCCTGCCCCCTGCCCCTGTGCCCTCATCGTGCCCCGCTCCAGCCCACCCCTTGCCCCCGCTGCTGTCACCTTCAGGGTATCAACGGCCTGAGGACATCAAGCAGCTGCTGGAGGAGGCCAAGGGCGTGCGTCACCACTACCATGCTGGCCTCGGCCCCAGCTCACCCGGCCCCATGGCTGGCCTGGGGCCACACCCTTCAGACTCTGCCCTCATTGAGGACGCGATCCAGGTGAGGAGTGAAGTGTGTGAGGACGTGAGGTCAGGAGTGAGCCGGAGTGTGACTGGGAGTAAGGCAGGGAGGCAGGGAGGGAGCAATGGTTGCTGTTGTGGCAGGGGTGGTTGGGTGGCAAAGGGGGATGGGGTGGGTAGTGGAAGCATGCGCATGAGCATGGGGGGTGATGGTGAGATGCTGTGGGCCCTGTTGACGGACTATGCCCTGACACTCCTGCCAACCCCCTGCTGCTGCCGGCTCCGCCCTGCTGCTGTTGCCACACGACAAACCTTACACTGGCCGCTGCCCTGGGTTCAGGAGGACCTGGCCCGCCACAACGTGCCCCCTGCCCTGCCTGACTGCCTCCAGCAGCGCACCCCATGAGGGGGGCAGGTGATGAGGGGGTGGCGCAGCCTGCTGGGGGCCCCTGCCCTGCCTGACCCCAGCTGCTGGCAATCGCTGACGATGGCCAATGGGTTAGGGGCTGGCAAGTCAGTAGGGGCACAGGGAGCTGGCAGGCAGGGTGGCAGGCGTCACAGCGTCACGCTTGCACTTCAGTAGCGAATGAGGACGGATTGGAGCAGTAGGACAGACAGTAGCATAGGGACAGCAGCTGTGCATGTGCATGTCATGCATGCACGCAGCTGTAGCAACCTGCTTGCGGCTATATGCTTGACTTGAGATGGGTGAAACTCGAAGTGCAGCTTTGGTTGAGTAGCAGGGTAGGGTAGGGCAGGGCAGGTAAGGGAAGTGCGGTTAGGGTCAGCACAGTGCCTTGGCAGGCAGGCTTGGTGAAGGTGGGTGCCCAAGGGAGGTGCAGGGCAGAGGGCAGGGATGTAGGGCAGAGGTATGTAAGGCAGGGATGCAGGGCAGAGGGCAGGGGTTTGGAGGCCATGGTTGCTCTGTTGGTAGGCACGTGCTGCCATCCTGTCAGGGGCCTGGCCTGATCCTCAGGCTCAGTCAGTTGGGAGCCTCAGGCTGCCCAGGCAGCTCAGTGTCGTGTGTCTGCTTGGCATGCTTGGCTTGTCAGCTGCATGTATGTGGCCTGGTCAGGCTACCCAGCTGCACCAACTGCACCCTCGTCACTTGTAGGGCTAGGGCCAGCATGTGGCCTGATGTGGCTAACACTACTGGCGCCAGTGGCCGTAGTTGCAGCAGAAAAGTTCAGGCAGGCAGAGGGCAGGCCCAACAGGGATGGGGTTGAGGGATCCAGGGGTTTGAAGGTTTCGAGAACCTCAGGACTGTACCAATAGCATTTGTGATCCAAAAGGAGGCGATGACACTGAAGCCGTCAGCCGCCGCCCGGCTGCTTGGCCGCACATTGCAATCCTGATGTTTGGTGGGGATTGTTGGATGCCAGGCTGCAGGGCTGGACGGCAAGGCGATGATGGTTCAGATGCGAGCCTGGGTTGGTGATAATGGTTTACCAGCAGTGAGAGAGGGTGTGGGAAGAAGCTACCCGCGTGGAATGAAAGTCAGCCGGTCTCACTTCAACAAAACACCCACCCTACCCCCCTGGTAACTAGAACGCTGCCGCAAAGCAGTCACGCGCAGCCTGCTAGAACGTTCTGGTTAGAGCACTCACTGTTGCACAGCGATCTAAATATTGTCAACGGCAGATAGAAGCAAAGATGGAAGGCTCAGATCAACCTGACCAGTCACGCACATCAACAAAACCATTAAGTACAAAAAAGGAGCGATCGCCATGCTGTGACTGTATGCTAGCTCTCGCTCCTCACCTACCTGCCAGCAAGTCAATTGTCCCTCCCGTGCATACCCATCGCTCTCACACTTAAAGGTTGACGTAGACCTGGCTGCACCGAGCATGCGCTGGGCGATGGCCACTGCACTTTGTTCCCCATCACGTGCACACCTGCTACAGGCCTCGCTGACAAGTTGCACTCGACAATCAAGTTGCTACCCCAGCCACTCTCCCTTCCCTCCTCTGTTAAACCAATTCTAACAAGCAAGACCAGTTATTCTGCACCCTAGCCTCAATAGCAGCAAGCTAGCGCAGCAAAGCCACATCACCTGTTCAGCATGATCAATGACCCCCACATGTATCCTGTATGATTCTGATGCTCCCTCCATGCACACAATCTTCATGACAAGCGACCCAGAGCTCCATGCCCTGCACTTGTGGTGTGGAAATCGTATTGCATTGCAATGCTGCTGATGCGGGTAGGGGGGATGGTTGGACCAAACGAACCCATAACTGAGTGTAAACAAAGAAACTCCTGCTGCTGGCCGCCCCAACAACCTCAGGCTGTCATAGGTTGTGAGTTGGCTGGCCCTCGTGCAGGATGGACCTTTTTCACCCTGCTGCTGTCCATGCCAAACTTGGCCCACCCTCCACCACGTTCACCTACCTAACAATGCCTCAACCACCCAACCACCTGGCCCAACCACCCAGCCCAACCACCTGGCCCAATCATCTAGCCACCCTGCCACAGACATACGGCCATACACCCCCCATAGCCTGCATCTACCAAGCAGCTGGCACCACTACACATCCACCCATCAAGTGCGACTGCTACATCAAAAGGCCTGGTTCTGGTGGTGCTGCTGCTGCAGGAACTGCTGCTGCTGCTGTTTGTGCTGCTGGGCAGCACATGCCATCACCTCTGCTGCTGCTGCTGCTGCTGCTGTTTGTGCTGCTGTTTGTGCTGCTGCTGCTGCTGGCACTGGCAGCAGAGGTGATGGCATGTGCTGCAGCTCCTGCTGGCGTGGGTGCTGCTGGCAAGCTTGCAGGCAGCAACAGCAGGCTGCGCAGGTCAGTGTGTGAAAGCGCGCAAGGGGGGCCCCTCAGGAGGCCAAGCCAGGGGTCCAGCAGGGGCGGTCAGGGCCTGCATGAGGCTGAGTGATGAGCACTCCGCGCCTGCATGGGCACAGGCAGAGGGGCTGGGAGGCCGGTGGTGAGGGTGCTGACCTGTGAGGGCCGTGGACACAGGATAGGGTCAGTGGGACGCCAAGGCAAGTGCAGATGACACAGCACAAGAAGGCAAGATCAGGTGACACAGTACAACAAGGCGAACAGAAGCTGCTCTGTCCCTGCCCCTGCCCCCACCTCTGAGGCCCCCCGGCTACTCACAGGCTATTTGCCTACCTTGAAGTCTCATTAGCTGCTCCAGCTTCTGCTGTGCACCTTGCATGGAAGCACCACCGCCTGGCTGCAAGCACCTCCCCTGGGCCCGCCCCGTGTGCTGCCCCTGCTCAGGCCCCAACCCAGCCTCCAGCCCTTGTCCCTTGCCCGGTGGTGGGCTGCTGCCCTGCCCTGGGCCTTGTAGAGACGACTGGCATGGCTGTTTGCTGTCTGGACATAAGTGTTTGCTGACGTCATGCGCTGCTGATGCTGGAGCCGCACCTGCCTCAAGACTGCCACCAGCACCACCAGACTCTGTGGCCTTGCCAGCAGCTGTGGTGCGTTTCAGGGCCTCACACTGGGCTGGTGAGAGCGGGGGAGGAGGGTGGGGGTTGGCGGTGGGAGCAGAAGGAGCAGAGGGGGCGGTGGTGTTGGAGGGGTGAGGCGGAGGGGTGAAAGGGGTGGGAAAGGTGGAGGGCTTGGGCAGGAGACGGGTCGAGAGTGGGGAGGAGGTGGGTGGTGGAAGGGTTGTGCTGGCAGAGGCAGCAGGGCGTGAGGCTAGGGGGGAGGGGAGGGGGCCACTGCCAGGGTCCCAGCCTGCTGTGGAGGTCAAGGTTCCACTGCCAGCTCCTTTGCCCTCCCCAGCCTGACGGTGAACCTGCCTGTCCCGTTGCTGCTGCTGCTGCTGCTGCTGCTGCTGGTGTTGCTGCTGCTGGTGTTGCTGCTGCTGCTGGTGTTGCTGCTGCTGGTGTTGCTGCTGCTGCTGGTGTTGCTGCTGCTGGTGTTGCTGCTGCTGGGCCTGCTGCTGCTGCTGGTGTCGCTGCTGCTGGTGTTGCTGCTGCTGGTGATGACTTATTGTATGTTGCTGCCGCAATAACTGTTGCAGGTGCTGTTGGCTCTGCATCTGGCAAAGCAGCTGCAACTGCAGCTGAGACACAGGCTGACCAAGGTGCTGCTGCTGCTGCTGCTGCTGCTGCTGTGGTTGCTGCTGCTGCTGCTGCTGTGCTTGCTGCTGCTGCTGCTGCTGCTGTGCTTGCTGCTGCTGCTGCTGCTGCTGCTGTGCTTGCTGCTGCTGCTGCTGCTGTGCTTGCTGCTGGTGCAGCAGCTGGTGGTGCTGATGAGCCCGTGGCAGGCCCTGGGGATGGGGGAGGTAAGTCAGCAGCCCAGCCAGCACCTCAGGCCTCAGCCCAGCTGCCAGGGGAGGCACAGGGCAGCCAGACAGCCAGCTGGGCAGGCTGGGGTGACCTAACACATGGCCCTGGAAGCCGCCCTGCACCTGACCTTGACCCTGCCCCTGCTCACGCCCCTGCTCACGCCCCTGCTCACGCCCCTGCTCACGCCCCTGCTGCTGTTGCTGCTGCTGCTTTGGTTGCTGTTGTGGCTGCTGCGGCCCCTGTGGCTGCTGCTGCTGCTCCTTTTCTGGCTGCAGCCCGGCCTGCCCCTGCCCCTGCCTGTGCCCTGAGCGCTGGACCAGGGGTCCCTGGAGAGCAGTGAGGGCAGCAGAGGGCTGCCTGCATGCCTCCCCCGCCCTGTGAGGGGAAGGGGCGGCGGCCTGAGCTGCAGCAGGGCCTCCTGCCTGCTCCTGGCAGCTCTGGCTAAGGCTGAGCCCAGGGCTGGGCCATGAGCCAGCTGTGGAGCCTGCTGCAGGACAGGAGGCAGCTAGTGGGGTGTGGCTGGCAGCTAGACCTAAGGGGCCTGAGGCTGCCAGCTTGCCTGGCAGCGGCGCAGGAGAAGGCAAGGAGGAGCGGCCCCCTCCCAGCTGCTGCTGGCCTAGCGTGCCTTCCCCTGCCACTGTCTGCACACCCGCCCCTGACCATACACCACCACCTGGGTGGCAGGTCCTGGGTTGGACTCCCGGTGTATGGGTATGGGTGGCAGGTCCTGGGTTCGACTCCCGGTGGGATTCTGTGTTTGTCTTGGCCCCAGCAGGTGCACTTCCTTGCTGTTGCAATGTGAGGCCGGGCAGAAACCCAGGAAACAGGCTGTTAGGGAGTGGGAAGGAGGTGAAGGGCAGCTGGCCTAGAGGAATCCCCACTGCGCCAGCCTGGCCATGCAGCAGCTGCTGCCCTGGGGGACCACCCAGGCGAAGCCCTGGCAGCAGCCCCAAGCGACCTAGGTCACCCAGTCCCAGCTGCTGCAGCAGGTGGCTGGGGAAGCCAGGGCTGCAGGGGAGCACCCCACTCATGCCCTGCAGCAGGCTCAGGCGGAGGCCGGCAGCAGCAGCTGGACCAGCTGCTGGGGGCAGGATGGGTAGGCTGCCAAGAAGAGGGGGAGCGAGGGGGAAGGCCAGGGGGAGGCTGGTGGAGGGGGTGGTGGTGGCAGGGTGCGGATGGGACCCTGGCAGGGGCAAGAGGCCTGCCAGGCCTGTGAGGTTGAGGAGGGGTGGGGGAGTCAGGCCCCCAGGCCGGCCTGCAGGCAGGCCATGGGCAGGCGGCTGGCTGGCAGCTACCAGGCAGCTACCAGGGGCTGTGGTGGAAGCGGCTGCTGGCGCTGGAGCTGAGAGCTTGGCAAGGCCGCTGCCTGTCTTGCAAGCCTGGGGCGGGGCCTGCTGCCCCTGTTGGGCTCCTGGCTGCTGCTGTGCCTGCATACCAGGCTGGGTACATGAGGGGGAGGGGGGTGTGCAGGTGGTCATGAGGCCACTGCCGGCCAGGGGGGCGGCGGCACAGGGGGTGGCTAAGCTCGCAGTGAGGGTAGAGCTGGGGGAGGACGGAGGGAGGGCGGGGGGTCCCGAGGCTGCGGGGGCAGCAGGCCCACAGCCAGGGGCAGGAGCAGGGGCAGGCCCACGGCCAGGGGGAGGGGCAGGGGCAGTGATGAGGGCAGGAGGTGTCAGAGACGGTGTTTGCTGCCCCCATGCTGCCCCATCCTCCTGCCCACTCCGCTGCTTGCTTGTTTGTGGCGGTGGGTGGGTCAGGTGGCGCAGGGCCGACTCAGCTGCAGCTGCTGCGCCCCCAGCAGCAGCAGCCGCAGTTGTTGCACCCTCAGCAAGCAGCCTCAAGCCTGGTTCCAGGCCAGCCACGGCTGTTGCCAATGCACCGGCACCAGAAGTGGTGTGCGGGGAGCCAGGGGCTGGGGCTGTAGGGCTGGCTGCAGGTTTGCCTGCACTGCGGCTTTCGAAGGGGCTGCTGCTGCCTGGGCTGGCGGGGCTGTCGGCTGGGTTGAGGCATGAGGTAGGGGGCGAGGGAGCAGCTGCGCTAGGGGACTTGGCTGCTGTTGCTGAGCGCCCCTCGCTGAGGGGTACCGACTGCCCTTGCCCCTGCTGCTGCCCCTGCCCCTGCTGCTGCCCCTGCCCCTGCCCCTGCTTCTGCCCCCGGTTCTGACTCTGCTGCTGCTGTGTTTGCAGCAAAGCTCGCGGCAGTCTCCTGGCATGTGCCTTGCCCACCTGGGGTGTGCTTTTCATGATGAGGTGGGCAATGTGGACGTGCAACATGCAGCGCCGGAGGGGGGGGCTGACACTGGCTATGCCCTGCTGCTGCTGCTGCATCTGCAGCTGTTTGTGCTGCTGCTGCTGGAGATGCTGTTCAGGCCATGCAGGAGCGGCAGCCAGGGGATGGGCCGTGCCAGGGCCGGAGCAAGCAGCAGCACAGGGCACCAGGGGCACCTCAGGGAAGGGCTGCCGGGGCCCGCCTGGGCAGGGGCCTGACGTGGCTCTATCAGGAGGAGGAGGAGGGGGCTGCTTACCAGCCTGGCTGCTGACCCCTTGCCCCTGAACCTCCCCCTGTTCTTGACCCGGCCCTTGCCACTGCCTTTGGATCTGCTGCTGGGTGTGCTGCTGCTGCTGCTGCTGCTGCTGCTGCTGGGGCTGCTGCTGCTGCTGGGGCTGCTGCTGGGGGTGCTGGTGAGGCGCAGGCGTTGTGGGTGGGACTGTAATCCCCTTTGCCGAGACAGTCAGACCATAGCTATGAGGAGGCGGTGCCCCAGAAGAGTGACCCAGCCCAGCACTCTGTGTGACCATGGAGGGGTAGCCCAGTGCAAGAGGTGGGCCGTCTCCCCCTCCTGCCCCTCCCCCTCCCCCTTCCCCCCATGCCCCTCCCATCAGCACAGCCAAGGCCTGCTGGAGCAGGGGAGTGGGGAGGCCACCGGTCCTGCCACCATCCACCCCTCCACCCAGGCAGGCCAGCAGCGCAGCCGGCAAAGGCCCGCTAGCAGCCAGGCTGAGCAGGTCTCTGGGCAGGTGCCCCTCCCCCCGCATTGCTGCTGCGATGGCGGCCGGGAGCTGCAAGAGCAGCGGGTGCTGACCTAGAGGCGAGGACTGCCCGGGGGGGCCCAGCCCTGCCCCAGGCCCCGCAGCAGCAGCCAGCAGTGCCCCAGACACGGCCCCAGCATCCTTTGCCGCCAGCCCAGCGGCAGGGACGGGGGGCAGGCCCGCCCCACTCCACAGGGAGCCCCCAGGGCCCAGCAGCAGCTCAGGGGTGCCTGGGGTGCCTGCGCAGCTGGACAAGCCTGGCAGCTGCTGAACCTGTGTCTGATGCCTCAGCTGCGCCACACTGCTTGGCTGCTCGGGACAGGGCAGGCTGCTGCCGCGGGGCTGGCGCTGTGATGCTGGCGGGAGGGAGAGGACACTGTCACTGCCGCCGCAGCCTGCAGCAGCACCTACCCTGCCTGGCGATCCAGGAAGCAATGAGTGGAGAGCCTGCAGGTGGGCGGCTAGGGAGGGCGCTGCGTCAGCTGCTAGCGGCCCTAGGTCCTTCAGCCCACTCAGCCCTGGGCCATACCCCAGGTTGAGGACCAGCTGGGTAGGGGCAGACGGGCCCAGACCTGCCAGGATGTCCACGGCCGGGGTCCCTCTCCCACCCCCCTGAAGCTCCAGCCCAGCAAGGGGGACCAGGCCAAGGGTGGCACTGGGCGCTGGGCCCCGGCTGCTTCTCCCCTTGCTGCTGCTGCTGCCGCCCTGCCGCCCTCTTCGCAGGCTGCGCTGTCGGCCTGCCTCACTCACCTCCTGCTCCCTGTCCCAGCCGCCCGACCCTGCCCAGGACTCCAAACCTGTGGCTGAGGGGCCATCAGCTGCAAAGACAGCTGGCAGTGGCTGCGCTCTGAATGCTGGCTCTGCAGCAGCGCCATGCCACGAGGGGTGGGGCCGCTTATGCTGACCAGCTGCTGGGGTGAAGGCGGAGGAATCTGGGCTGCGGCTGGCACCTGCTCCACACCCATCCATGCCGCCGGAACTACCAACTACATGACTGCCAGAAAAAGCATGTGCCAGGTCAAATAGAGCTTCTGCCACCATTTGCTCCTCATCTCCCTCTTGTTCCTGGAGCAACGGGATAGTGCGTGGTAGTCAGACCAACAGTTCGGCAAAGTATACGGCCAGGAAGGGGCGTTGCTTGTGTTCTGCCGGACTGGGTGTGCAAGCATTGCAACAAAATAACGATAGACTCACCTCTCGCGAATGCAGCGCTGAGCAGTCAAGGCGTCTGCTCCGCTCTGCGCAAGGTGGGCGCAAATGCTTTGCATGTAGCGTTACAAACCAGGAGGCGACGACAGGCCTACCGGTTCGCCGTTTTTTCGACACAGAAGCGAATGCTGTTTCATGGACTGCGGGTCTCAGATGTGCTGCACTTGCTTGCTCAATTGCCTGCGCAAGAAAATAGTAGCAAAAGGTAACATCGGCTCGCCATCGCGTCATCGACGTAAAGAGCCTGGAGGAAGCGTGTATGGCCACCTGGGGCATCAGCCTTCCCAGCTCCGCAGCCGCGGATCTTAGCTGTACTCGATGCTACGGAGCGAGATGTGGCGAATGGGTGCGAAAACAGCCAAGCACTGAGACGACGATGTTCTTTTGCGTTTTATTGTTGCGACCGCTGTCTTCTGACCACAAAAAGATATCCCTGATATCTAGCTGGGCGTATTCGTGTGGGGTGCACTCCCCCAGGCCTGTTGTCTCCTCGCGATGCGGGCCGCGCAGGCCAAAGGCGTCGGACAGGTCGCTCCTGGACCCCAGTGTTTGCCTTTTTATACTACTGCACAACCCGCAGTTGCCGTAGCCATGCCGACCGAGAGGCTACTTATGGTTATTTATGGTTACGGTTAAAGTAACTGCAGGCAAAAATTTGAAGGTTGAAAACTACACTCTGCGTCGTCTCCATAGCGTTGGCGTCAGCGAGTCCAGGCTGGCCTGCCACCCAACGGCAGCCCAAAGCGGCGCTGGTGCTCGTGTGAGCCAGCGATGACCCTGGCTCCAGCCAGAGCCACCGCTTGCCCAACTCTGCGCTTGAACAGCTCGGTGAGGCTTTTGGCAAAGCTAGTCTCCAGCTTCTGACCCACGTCGTCGACGGTGTTGCTGTCTTGCGGATAGCGAGGTATTTCGTCGAGCTCGGCGTGGAGGTCCGGGTACGCGATCAAGACATCCTCCACGGCTGCGCTGGGCTGAGATTGTATCCCGGGAGGGGCAGACCGCGGCCGAGCTGCAGGAACAGGTTACGCTCCGCAAAGTCCGGGATGGGCGCGTCCACAGCAGGGAGTTCCTCCAAGAGCTCCTGGCCATCCGCAAGTACTGTGACGCGTGTAAAGGAGTCGCGCACCATGAGGCCCAACAGCAAGCTGGCGAGCAGCGCCCTCTTGCTGCAGGCCTCCACCCAACACACAAGTTCTGCATTTCTCTAACTCGCTTCGGTAACTGCATTTCTCTAACTCGCTTCGGTAACTGTGGCGCTAATCATTTTCCTGTTTTTTTTCCTGATTTTCCTGGTTTTCCTGGTATTTTGACTCAACCTTCCCAGCTCCGCAGCCGCGGATCTTAGCTGTACTCGATGCTACGGAGCGAGATGTGGCGAATGGGTGCGAAAACAGCCAAGCTTCACTAAGACAACGATGTTCTTTTGCGTTGATGCTGGCCCTATTCGCGGTCGCGGTTTTATTGATAGTTTGAATTTATTGAGTATCCAGTCAACGAACTTCACGCTGGTGGTGGTGGCCGGTGCTTGCAGCAGCAGCATATGCTATTGCTACTGGGCGACTGGTACTGGGCGTTTGCTATTGTGCCATTGACACCTCGCGATGGTAGCGATTGGCCATTGCTTGCACATTGCCTTGCACTGTGCGGTTTCCACTATGCCATTGCCACTGTGCTATAGCAGCAGTTGCCTCTGTGCGATGGCATGAGTGCGATGGCCACAGCACGGGTATTACTACGCGATTGCCACTATGCCATTGCCACTATGCCATTGCCACTGTGCCATTGTGTTAGTTGCATACCCTCCCGGTGCAGTTGAGATCAAGCACCGGGATTGTAGGGTGTGCCTGCCTGCGGCCCGGCCGCGATGAGTGCGAGTGTGATTGCCGTATTTAGGGCAGACACCCGGCAGTCGTAGGCACCCTGAACTGGTGTCCGCGTCGGCCCGTGCTCTTCCAACAGGTAGGCGCAAGGATGCGCGCTAGCAGTTGTGGCAGATCAATGTAACGACCCTGAACTGGTGTCCGCGTCTGCCCGTGCTCTTCCAACAGGTTATGGGCCCATGCGCTGACGCGCGATAGGACTCCAGTAAGTTGCTGGCTAGGGTTCGTGTGGTTGACAGCCCAGTCGATCAGCGATGGCAACTTCCCCTTTAGCCTTCGGCAATCAGGCCACCATTCTCGATGACGACAACTGGCCAATTTGGAGCATCCGCACCGAAGGCCTGCTGGTCGAAGCAGGCCTCTGGTCTGTCGTCGACTACGGCGTAACCCCCTTACCCACCGCGCCAACACCTAACGCCACTCAGGAGGAGCGGGCAGCGTATGCTGCCGAGCTAGCCCGATCTCGTGCAGACAGCGCGCTGGACCGCAAAGCCAAAGCCTTTATCCAGCGGCACGTCTCCAACCTCCACATCTTCACTGTCAAGTCTGCAGACTCAGCGCAAGACGCCTGGGAAACCCTCGAATCCCAGTTCACCGAATCGTCAGTCGCGCGACAGTCGCAGCTTCAGCAGCAACTCAGTCTCCTGCGCATGGAACCCGGCGAGTCAATAGCGCGCTTCTTTGCGCGTTTGCAGCAGCTGCTAACAGAGCTGGAAGCTTGCAACTGCGAGACCTCTGATCCACAGTGGTACTCGCCATTTTGGCAGCCCTACCGCCTGAGTACGAAAGCACAGTCGAAAGGCTGCGCTATGATCAGACCAGCGCCGACCTAAAAGTCGAGCGCATCAAGCGTGTGCTGCTGACAAAGGAGGCTGACCTACTCAGCAAGCAGATGCAACAGCAACTCAGCACCTCCTCATCCTCACTCTGGTCCTACTCCTCCCCTTCTGACAGCAGGGGGGCTGGTAGTTCAGGCGGACAGGGGGGCAGGGGCAGGCTCAGGCTACCTCAGCAGTCTCGTGAGCAGCAGAGCACAGCACAGCACAACAGCAGCAGGCCAGAGCACAGTCACCTGACAGGTCCACCAGGGATGTCAGCTCACATGCTCACCTGACCTGCAACTACTGTGCTAAGCCTGGCCACATCATGTCTGAATGTTTCACCTTTGACAGGGATCAGCGCAACCGCATGAAGACCCTGTTCAGCAACCCTGCCAGGCCCAGCAGCCCAGGCAGGCGACCCAGTCCAGGCAGGAGCTCTAGCCCAGCCAGGACATCCAGCCCCAGCAGAGGCAGGGCCCAGACCCCTGGCAGGGCAACAGCTCAGAGCCCATGGGGAGCCCAGCCTGTTCACCTGCTCCACTGCTGCTGCTGCTGCTGATGATGATGATGATCTTGATGATGTCCTCATGCAGATGGTGCAGCCTAGACTGAACTACAACAGCGACCTGTACAGCCCCTTCTGCATTGACTCAGGTGCCTCACAGCACATCCTGAAGGACGTGCAGTTCTTCTACAAGAAGAAGAAGAAGACTACTCCGGCGTGGAGCCGGCGTGCATTAAGGAAGGAGCTTCCGCCTGGGGCGCGGCCTGCTCCCACCACCTACCCTGGGTGATGGAGAGACCCTTCCTAGCCCCAATCCCCTTTCCCTGCTCTGAGTCTGTAGCTTGTTTTGGCGATGCTATGTGAGCTTATCACTGCGTGCCGGGTGAGCTTGTTAAGTAGTTTGATGGTGTTAGTGTGTGTTACACCCAACTCCCTCATATGTTGCTTGGTGTGTGCTTCGTATGTAATGCCGCCTATGCCAAGTAGGATAGGTCGGATGGTAACGGTGTTGCCAGCTTCCCGGATGGCCGTGGCGAGGGCTGCGTGTTGTGTGCTGGCTTTTTCTAGTTGTTCGGTCCATCGAGAGTCGGCGCAATATTTAATCTCCAATATAGTGACGTGCTTGTTGGACTCGTCCTTATCCCTGTTTCTTTTGTTGCTTTTGGTGGTGACCATGATGATATCAGGGCGGGTTGTCGTATTGTGTGCTGTTGGCAGGCCTATGGCTGCAAGGGTGTCGCTTAAGGTGGTGTTAGGGAGATCCATGTCGTTTTGCTCGCCGCGTGCGTGGCTGCCGATGTCAGTGTATGTGATGCACCCTCCTTGCGAGCCTTTACTGATCGCTTTAGTGATGAGGCGTCCCGCCCCGTTGTGCCGCTCTTGTACTAAAGCTGCAGTGCGGGTGCAACCCGAGAGAAGGTGAGTAGCACTATCGGCCTCGCCGCAGAGCGGGCACCGGTCGTCCGCGGTCTTCCCCCAGCGCATCGCCAATTTCTGGTTGTAGAGCCCGCCAGTGCGGTAGAGCAGTGCTGTTCTTTGGGCAGCGGTCGGGATGCCCGGGTCGAGCATTACTCTTTCACATGACCCTTTGGCTGCGACCCTGGCGATGTCTTGGGACATCTGGTAGTAGATGCTATCTTGGTTTGCGAGTCCCAGTTTGTGTTTGGCGCGCATATGTGTGCGTACGCTGTGTCGGCAGTCCGGTAGCGGTATGGTGGTGCCAGTTTCGGTGGTTGCGCTCAGCCAGGTCTGTTGTTCGGTGTGCTCGTGCGGGGCCTGAGTGTGGGCCTGCTCCGGGTACATAGCCGCGTGTTTGGCCAGGGTGTCTGCCGCTTCATTTCCGATGATGCCGGAATGTGCCCGGACTTTTCGTAGGTGTATAGTGTCGCGGCTGTTCATGATCAGGGTGGCGATGTCGGCCAATATGTCCCTATGATGATGTGTGCGGATCGACATTGGGTTGGCCAGTGCTCTCCGTATTTGGTATATGGAGCAGAGGCTGTCAGTGGCGATATGGGTTGCTCCCGATTTGATGGCCGCGTGGATAGCTGCGAGCTCTGCTCTGTTTATGGTGCTGTGGTCGGGTAGGGCAATGGTGAGCCGCTCGTCATTCTCCGGTGTGTACACTCCCGCTCCCACTTTCCGCGACGGGGCGCGATCCGTTCCTTGCATGCAGCTGCCATCTGTGTACGTGACAGTCCTCCAGTTGGGGATGACCATACTTGATGTTGTGCAGAACGGGGGTGCGATCTGGTTGGGTTGGCGCATGTGCCTCGTGGCGGGGAGCTCGCGGTCTGCCGGGAGGTGCATGTGCTTGTAGTGCCCGCTGGGCAGTTGGGTGGGCTGGACGTGTTTCGAGGGTTGGTTGTGTTTAGGGTGCCGTTCGGGTCTGGGGTGTAGCGCCGTGGCTGTGTTGGTCAGCCAGCCCTGTGGATTCCCTTTTGTGACGAGTTGTTGCCCCGCCTTGTTCCAAACGATGTAGGTGAGCAGCGTGGCGTGTTTGCATGACTTGGTAGCTGCCTTTGATTTGTCAAGGGGGATGGTGGCCAGGTGCTGACAGTACTCCGGGTAGCTTTTGAGCATGGCTATGTGTTTAGGATATGAGATGCCTTTCTTTCCTGGGATGAGCAGGATAGTGGCCGTAGCCTCCTCCGTTGTGGCAGAGTGTATTGCATGTTTGATGCATTTTAGGGCCAGGGCATCCTCAGCTGGGACGTTCCATGTAGAGAGTCCTGTGTGTCTCACGAGGAGGCAGTTGTGGTGTGCCCCATAGGCTGTGTCGTTGATGTCTGGGCTCCAGTAGGTAGTGGTCTCAGCCCTGACCGTGAGTGGATTGGCCCATCTCTGGACGGTGCTGGGAAAGTACTGTGTGTTGTAGAGGGTGGTGATGGCCTTGTTTTGTGCTGCTAGGAGTGGTTGGGGAGTGCTTTGTGTATTATTTCTACGTAGGAGAGCTGCTAGCTCCATGGCTGGGTCCCGTGGGTGTGGTGTGTGCTGCAGCCATGTGGTTAGATTTTGGTAATTGGTCTTGTTGATCAGGCCCACTGTGCGCCCCGCCTCATCATGGGCTACTACGTGTTCAATGAGGCTGTGTTGAGGCAGGTTGGGTCCTTGGCTCCCTCCACACATAGCTTCGGTGGTGATGTGGGAGTGATTCTGGAGTGTGATTTCGCACCTTTCCGTCCCGACGATGTCTGTTTGCGGGTTGACCGGTGAGGTGTGGAATGTGGCTCTGGAGTGCAGGTCGGTGCAGCGGGGTATCCAGGTGTGGGGGTCGGGCAGACCCTGCCGGGTATGCTCTGGGAGGGCCGCGTCGAGTGGTCGGCGTCTCGCCTCTTGTCTCTTACTATTATCCGCGTCGTACTCATTCTTCTTATCGGTGTAGTCGATATGCGCTAGAATGAGCGGTTTAGGTTCAGTTGTGGGGTGCCAGTGGGCCTTTATTAGGTCCGTCTCCACTGAATTTCGCATGGCGGTTTTGAGGTCATCTTCGCCGTGTGCGCAGACTGGGCAGAGCCAGTGGTCGTCCCTCGCTTGCCCCTCTAGGCCTGTCTTGGCTAGGCAGGCCGGGTGGTAGGCTCTCATGCAGTTGTTGCACATGGGGCTGTCCTCTTTGGGTTCCCAGCATAGTTCGCATGTGCAAACATGTTCAGCATCTGCTCTGCAGATGTCTTCTGTGTGGGCGGGCGTGTAGCCTTCCTTCTTGTACATTTGGAGAGCCCATTTCTCTATGATGGTGGGCCTCCAGTGGACGTTGTAATAGCTTTCTTGGTTGTTGCCGTTCCAGTGCCATCCGTCAATGGCAGTGATGGACTCTTGGTGGTCATACATGGCTCCTAGCATGATCCCTAGCTTCTCGTCTTTGTGTTGGCGTGCAGTGTCGGCTTTCCATGTACTGAGATTGGCCAGGGTCATGATGGGTATGTGTGTCACTACGTCAGGGATGGTCTGGGTGTGTCGATCGGCAGCTTCTGTGTGTCTGTCTTCCGCTGGTCTCTTGCTGCCAATCCTGGGCTGCGGCGTGGGCTGTTTCGCAGTCGGTGGCTTGGGGACGTTGTTTGTGAGTTTGGATCTCGCGGTCGCCGTTATGGGGTTCGGTGTAGGCGGCTGTGTGTCCTTTGCGAGTGTCTTGGCTGTCATGTATGCTCGGATGTCCGTGTAGCGGGGCCCGGTGTGGGCGGTGGTGTGAGGAGTGAGCTCTGTGAGTCCTGCGGCCCAGGCTCGGATCCGCCGCTGGTCTGCTGGTAGGGTAAGCGTAGTGTCCCGTCTTCCCAGGATGGTCTTGGCTTCCGTCGCGGTTGGGCAGTGGTCCATGGTCGCCATGGCCGTAAGTCTATTTAGGGCGATGATGTGCTTTTGTTTCACCTTAGTGCCGAAGCGTTTCCTGAGGCTATCCCCTGACATGATGTGTATGTTATCCTGGCAGATGAGCTCCGAAGGGTGTGTCAGTCCTAGGCTCTTGAGGCATGTAATGCATGCGCTGACTATGTCCCGTGGTAGCGGGCTAGCGCTCTGTGTTATGAGTTGCCCAAGTGCTTTAGTCTCCTTGGGGTAGAGGGGTGCCCCTTCGTGTGTGGCGAAGAGATTTGCTGTGGTGGTATGCAGGAGTTGTCTGGCCCGCAGGGTGTGTTGCAATAGGTTGGGAATTCGGTGTCCATGTTTAGCGGCCTGTGCGTAGAGCCAGGTGATCTGTTTGTGGAGCATGCATCTCGATATGTGTGCGTATGTGTTGTCCGCGGACTGGAGACTGGAGACGAGGGCTGTGGTGTTCCTGGCATGGTACTCTTGGGCTGCTGAGCTAATGCCGAGGCCGAGCTTGTCTATGTCGTCCCGGATGACGGCATTGGGTGTGCCCAGTGGGAGGTTGAGCTTGTGCTTGACGCATTGGTTGACTGCTCTGTCAAAGAGGTCTAGGTCCCCCGGGGTGCATGGTACCACGCAGAAGCTATAAGCCAGGCTGGGAATGATCGCTGTTTTAATAATGTGGATGGCTTGTCTAGCGCTGGCGAAGGAGCGCCGCAGTCTGTCTAGTTTCTGCCTTAGCTGTGTTATCATGGCCGTGTGTTGTGGTTTCCAGTTGAGTGTCATGGTGAGCATGACTCCTAGGTAGGTAAAGGGTGCTGTCGGGCGGAGGAAGGTGACCGGTTTTCCTTGTAGGCGTAGGTCTTGCAGTTGCTTGCGGGCTTCCTTCTCCGCGTCTTCTTGGGTGCTGCATCGGCCGGATTGATGCGCTTTGTGTAGCGCCGCCGTGGCGAGGGTTTTGCTGTGTGATATGATGAGGTGGCCCCAGTCCGAGTAGGCTGAGAGCTTGTCCGCCTGGACGCGTGTGTTGCTAATGGAGTTACAGAGGATGGCGACGTCGTCCGCATAATCGATGCTCCCTATGGTGTATCTGTTGTCGCTGTCGTTTTCCACTGACTGGAATTTGTACCCCCGCGCTCCTACTTGGAGCCAACGCAGTAGGGGTTCGATGTAGATGAGGAACAGGAAGGGTGAGAGTGAGTCGCCCTGGATGGTGCCCCGGTCTACGGGTATCGGATCAGTAGGGCCGTACGGGGTCTTGAAGCGCGTTGTAGCGCCCGTGTACAGGTCCTTCACCGCGTCTGTGGCGTCGGTGGGGAAGCCGAGGTCGTGCATGATCCATAGCAGTTTGTCTTGACATGTGGTGTTAAATGCACTTGTGAAGTCGACCATGAGGGCATAGATGTCTGCTTTAGCAAGTTTAGCGTCCTCAAGGGCCATGACTAGCATTTGTAGTTGCTGAGTGGTGTCCCTGTGAGAGCGGAAGCCTGCTTGGCATTTGCTCAGCATCCCATTGGCCTCGGCGTACTCATAGAGTGTCTTGGTAATGAGGCTGGTCCATAGCTTGTAGATGGTGTTGGCCAGTCCTACCGGTCTGTAGGCGTTGAGGTCTGTTTCCTGGCCCTTGTCCTTGTAGAGTAGGCAGGTGTCACTGGTTTTCCATGCTGTGGGTGTGCAGCCAGTGGCCCACATGATGATGAACAGTTGGTGGATGGTGTCCCTCATCTCCCATGGCAACATCTTGATGATCTCGTTCTCGATGCCATCTGGTCCTGGGGCTTTGCCTCCTGCCAGCCTGCTGAGGCATTCTTGGAAGCTAGCTTTGTCCATGATGGCTGTGTGCATCCAGTGAATGTTTTTGCAGGTATGTAGTGTGAAGGGGTCGTCCGCTTTGGCTCGGGCCCAGGGATAGTTTCTTGTCTGTGTGTCTGTGTAGTGGCCGGTTTTGGGCGTTGGGGGTGATAGCTTCTGCCCGTAGGCGGCGGTGATAATCCGGTTAAGGTCGGCCGGGGCGGTACAAATTCTTCTGGTGGCGGGGTCTGTGAGCGCTTGCAGGCCTTTGTGGCTCGTGCGGGATGGGCGTAGAATATATTTGTTGGCTTTTTTGGGCTGGGTGCTTATTAGTTGTTGCATTCGGAGCCGGGCCTGTGCGATGGCGAGTGCGGAGTCGTCATCGTCCAGCTGGTGGATTTGGTCGCGGTAGGTGTTTGTCAGCTTAGCTAGTGCGGCTTGCACGTGGTTGTCGGTTGGGTCGTCGTCTTGACGTGCTAGCACCGCCTCCCTGATCGCTGTGTTGCTTGTGTCTGTATCTGGGATGAGCTCCTCGATCGTTGGGTGGGCGCCATTCTGTTTGAATAGTTGCCTAGCCTGCCGGCTGAGATTTCTAGTGGTCTTGAGCTTCTTGCCTAGCGCCGATCTGATTCTGCACATGGTCCTGCGTTGGTAGTGTTGGCCCCCTCTAGTCAGTGTCTTTGTTGTGCAAGTCTTCATGGCGGTCGTCCTGCATGTTTCCAAAAGGGTTGTGAGCATGGTGGCTGCCATGTCTACAGCTTGCCTTGGGTGGAGGCCTGCTAGCTGCGTCAGGCGTTTGGGTTGGTGTGGGTTGGCCTTGTCCAGGTTCGCCAAGAAGGCTGTGGCTTCCGTAAAGAGAGGTGACAGGTAGGCTGCCAGTTGTGCGTGCAGTTGTGGTGCGCCTGAGCTGGGTTGTTGCACGGCTAGGCGGAAGGCTTCCCTGTCGCTGTTGTTGATGGGTGTGGTAAGAACAGTGTGCTTTTGGTTTTGGGGCTGTTGTGTTTGTGCCAGGTGTATGCCCAATCTGGCTGTAGTCAGTGTGGCAGTGAGTGGTCTGTGGTCGCTGAGATATGTGCGTGTGTCTACGTTGGTGCGATGCTCGGGGCCTGGTCGTGCGTCGCGCGTCAGAATGGCGTCGATGCGGCTGTTGCAGTGTGGTTGTTGGTAGGTCCAGGCCCGGTCGCCGGGGTCGGCTTCGGGCAGGCGCATCTCTGTGGCAAACTCCCTCATCATGCGGTCCTGGGTGTATTCAGTGTGTTCGGAGCGGTCTTCTGTTTTCATCGTGGCATTCAAGTCACCGGCGAGAATGAGGGAGCCGGGCAGGTGTCTTGTGGCTGTGCGTATGTGTTGCTGCATCTTCTCCCGCAGTGGGAGCGCGTCTTCGTTGCAGCCCGATGGCCAGTACGTTGCTACGATGGTGAGGTTGTCGCTGTGGTGCTGGCTAAGAGTCAGGATGACGCATCTGGAGTTTACTTCCGCCTCCGTGCTTGGTGGTGCTAGGGTGGCTTGCGTCTGAATGGCTAGGTCATGCTTGATGCCAATGAGGACTTCACTGTGGCCACCGTGTCGGTGCAGTGTGTAGTCCTGGGTGGCTACTCTCAGCCATCCCGGTGTGTCTTTCTTGTGTTGTGTCTTCGTCTCTGTCAAGATCAGGATGTCGGGGTGGTGGTGGTGGATGAGGTGGGCGACGTCCCTTCTAGCCCGGTAGAGGCCCCGGACGTTAAGAGTTGTGAGCGTCAAGTGTTGTCTGCTGGGGGTCTGGTGAGCTTGTGTGGGGATATTGGGGGGGCCTCTGTGGTTGGGCATGGGACTGACGGGCTGGATGTGGTGGCAGTGGGTGCAGCCTGGGTGGTGGTTAGGTACCTTGACATAAGCGTTTGTGTGTGCTTGTCTTTGCTGTGGCTGGTGTTCTTGGCTCCTTTCTTCGATCGTGGTGTCTTAGGGCCTGTCTTGGTGCTTGGCTTCTCGTTTCGTGTTGGGGGGGGGGGGAGGGGGTGCGTCCTCCTTCGCGGTGGCAGCTTCGCGGTGTCGCGACCGGGCCGGCGGGTCTGCCTCTGCAGGGGTATGGTTGCGTTTAAGATCGTTGTTGCTCGTGGCGAGGGAAGGTGGTGTCGCTGCTGGAGGTGGTATTGCTGGTGGTTGGTCGTCGTGGCCGCTCAGGTCTATGGGGTCCGGTCTTTGGTAGTGTTGCTCTAGCTGTGTCGTGGTGGCTTGCTCCAATGGGTCTGCTAACCAGAAGATGGGTTCGATGAGATTCTTATGTTGCATGCCTTGCTTGAGTAGGATTAGCCCTCCTTGCAGCTCCTTCCAGTCTGCTGTGGTCAGCAGCCGTCTAGCGTGTGTAGCTTGTGAGTCCAGCCAGTACCAGGTGTTGTCTAGGTACCTAAGGGTAGTCGCATGGTTCCTGTTGATGAGAATGGCTGCGTTGCTGATGTGATTGTCCTCATTGCCCATGAGGGTACTTAGCGTTGCCCTAGTGATGTTGTCATGGGGCAGCTCCTGCGTTGCCAGGTGTAGGGTCTTGTAGTGAAAACGGGTAGCAGGGCCCGACGAAGCGGCAGAAAAGGAGCAGAATGAGCCAAGTTTCGTCCGAACCCGAGCGAGGTCAAGATGAAGCGATGGGAGGCGCAGCAGGTAGACGCAGGCCTGCTCTGCTTCTCCTCATTGCTATCTTGACCCTGACCTGCACTGGGTGGAGTTGGGGCGTGTTCGGGGGTTGGCCTACCAAAGCCACCCCCAGCCGCTTGTCAATCCATCCAGAAGGCACCATAAGCGGTGACCGTGCGGGCAGGTTGGCTCCGGGCACAAGCCCAAATCTGCGCAACAGCTGGTATAACCGGCCTAGCCTAATCTCGTCCCCTGGGCATATGCCTGCAGGCCCTGAGCCTGACGCGCCGGAACCAGAGTTCTCCCTGGCATCCGGCTCGACAGAGCTCAGCACAGCGCTTGCTGAGTATTGCAAGAGCCTTCAGCTCCTCCCTCAGGACCATCCCACATCTCAGCGTGCTCTGCAAGCATTCCGCACGGACAGGGGCACGCCGAGATCTATCGCTCCCTATCCAAGCGGGTCGCGCTCCGCTGACCCTAAACACAACACGCTGAATACTGAGAGCTGCCGACTAATTATCGCCAGCTTATGCGACGCCTTCCCAGAAGGCTACGTGCTGGGCCCATTCAGCCACTTGCTGGACAACCTGTCAACCCTCACCCTCAAAGATATGCACCACACCGAGCACAACTACACAGGTGATGTTGTCCAACCCATACAAGTGCATACAGGTGACCAACCAAGAATCATAGCAACGCCACAATGCCTCACTACTTGCCCTCCTGCAGCCCTTGCCCCCTGTCCCATCCACCCCCCTCAGCCTGTGAGATCTTGCCGCACTGGTTATAAAGCTTCAAGCCCTCCCCTCTTGCAACTCCTGCC
>JASKMD010000006.1:2154599-2219812 GCA_030144725.1 Haematococcus lacustris
CAACTCTAACTCTAACTCAAGAACGATAGACTCACCTCTCGCGAATGCAGCGCTGAGCAGTCAAGGCGTCTGCTCCGCTCTGCGCAAGGTGGGCGCAAATGCTTATGTAGCGTTACAAACAGGGATGATGCGGGACCTGGGCTCAGAGTTCAGGATATGTGGGAGCTTTGCATTGTGGGCCAACCACCGCGCAGGCGACGACAGGCCTACCGGTTCGCCGTTTTTTCGACACAGAAGCGAATGCTGTTTCATAGACTGCGGGTCTCAGATGTGCTGCACTTGCTTGTTCAATTGCCTGCGCAAGAAAAAAATAGCAAAAGGTAACATCGGTTCGCCCTCGCGTCATCGACGTAAAGAGCCTGGAGGAAGCGTGTATGGCCACCTGGGGCATCAGACTCAACCGTCCCAGCTCCGCAGCCGCGGATCTTAGCTGTGCTACGGAGCGAGAGCTACGGAGCTACCGACATGCTACGGAGCGAGATGTGGCGAATGGGTGCGAAAACAGCCAAGCCCTGTGCTTCACTGAGGCGACGATGTCTAGCCGGGCGTATTCGTGTGGGGTGCACTCCCCCAGGCCTGTTGTCTCCTCGCGATGCAGGCCGCGTGGCCAATGGCGTCGGACAGGTCGCTTCTGGGTCCCAGTGTTTGCCTTATTACACTACTTACACACCGCAGTTGCCGTAGCCATGCCAGCCGAGAGGCTACTTACAGTTATTTATGGTTACGGTTAAAGTAACTGCAGGCAAAAGGATGAAGGTTGAAAACTACACACTGCAGGCAGGCGTCGTCTCCATAGCGTTGGCGTCAGCGACGTTCAAGCAGTGCAGCATCCTGTGAGCTGTCATGCCAGCGGCAACTGTGAAGGGCACGTGTCTGTTGCTCCCGATATTGCAGAGACCTCGCTGGTACAGTTCTTTTTCAGGCTGTCCTGTATCCCTATCCTCCTGTGAAGCCCCTACACTTCTCCACAGGAGTCAGTGACCGGTGTGTGTCCCTAACCTAGGTCCCTAACCCCAGGAGTCGATAGAGCCCTACCCTACACTATGCACACTCTATCGCACACACATCCCCTTTGTCAGGGGCAATTGTTTGTTTTGTTTGGCTCGTGGCATGATGCACATGTCACTATCGCTGCCGCTGATGCCGCCGCTGCCGCTTCCGCAGCGGGCCTCTGTCGCGCACGCACACCCACTCCTGGCCTGGTCTGCCTGGGTTAGGCATAGCTGGGCGGCCCAGCCAGCTGCTGAGCTCGCGAGGGCGGCCCGGCCCGGCTGCAATGCGGCGGATGTTCAGCGCGGCTGACACGTCTCGATCGTAGAACCTGATGCCTGTGCTTGTTGAGCACATCAGGCCCCTGATCCGAGATAGCGTCGCCATGCTGCGCACCGGGCGCAGCCACCTGCAAGGCGACATAGGCACAATGCGCATTTGTAAGATTGCCAAAGCCAATGTTAAGTCAAGCCATGTTTAGTCTAAACGGTGCTGGTGATGACTCCATAACAGCTATGTAATGACTCCATTGCTACAATGCAATTGCACCCAAGGGCTCTCACCTGAAGCCCTCTGCATGGGGTCACCCCGGCCGTTGGTCCCGCCAATCCGTGCCAGGCCTGACGCTTACACCACGCGCTAGTGAAGGGTGGCTGAGGCTATCGCGGTAAGTCACGCGCGCTAAAACTCGCGTTTTAGACTGAAGCCTTGTCCCAGATCACCGCCCGCCACCAGGTCGAAACTTGAGATAGCGCAAACAAGCAGCGACCCACCTACAAGAGCAGGGTGGCGAGGCTCTCCGTGGCGTCCGTAGCAAAGTTCACAGTCCGCGGGAGTGGCGGGCGGAGTGATCTGGGAGGCTTCAGTCTAAAACGCAAGTTTCAGCGCGCGTGACTTACCGCGATAGCCTCAGCTACCCTTCACTAGCGCGTGGTGTGAGCGTCAGGCCTGGCACGGATTGGCGGGACCAACGGCCGGGGTGACCATCAGGCGACCCCAACTAACAAAAAATGACAGGAAATGATAGGAAACCTACCACTGGTAATCAAAACGACGCCGCGTCTCAGCCACGTGGTTTTTATTTATGTTTAGCTCATCACTGGTTAGAAGACTCCGCCAGCTATGCGGTGCAGCTTGTATCATTAAATACTGTGCACTGTGCTGAGTGCTATGGCGGCTCAAATCTTCACATTCAAATTCATGCCAGTTTTGCTCATGCGGGCCTCGTCGCGACCGACCGCCGCGACCGACGTGGCCCAGTAGCCTCTGCAAACAGTCAGGGACAGTCGCCGCAGTCAAAACAATTCACATGGCACGCCAAACCGATGTAACGACGCTCCTCCACCCATGCTCGGAAGTATACAAGGCTGCTGCATTGCTTGACCGCTTCGTGAGTAGTACCTACTACCTGGCCACTCGGTAAGGCCACTCAAGGTGTGTAGGCCATTGCTACGTTACCTTGCTCGACATGTTGGGTCCGATCCCTCCCGCCCGCCCTCCGCTTGCGTGTCGAGCTTGTGTCCACTTCCGCCCTGACCCCCTGCTGCTCAGCTGGAGGGGTGGGCAGCCCAGGGGCAGCACCAGCACCAGCTGCCTGCTGCTGCCAGGGGGGTGCAGCAGGAGGGGGGGGCAGGTCAGGGGCGGCACCAGCACCAGCTGCCTGCTGCTGCCAGGGGGGTGCAGCAGGAGGGGGGGGCAGGTCAGGGGCTGGTCAGGGGCAGGTCAGGGGCAGGGGCAGGTCAGGGGCAGGTCAGGGGCAGGTCAGGGGCCGGGCAGGGCATTCTGCGGGGCTGGGGTTGGGAGGGGGTGAGCGGAGGTAGGAAGGCGGTGCTGGGCTGGGGAGGTGGGGGGGCCGCAGTGGGCAGGGTCGGATGGGCTAATCATTCCTGCAAGGCAAAGTCGGGTCACGCCAATGTCATTTCGAGCAGGCCTGATTAACTGATTGCCATGCTTTCTTCTCCAGCAGCTGTGACGTTGAGTAAGGAACAGAGTTATGTATCGAAAATCTGGAAAGTCAAAGTGGTCAGCTCACAACATGCCATTTTGTGGCTGAGGGTCCCTTTTCTTGTGTGACTGGCGAGAGAAAGACGCACATTTTCCGCGTTTGCAGCAATGTCGATACATAACATGCCCAGCGATAGCCCTCCAACACCGCCTGCACCAACAAGAGGCTCGCGGAGCGAGCAAGGCGGGCTGTAATGTGATTGTACTTCCGGCTGGATGCCAGGCGGAGTTCCCTCATTGGTGCCACTACTCACCACTAGAACAATCGGTGCTGAGCAGTTGAGGTGTGTCCGCGATCGCTTGCACCGGCAAGGACTCTGATGCAACGATTAACGCGCCGCTTGCCAGGATACGAGCAGTATTGCGCAGCTGCCAATGCGATAGAAGCTACTGAAAACGGTGCACTTTGTATAGAGTACTTGCATGAAGATTACAAACCCCATGTTGGGACATCCTGACTGCTGCCCATGCTGCCGGCACCGCTGAAACCAGCTGCCCCATAGGCCAGGGCTAGGGGGCGACCTGTGGCTGCTGAGTTGCAGCGTACCATGGCACCCCTCACAGTCTGCAGCCAAGGCACACAAGGAGAGACACATTGTGAGCTCAAGTCCAGCCATGACAAAGACAAGCATCGTGAGCACACATACTAGCACACACACTGGCTGGGTACGTCCTAGTAGGCCCACCTCAGCCCAGAACTTGGCCACGGTGCGCTGTTTGCCTCCGTACAGCCGGAACCTGGCGTTGGACCAGCGCGGCTTGGACATCTCGGCCCACATGGCGGGCCAGGTCACCAGCGACGTACTCCCGGTACCGCTCCAGCGAGGCGGTGTAGTTGGTAACTTGCGATAGCACAACGTGTTCGGGCTGGATGCCGGCCATCCAGGCCTTGGATGTCTTGGCGTGCTGCGTGATGCCGCTCTGCCGGTAGTACTGCCCCGCATTGAGGCTGCGCTGCCACACGGACTCCACAGCGCCGGAGGCGTATCGCTCCTCGTGCGCCACAGTCGCCATGTTGGTCTTGCC
The DNA here is from genome assembly GCA_030144725.1 of Haematococcus lacustris. Taxonomy (NCBI): domain Eukaryota; kingdom Viridiplantae; phylum Chlorophyta; class Chlorophyceae; order Chlamydomonadales; family Haematococcaceae; genus Haematococcus; species Haematococcus lacustris. The sequence goes on from JASKMD010000006.1 coordinate 2,158,620, forward strand.
TGGGTCGCAGCCCAGCCAGTCAGCGCCCAGGTGCGCCAGGGGGTTGATAGCGCCCTCCTGCTTGCCCATGCGAGGCAGCTCGTCGGGCGGCCCTGCTGGCTTGGGGCGCTTGAACAGCACGCTGACCATGACTCCGTCCGTGTGGACCACCTGCGCGAAGGTCTGCCCGTCGTTAGGCCAGATGGATGGGTCAGCCGTTCCCAACATGGGGTTGGCAATCTTCATGCAACTGCAGCCCATCTACTCCATCATTTCATGTAACGTTTGCTGCGTCTGCTGCAATGCGATAATGCGCGTTTAATGTAAGACTGGAATCGCCATCGGAGTCATTCGATGCGGGCAGACACATGTGACCCCGGATGTGTCCCAATCGCAGACCGTGGTTAGCTACACTGGTAAGCTACGTCCTTGGCTATCCGTTAGCGATGCACGACATGTCGGTGGCGCACACCACCGAAGTCCGGCAAACATGGCTGCGCGAGCTTCCTGATGGTGCAGGCCGCTTGGCGAGGATGTGACAAAACACGAATCCGAGTGTGGCAGCGCTATATCGCTTTAATGGTGGGCGGCACAGTAGGGTCTAGTAACCCCCTCCAGCTATTATTCGCTTTATGTTTTGCACCATTGAACAAACAACCTGGCCTCACTCGGATTTGTTATAGCATACTCAATGACGCGTCCGTGGCACTATGCAACTCAATCATTGGGTCTGTATGTGACAAGATTGACCCCTTACAAGGTACACATGCTGATGGCTACAGGTTCACGAGGGGACGACCGAGCTTGTCTTACAACTTCGCCACGTGGCCCCCACCAACACAACTTAACCCACCATCTCCCAACCTCGTCTACCTCTCCTTCACCCGCCTTCCCTACCTCAGCCTACCTCAGCCTACCTTCCCTACCTCAGCCTCCCCTACCCTCCCCTACCTCCCCTACCGCCCCTACATCACCCCTACCTCCCCTACCTCCCCTACCTCCCCTACCTCAGCCTCCCCTACCTCAGCCTCATCCCCTACCTCCCCCACCCACTCTCCCCTACCTCTCCTTCACCCGGAGCCCCGCTCAGCAACTCACCCACCCCCTCTCATTCCCTAACCATGAAGAAGAGAATGAGCAAGGCGCACAGTGCCCAGCTCAATGCACTAAACAACTCGCCAAGGGCTGGCAATCGGCATTGCCCTGACAACATCAAGGCTGCAGCCAGTAAGGCACAAGCGACAAACCGTGACCTGCAGGCTGAGGTGCAGCGGCTACGGGATGTGGAAGCATGGTGGTGGCAGGTACATGGAGCTGCCAGCTCTGCTACAGTTGATGTCCCTGCGCACATGCAAGGAGGCCATGAAGACTGTGGATGTTCATGATTTGCAGCAGCGCATGGGTCAGCTCCGTGCTGAAGTGCTGCGTAAGGAGGATGCCGCAGCTGCAGCACAGCGATCAGCCAAGGCAGAGCGCCAGATCACAGATGCAGCGCACAAGGTCGGGAGGGTTGTGATTAATGTGGGTGACCATGCGTGCCAAGAGCGGCTTGCAGCGGCCCATGCCCTTGCCTTGGGGGGGCATGATTTTAGCCACACAACTGTTGAGGAGGCAAAGAAGATGACAGGAAAGCAGCTTCAGACATACCTCCAGTTCCACAAGCAGGAGGTACACACCAGTTGGAGGGTACCCAAGCTACTGAGCCACGTGTGCACCCACATCCGTGGGAAGCTTGCCGCAGCTGCGCCCCCTCAGCAGCAACTGACACCTGCAGGCACCACCCCTGAGCTGGCTGTGCCTGCTGGTGCACCCCCTCAGCAGCAGCAACAGCTGGCAGCGGCAAGCACGTCACGTAAGCGTGAGGCACCTGCAGCTAACAAGCCGAGGGCAGCAAAGCAAGGTGAGAGAACACCATGTACTGCACCTAGCACCTTCTTTAAGCGTGGTAGAGCAGCCGGTAATGCACTAGCGCCAGCAGCAACTCCAAAAGCTAATAATGATATCCAGCTGTCACGACTGCCGTTGTCTCGTCCACATGCCAAAAGCAAAACATGTTCCGACTGCTGCTGCGCGTTGCAGGTGCCACTCACAGCAGTGTGGCGAAGCGTGCTAGAGCGGCGCGCCTCGCATGGGGCGAATTCGCATGAATTCAAATGTGTATCTTTGGACAGGCACTGAGCACCGCTGAGAGCGAAATAATATTTGCTGCGTCTGCCATCTCGTAGCTATGAGTCTCCTCCGTTCAAAGCACTGTTTACATATATTTTTGACTGAGTGGCTGCGGAGATACAGGCTTCGTATCACAGGGGGGTGGTTTTCAGGTAGTTGGGAACGCCTGAGGATGGGTCGGGCAGGAAGGCGATCCACCGGTTGACCACCTGCAACCCAACACAGCCGACACAGCCGACTCAGCACACTTGGAGCCACCCAAACACCATCAGTCAATGTTGCCTCAAGGAACATGCCTCAATCAACATGCCACCAGCAACATGCAACGAGCAATATGCCTCAATTAACATGCCAGGCTGGTCAGCTCATGGCTCGCTCACCTCACTGTCCCTGGGTCCGGCCACACCATTCCTGAACCTGGTCAAGGAGGTGATGTCCGCAGGCAGCATGCCAGCAGCACGCATCAGGCCATAGATGGCCCGGGTGTCCAGCTTAATGTGGTGCGCCTTGCAGCTGCAGCTGGGTGTGAGCGCAAAGGTGGAGGGGGGGCGGTAGGGCCTGGAGTTGGGCTGCCCCACAGCTACCTGCCAGACCGCCCAGTCCAGCTGCCAGCTGACGTGGGCTGCCTCCAGCTGCCTGCTGGTGTCCACTGCATGGCGCAGCAGGCTGCCCCGGTTGACCCCCATCTGCCGCCAGGCTTTGTTCACCACCACCCCCTGACCCACCCCCAACAACCTCCGCTGACTGGCCACCTCATACCGCATGGCCTCGGTAGGCACCACCCCACCCTGACCCTCTAGCCAGGTCACCACCTTCCCCCGCACACTCCGCTCCACCCAGCTGCGCTCACGCTGAGTCCAGGCTGGCCTGCCACCCAACGGCAGCCCAAAGCGGCGCTGGTGCTCGTGTGAGCCAGCGATGACCCTGGCTCCAGCCAGAGCCACCGCTTGCCCAACTCTGCGCTTGAACAGCTCGGTGAGGCTGTTGGCAAAGCTAGTCTCCAGCTTCTGACCCACGTCGTCGACGGTGTTGCAGTCTTGCGGATAGCGAGGAATTTCGTCGAGCTCGGCGTGGAGGTCCGGGTAGGCGATCAAGACATCCTCCACGGCTGCGCTGGGCTGAGAGTGTATCCCGGGAGGGGGCAGACCGCGGCCGAGCTGCAGGAACAGGTTACGCTCCGCAAAGTCCGGGATGGGCGCGTCCACAGCAGGGAGTTCCTCCAAGAGCTCCTGGCCATCCGCAAGTACTGTGATGCGTGTAAAGGAGTCGCGCACCATGAGGCCCAACAGCAAGCTGGCGAGCAGCGCCCTCTTGCTGCAGGCCTCCACCCAAAGCACAAGTTGGGCGTAGAGCCGCGCCTCCACCACTTCGGACGGCACGACCGCGCCCGCCTCTAACCCCGCAGCGGACACACCCCTCATCAAGGTGTGCATCTTGCACTTCTTTGCGTGCCATGTGTAATTGTGGTTGTTGGCCCAGTGCGCTGCGCCGTTGGCCTGCATGTTCCGCTGCGCCTGACTTGGTTCTGGCGGCGTGTCAACCTAACTGTCCCAGGCATTACGATTACGTCTACGCTGTCTGTTTCGCTCCATTTCTCTAACTCGCTTCGGTAACTGTGGCGCTAATCATTTTCCTGTTTTTTTGCGATGTGGGCCCCATGGCCAGGGTGGGGGTGCACTTCATCAAGTTGGACAGTAGGGTGCTGCATGGGGTGTGCAAGCAGCTGGGTATGACCAAGGAGACTAGGGCAGCCTCCACCACAGAGCCAGGACTGAGCCACCACTGGTTCTTTTTCAGACCCCTCTCGCACCCCTCCCGGTCCCCAATCCGCCGGCCAGCGTACTGGCTGAAGCGATCCCTCGTGTGACCCAGCCCGCAGACGGCCGCGACCCTGTGCACGTGCCTGCCAGACAGATACAGATTTCTGCAACTCAGGTCCGGGATGTCTGCCTCGGGGACTGGGATGTCTGTGTAGACGGGCTGGCCGTGCTCGTCGAGCTGGTCAGCTACGTGCAGGTTGAACATGTCGCGCACGAGGAAGCCCAGCAGCAAGCTGCCGATCACCGCCTGCTCACTGCCGGCCTTCACTCGTGGTAGCGCAGCGGCCAGGTAGGCATAGACTGCACCAACTGGGCGTTCGCAGTCAAACAATTTTAAATCCTTTGGCAACACACGTCCCGGGTGCGAAATGTTTGCGAAGCTTGTTCCGGACCTTGCTTGTTACGAGCTTGTTGCGGTGGGTGGGCCATTGTGCGTTTTGCAATAGCGGGACCTAATCTAAAAGCATGAAGTTTAAACCCAGGCCAGGTCCAGGTCTAGCAGCCCGCACTGAGTGCAAGCATAGAGCTATCACCCGTTGCACCGCACCGAAAGCATAGTGTGTATGATCAGTGCATCGCATAACTCAAGTCAAGGGGGACGCTGTTCGCTTACAAGTGTGTGAACCACTGTTGTGTTTCCGTGGTTGTATTTGTAGCAATAGTCTGGTCCCGTTCTGCGTTGTCCGCTTACAGGTGTCTGACAGGATATGGGCCCATCTAGCACACGCAGCTAGTTGGGGGTGCAGTCGCACCAGGGTGGGTAGTTCGCTGCCGCACTTTCCGCACAGTTCGCGCAAGGGGCTCGCATTCAGCATGCAACTTAGTACAGCCTTAGGGGCAGGCTTGCTAACCCGCTCCCATCAGTAGTGCCAGCAATGTCGCCAGTGGGAGCATGGATCTCAGCGACAGCGGGGATAGTGGGAGCCGGGATGCAGACTCGCCTATCCCGCCGATGGTGCCGTCCCCGGTGCTGCCGTCTAATGTATGCAGGTCTCAATGCGACCGGCAGCCACCCAACCAATACTCCCTATATCTCATGGCCAGCGCAGTGGGGGATGTAGGGGTAGAGTGTGACACGTCCACAGCGCAGCAGGCGTTGTCTAGCCCCTGCGCTGAGAAGTGGCGCCAGGCCATGCTTGAGGAGCTGGCCGGGCTGCATGCCAACAAGACCTGAAACCTGGTAGAGTGTCCTAGGCGCAACAAGGTGTTGCCGTGTATGTGGGTGCTCAGAGTCAAGAGGGGTGCGATGGGCAACATCGTGCGCTTCAAAGCGCGCCTCGTAGTCAAGGACTATCACCAACAGTTGGGTGTGGATGTAGAGGAGGTGTAGGAGGTGTGGGCTCCCGGTAGCAAGCATGCCACCCTCCGTGTGCTGCTAGCCAAGGCAGCCGTAGAGGACATGGAGGTACATCAGGTGGATGTAGAAGGAACCTTCCTTCACGGGCGCCTAGAGCCAGGGGAGGTGATTTACATGCAGCAGCCAGTAGGGTTTGAGCAGGGGGCAACAACACAGTGTGTCAACTGCAGCGCGCCCTTTACGGGCTGCGTCAGGCACCTCGTGCCTGGCACACACGCCTGAAGCAAGAGCTTGAGGGCATGGGCTTCACAGCCTCCCAGGCTGGCCCAGGCCTCTTTCCCTTGGTAGGCATAGCGTGGCTCCTATTGTATGTGGATGATTGCCTTATTTGCACCGGCAAGGGGGACATCAACAGCCTCAAGGATTTGGGTCCCACGCTCCTGTTCTTGGGGTTGCAGATCAACGGGGACCGCGCACAGCGCACTCCGCTGCTAAGTCAGCCGCACTTTGTGTCAGAGCTGGTCAACAGCTACGGCATGGCTGAGGCCAATGCCAAAGTTGTGCCGATGAGCCCAAGTGTCAAGCTGGCCCGGGAAGGCACGCAGCAAGACATTGGTCAGCACACCTACAACGGGCTGGTGGGCAGCCTGTTGTACTTGGCCAGCATCACCCGCGCGGACATTACGTTCGCGGTGGGAGCCTTGGCTAAGCAAATGGTTGTGCCCATAGACCAGCACTGGCAGGCTGTGCGCTGCGTGCTCAGCTTCGTTAGAGGCACATGTACGTACATGAGACGCTCCCTACATGTATGTATGTATGTATGTATGTATGTATGTATGTATGTATGTATGTATGTATGTATGTATGTATGTATGTATGTATATATGTATGGTTATGTCTTATGGTATTGAGATGAACATAGCATGAACACTGCTAATTACCCAGCATGGCGACTAACTGTTTGGCACCTTCCATAACTCTGATGAACAATCGAGGTTTGGAGAGCAGGAGGTCATGTCTTGGCAGGAGCACTCACGAGCATCTCAAACTGGGCCACACCATCCCCTCCTGCAACACAGTGCATGCCCTAGACCCCGAGACCCCAAGCCCAAGTGGTGGGGGCTTGCCTGGTGCCCCCCCCTCCCCCGGGGCAGATGATGCTCCAGGTGCCAGGTGGTGGGGGTTGCCTTGGTGGTAGCGGCTACCCTGGCACTGGCAGTCACATAAGCAGTGTAAACGTCACCTGGCGGCGCCCTGGTTGCTAGGGCGTGCCGGGTATTAATACCTGCCTGATGTTTTGGGTACTACGGGTATTAATACCGGTACTAGAGGTATTTTTTTGTTTCCAGCCACGCTTCGGCTGCAGGATGAGTGTCGGGCGGTGTAGGGCTGGCAGTCGTAGCCATAGCGTTAGTGGCGCTGATGTGTGCCGCCGGTGGGCCGGTGAGGTATTAATACCTCGTTCCAATTCCGCAGGGTATTAATACCCGGGTACTAATAATACCTGGCGGCGCCCTGGTTGCGGCTGTAATGCTCTGGCAGGACAGATTCTAGTTGTGCACCAGATATGACCGATTGAGTTGGAGAGCGACTCGAAGGTACTCCTCTATCGTTTCACAAGCACCTTTGCTGCCGAGGCCGTGCAGCATGAGTCTTCCTTGCAGCTCAAAGGTGCACTTGGTGCAGTTAGCTGACTCTGCACCACACCGCGCGAGTTTGATGAGGGCGGCGCAGTTTGGGGATGATGATGATCAGATGCGAGTGTAAGATGGGCCCTTGCTTTAGATGGGACTATAACTTGACGCTAGTCCCTACCCCACAGCATATCATGCAATACTCGCATGGAGGCATGATGGCCTTGCTGGTCTCGCACGGCGCCCCAAACTGGTGCTGCCTTGACCTGTAGTGACGTTGTGAATCTGGGCAGGGAGGCGCAGAGACTTTGGGCTAAGTTTAGCCTGGGTGGCGCTTGGTCGTCCAGGCTGGAGAGGGGTCAATCAACAGGCAAGTGCGTGTTGATGGCGAAGTCCGCCGTTTGTGCTCGTTTTTCACACGTCTTGTTTAACTGTTCGCGGGTTCAAACCAGAGATTGCAGCGTCGTGCATTGTGCAGCGTCGTGCCTAACGGCACCATGAACACGTCATCATGCCTGCTGCAGGCGCCGTCCTCCGGGACATCAACCCCCGATTGGCTAGTGTCGGGATCAGGCCAGTTTGCTGTGCCTTGTCATGGGATCACCACGGCAAGTTGATGACGTCCGTGTATACGCCAAGATTAGCGGCATGTGCCATCTTCATAATCATGGCTGTCACCACTCCCTGCAGCAAGGGGGGCCGGCAGCATGCTGGAGGCTCTCAACATCGAAAGCAATGCAATTGCAAGAATTCCCGCTGCCTGAAGCTGTGAGTGTGGGGTTAGGCATCATGTTTCAGATGGGGACATACCTGTCCCTTCCTTTCAATGTAGATCCTTCCCCCTGTGCCATGCGCCCCTAGGTACTGTGAATGCTTTGCAAGTGGCCGGCACTGCGAGGGCTGCAACTGCACAAACTGCTTCAACAATCGGGAAAATGAGCTTACTAGACAGACTGCTGTTGAAGCCATTTTGGAGCGAAACCCCAACGCCTTCCGACCCAAGATACAGGTAATGCTGACATGGAGCCATGAGCATCAACTTTGATGTCACATCTCCACCAAGCGCATGCACATCACTCCCACATCACACACCCAATCCAATATGAATACACACACCATGCCTCCATCGTGCCATGTGCACGCACAGGTGTCATGACCAAGTCAATTGCACCGCCAGCATGGGCAGCTGGACCGTTGCATGAGATGTCGCCCTGTGAGCTCCATGTGCATGAGGACTGCTCGCAGGGGGCGGACGAGATGCTGGCAGCGTCCAACATCCCCCGCCATGTCTTACCCGGTGCTGACGGGGCGCAGAAGCACAGCAAAGGATGCAACTGCAAGAAGAGCGCATGCCTGAAGAAGTACTGTGAATGCTTCCAAGCTGGGGTGTTCTGCTCTGCCTCCTGCAAGTGCATGGACTGCAAGAACTTTGATGTGGGTGGCCAACAACACAGCCACACCACCATGAGTGCCTGCAGCGACACCAGTAGCAGCCCCCAACCCGTCTTGCACACACTGCAGCTGGCTGCAAACATGCATGCAGCTCCGATGAACCTGGTTCGAAACATCCCGCCAAGCTTACATTTGACAGGTGCCCATGCACTTCGTTAGGGGAATGGCACCAGCTACTCCCTTGGCAACAGCTGACGGCACCCTTGCAGCTCCATCGCCATGCCTGTCCATCTCCACCACAAGCCGCCTCCGGCCCCTGCCGTACTGCAGGGCTCTGAGCAGCGGGCGCAGGTCATCGCCTGCCTGAACATGCAGCCCATGTCCGGCTTCTCCTCACAACCCACTGACTTCGGGCAATCGCTGGTGCTGTCGCGAGAGGCGTTGACAGCGACTTCACCCTCCAAACGTGCACGCTCCTCAACCGCCAACCCCATGATGGGCCTCCTGCAGCAGCAGCAGCAGCAGCAGCAGCAGCAACCTAGCATGCTGCAGCCTCCAGGCCTGCTGCTGCCGGGTATGCTGCCCGGGGGGGCAGTGGCAGCAGCAGCAGCAGCGGCAGCTATGGCAGCCGCAGGCATGCGACCTGGCCCTCCTTTCGCCCCGCCTGCCCTCAGCTTCCCCGGTCTGCCGGGCCTGTCGCTGCCTGCAGCCCTCCAGGCTCAGCTGCAGCAGCAGCAGCAGCAGCAGCAGCAACAGCAGCAGCAGACAGTAGCCCAGGCCTCCATGCCCCGGGCGGCGCCAGCAGCACAGGCCACCTCGCTGCCCTCCCAGCCCCAGCCCTCCCCACCGCCAGCTGCGGGCATCCTGCCCCACTTGCCGTTCCACAAGGTGAGCATGGCACGCAAACGCTGCAGGCTGCAGCCCAGCGATGCGAGTAGCTTGGTGGCAGGCCATTTACAGCCTCAGCATCTGTCGTCTGACATCACATGTTCATGATGTGGAGGTTTGGGTGAGCAAGACCCCTAACTACCTGCAGTCGACACTGCCACTCATTGCACGCCAGCAGTAAGGTCACAAGCAGCATCATGGGGTGCAGTGTTGGGGCTAGGTGAGGGGGCGTGGGTCCTGGCCTTTCTGCCTCCCCCACAGCCCAGTTCTGGCCATCCCAGTCAATGGAGGGGCAGGCCAGCAGGTCACAGGGCCTGGGGGAGGTCACACATTGGGTAGGGTGTGACTTAGGGTGAGACTGCCAACAGCCTAGCACATGGAGCCAGCCAGCGTTACAAACCTTGTCTGTGCTGCGTAAGGTAAGGGCTGGGAGCCTCTCACCACAGGTCAGCAACGTGATGGTCCTCGTGGTGCTGTTGGTGGTGGTGATGGCTGTGGTGGTCATGGTGGTGGTGGTCATGGTGGTGGTGGCTGCTGTGTGTTGCCTTGCTGCCTGGTCTGGGCTGCCCACCCGCAGGCCATGAACGAGGTGATGAAGGCCAGTGGCACCGACGAGGTGTGCAAGCTGCTGTACCTGGTGGCAGATGAGGCAGCTGTGGCCGCAGAGGAGGAGGGTGCCAAGGGCAGAGGAGGAGGCGGGGGAGGAGGAGGAGGAGGAGGAGGGGTGGAGCCTGACTCAGGGGCAGCCTCCCTGTGCCTTCCCCCCGCTGCTGCCCGTCACGTGCGCAACGCTGCAGTGCTGGAGGAGACACTGGGCTTGCTGCAGAAGATGCAAGGCGCGGCTGAGCAGATCGTGGCTGACCAGCAGACCAGCACTAGCACTGCCCTGCCCCATGCCCCTGCAGTGCCGGTGGCGGCAGCAGCTGGCCCGGCAGCAGACTGCCAGGCGGCCACCGCCACCAACAACAGCACCAGCAACACAAGCAACAAAAACGATGCCAACGGCGGCAATGGCGCGGCTATGCAGCTGCAGCTGCCTGGGGCTAGTGAGGCCGTGTTGCAGCAGCTGCAGGCGGTGGTGGCGGCAGCTGCAGCAGCAGCAGCAGCTGCACAGCAGGGGGGAGGCCCAGGAGAGGCAGTCACTCTGGGTGGGTCAACCAGTGTAACAGCAGGGGGGGTTGGCAGGGCATAACCCCTCAGGGCCGGCCTTTGACGCCAGCAGCAGCACAGGGTTTGCTGGTGGGGCAGGGCACGCTGCAGGGGCGGCAGGTGGGCTGTCAGGCGTGCCACAGGTCTCCGCCCCTCACTCTGTCGGACGCTGTGATGATGATCACTGGAGTTGTCAGCCTCCAGGCTGCCTGGCCGCCCTTACCCTGTAGGGGTTGAGGTTAGGGTTGGGGTTAGGGCTAGGGTCAGAGTTGGTGTCGTGGTGGGGGTTAGGGTTAGGGTTGCCCCTCTGGGGTTGAGGGTCTTCTTGTATCGTGCGTCGTGCCATAACATACCCGAACAAGACCGCAATTCTACACACACACCGGGTTCACGGACAACAACGCTGCCGCAAGCTTCGTGGCCTGCGTTTTGTTTACACCCCCCCACACGGAGGCGCAACTGTGTGGCGCCTTCATGGGGATTTCTGTGCTGTTAACGCAAACATGACCATTATCATCATCATTTAAGGCCATCTTGTTTTGGCTACTGAGGCCATCATGTTGAGCTCCATGCGTCGTGAAGTTTCGGACCTCTAAAACCGGCTGCTTGGAACCTTTCTAGAGGATATTGATTATGAGCGTGTTAAGGATGCGTCAACGTTGTGTGAAGGTTGTGTCAAGGTCGCGCCCTACAGGGTCAACATCCTGAAATGTTGCCTGCAACCTAATACATGCAGCCGTGACTGGGTGGCGCCTTGATCTTGCAGCGCGCTATCCTGTTATACTAGATTCGGTGCTCTCGGTCAGGTTAGACGCTCCGACTTCGCAGTTCTTGACTGTCATGCACTAGCAGCCTAACGGCTGACGGCTTAAGCGGTGTAAGACCACATACCTCGACAACAATTGTGGGAGCACTTGCGGGTTGGGATCAAGCTGCCACAGCCCTTGCTTGCCTGCCTGGAGGGTCTGTATAGGGATGACAACTATGTGCTGATAGATGGCCCCCACCGCACCCCCCCTGTGACTCCTGACCAAGGTGTCAAGCAAGGCTGCCCCATCAGCCCACTCCTGTTTGCTCTCTATGTTCACGACATTAGTAAGGAGTTCCTAGGCCCTGTTGATGCTGTGAGGGTGCAAGGCACACCTGTTACCCACTTCATGTATGCTGATGACCTGACCCTGGTGAGCACCTCGCCCCACGGGCTGCAGCGGCTGGTCTGCCAGCTACAAGGCTTTGCAGACAGGAAACACCTTACAGTCAATGTGGGCAAGTCAAAGGTGATGGTTTTCAATGGCAACTCACAAACTGCAGCACCTTGCATTGGGTACAAGCATGAGATCCTGCCTGTGGTGAGAGAGTTCAAGTACTTAGGCATGCATTTTAATCCCAGCGCCACCCCTGCTTTTGCTGCCAGGGCTGGCATGTTCCTCGCCATGCGCCAAGCATGCAACCGTGCTAGAGAGTATGGGGTGCTGCATGATCCTTTTGCCCTGTGTCACCTCATCAGAGCGTTCGTGCTCCCCTTAGGGCTGTATGGCAGCCAGGTTTGGGGCACTGCTTTCCTTGGGCATGGTGTGCAACTCTCTAACCCAGTGCAAACACGCATGCTCAGCTTTCTCAGGTTTGCTGCCAGGGTTCGTAGCTCAGTGTCAGGGCTGATGGTGCTGCATGAGTTGGGGCAGCTGCCCCTCCAGCTTTACTGGTTTAGGGCTGCATGCAAGTTCTGGAACACTGCCAAACTATCCCACAGTGACCTGTTAATGAGGGTCATTAAGGCAGATGTGGAATTAGGGAGGAGTTGCCAGGCCAGCTGGAGTGCTCAGTTCCAGCTGGCCGCCAGAGAGCTGATGGGGGATGAGTTTACCCTGAGCCCGGACATGGTCCTAGGCACCAAGGCTATGGAAGTCAAGTGGCTCGAGAGGTGGGGGAGGCGTTGGGTTGGGTTTGAGGGAGACCCTAGACTGCCTGAGACGGTGCATCGGGAGAGATGCTCGTATGCTGCATGGTTCAAGCATGGGGACGGCATTGGCATCAATCACATGGCACCACACCTACTGAACAGACAGCTCTCTACAGAAGTTCGCACGAGCTTGACTAGGTTCAGGTTAGGCAACAGCGGTCTGGGGGTGGAGAAGGCTCGGTTTGAGGGGGTAACTTTCATTGATCGCACATGCACCAGATGCACAGAGGGGGTAGTGGATGACGCCATGCATTTCATCTTTGAGTGCACTGCCACGAGTTCCATCAGGGAGCAGCCGGAGTTTGCCATGACTTTACAGAACAATAATGAGAACTTGCATGACTTCATGTTGAGCCCATGTGCACCTTTGTTTGTGCACCTTGCTATGAAATGCGTTACAGAAAGTCCCGAACCCCTAGAGGGGGAGGGCGGCCTAGCAGCCTAACGGCTGACGGCTTAAGCGGTGTAAGCCACATCATCAAAAAAAAATAAGCCACATTATCATCATCATGCGCATGTGTATGCATGGCGTACGACATGGCGCACAGGATGCGGCGCATCATGTGCGCGCGGCAACGCAATCATCACAGGGAGGAATGCCACTCCAAGACTTGGAAGCACCTGGTTTGACTTGACAAAGGTCAAGCAGCGGGGCGGGTAAGGCCACGCCCTTGGAGGCTGTGGGCCTGCGGCAACCTCTTGCTGCTGCTGTCCTCCTGCCATTGCAGGTGATGGGCCCCGCTGCTGCCCCCTCTCACCGACTCAGTCTCCTGCTACTGCCATGACTGAACGTCGTGGCAGCAGGTCAGGTTTAAGAGAAGCAAGTGGGGCAAAAGGGCCAAAGTTGAGACCTTGCCTAACCTGGCCATTGGCATCAGCCTACAACACCTGACCCATCAACATGCGTAGCCTCTGCCTCAAGGCAGTCTGCTCCTCACTCATAACCAGGGCAGGCACATGGGCAGCAGCTGGCCCTGGCCCTGACCCTGACAGACCCAGCCCTTGATCAGCTTGATCCTGATGCCCACCCCCCACCTCCGCCTTGGCCTGCCTGCTGCTGCCATGCCTGCTCCCCTTGCTATCCCCCTTGCTACGCCGCTTGCTGCTGCCGCTGCTCTTGTCGCTGGGGCGCCGCCTGCCAGCCTGGTCGCCAGAGGAAGGGCTTGGAGAGCTGCTTCCACTGTGATGCCGGTGCTGCCGCCGCCGTTTGCTGCTGCTGCTGCTGCTACGGGGCTCCTTGCGGCCCTCCTTACGCTCCTCTGTATGCTGCTCCTTACGTCGCGCCCTCCGCCCCTCCTTGGCCTCCTCCTCACCGCCCTGTCTGCTGCGCTGCTTGCCCTCCCTCTGCTTGTCCACCCCACCGTGCTTGCGTGACTCTCCCCTGCGCCTCTTCTTTCTATGGCTGGAGGAGGGGGAGGCCTCACGCCCCTTGCTCCTGTGCCGCCTGCTCTCAGTCCTTCCCTGAGATGACCTGAGATGCCCCTCGCTGGCTTGAGCGCTGGTGCCACTACCACTACTGCCATGGCCACTGTTGCTGCTGCTGGGGCTGACAGCGGCTGGAACTGCAGCCAGCAGTGCGGCAGCTAGTGTAGTAGCAGCAGGAGCAGCAGCAGCAGGAGCAGGAGCGCTTGGCAGCACCCCTGGAGACGAGGCAGCTGCTGCCCCGGTTGTCTCCCCTGCTGCTGCAAGCTCCACCGTGCCAGTGAGGGGCACTTGCCTGCCGCCCTTACTGCCCAGCAGCACTGCTCTGTGGGCAGCAATGGCCATCTGCACCTGCTCCTGATTCCCATCGTTCCCACCTCCAGCCTGCCCTGCCGCCGCTTCTGCAGTATGTGGACCTGGACCCTTGCCACCTCCCTGTCCTGTCACCTGCACCCGAGCATTGCCAAGACTGCTGCTGCTGGTGGCTGATGAGGGCCTGGCTTGACCTTGACCTGCAGCACCTGCCTGTGGCTCAGCAGCAGCCCCACTGAGGTCACACCCTACAGAGCCACCTGCCCGCGCCTCAGCCCTGCCAGCCGTGCCTCCTGCCCTCTCGGCCCCAGCCTGGCTGCCTACATGGAGCTGCGCTGCCTGGGCTGCCTGGGCTGCATGGCTGGCCTGGCTGGCTGCGGCAAACCTGTGAGCCAGCCTCTCTCCCAGCCGCTGCAAATCCTCACCCGCTGCACCAGGGACATGCGGATGCAGCGGCACCAAGCCAAGGCCACCACCACCACCACCACCACGGCCCTGCACACCGCCCCCCCTTGCTGGTGCTGCTGCGCCCTCCCCCATCTCACAGCCTGCCTCGGGCTCTTCTGCGAATGCTCGCAGCAGGGCGGAGCGGTGCTGCAGGACGGCCTGGGCTCGCTGCCGGGCCTCTTCTGCAGCCTGCTCAGCAGCCTGCAACCAGGCAGGGGGGAGCAGGGGCAGAGGGGGAGGGTCACAGGCAAGTGTGGGTGGGTGGGTGTGACCAGGGTGTGACCAGGGTGTGGGGGTGGGGCTGCACAAGGGGGCCTCTAAAAGGTGATGACTGAGTTGGCCTGGGGGAGGCAACAGGGGGGTGGGGAACAGCAGGGAGAAGGGGGGTGGGCAGCGTGGGTTGGGAGGCCTTGGCGGTCCAGACTCTGCCTTTTTCGACTGCTCTCCCCCTTCCTTCCACCCCACCCCCCTCCCTTACCCCCCAACTCAGCTACGGCCCCCTCCTCCCACGACACCCCCACCTTCTGAGCCAGCAGAGCCTTGGCCCTCAGCCGGCGCTGCAGCTGCTTGTCCCGCAGCTCCCTCTGCCGCTCCTCCTCGTCCCCCTGGCCACCCGCACCAGCTGCCGGGCCCCCTGCCCCCCCCGCCCCCTCGCACCCCGCAGACCCAGTCCCCTGAGCACCCCCCGGGGCTGCTGCTGCTCCTACCCCTGCCGCTGCATCAGGCTCCAGGGTTGGCTCAGCGTCAAAGATGTCAATCACTGGATGGCGGGTGGCGGTGATGGGGTGATGGGCTGGGTGGGCTGGGTGGGGGGAAGGTGCAGCACTGCCATGCTCCTCCAGCACCTGCTGGGTGGCTTCCTGCGCACCTGGCGAGCCTGAGGCTGGGCCGCCTGCCCTGCCACCACTGCCAGCACCACTGCCCCCCCCCAGCTCCCCCTCCTCCTCCTCCTCACCGCTGCTGCCCTGCGCACTGCCCTGCCCACCACCGCTACTACTGCTGGTACTGCTGCTGTCACTGCTGTCACTGCTGCTGCTGCTGCTGCTGCTGCCAGCAGGACTGGTGTGGGCATTAGAACTAGCAGACCCTGCCTCATCCCACCTGCCTCGAGCGCCCATTTCCCCCACCCCCACCCCCTGCTGCTGCTTTTCTTTCTTTTTCCCCCTTGCCCCCACCGCCCCTGCCGCAGGCCCTGCCTTTCTACCTTTCTGCAGCACGTTGCCACCAATGCCCGGGTTGCTCTTCAAGCGCAGAGGTCTGGGTGCAGGACCATATTTCAACGACACGTTCGCAGCCGCCGCTGCCACCGCTGCCTGACAGGCTGCTGCCGCCGCCGCCGCTGCTGCCACCGCTGCCTCTGCCTGCTGCGTAGTCTTGGGAGGGGGCAGGAGGTGGCTGGCCAAGCGCCCTGCCACTGCTGCTGCCGCCACCTGGGCCTGCACTGGGAGGGGGGTGCTGGTGGGAGGGCCTGAGGGGGCAGGGGGGTGCGCTGGCTCTTGACCCACTGCAGCTACCGGTGCCAGGGTCAGGGTAGGGGTAGAGGCAGGTGGGGCAGCTGGGGGAGGTGTGGAGGGCGGCAGCAGCCTGGCAGCTGTGATGATGGCCTGAGACTGTGCCAGCAGCTGCTGGGCAGCGGTGAGGGAGCCCAGGGCTGAGGCCAGGGAGGTGAGGTAGAGGGCGTGGTGCGGGTGGTGCGGGAGCAGGAAGGCGAAACGGGGGTTGGCGGCCTCCCGCTGACGCACGGTGGCCTCGAAGCGAGCGCCGCTGCGCTTCACAAACACTACCTGGGGCAAGCAAGCAAGCAAGCAGTCAGCAGGAGGTAGGGGGGGCTGGAGGGGCAGGCGGGGGGGGGCAGGGGGGATAAGGCATGAGGCTAGCCAGTGGGGTCAGACCAGCTGCCCCAGTCACAGTGTTACAGTAGTATAGGATCACACAATGTCACAGTGACAGCCACTGATGTCTACTCGTCCAGTATGGCCCTGGGATGGGTCAAGCCAGCTGTCACAGTCACAGTCACTCACCCTGTATGCCCCTGTCTAAACCCTGGCAGTATGCCCATGCCATGCATTTGCTGGACCTGCACATGTCCAGCAGCTGGCTTGACCTGCGGCCCCGGCGGCCCTGCGCACCACCCACCAGCTTGTCCACCAGCGCCTGCACCGCCTGCTCCTCCGGCTCCAGGCCGTGGCTCACCGGCCCTGCCTGACCTGACTGCTCTGGCCCTGCTGCTGCGGACAACGTCCCCCCTCCCCCTGCCCCATGCTGCCCACCCACCCCCCCAGCTCCACCAGGGGGCCCCCCTCCCCCCGGCCCCCCCTCTCCATCCTCCTCCTTCTTCACCACCCTCCCCTCCACAGCACTCCACATCATCCCTTCCCCCTCCTGCTTGACCCCCCCCTGCCAAGTCAGCACCTCCTGCTGCTCCAGCTTCATGACTACCCCCCTCCCAGGTTCCTGCTTGACCACAACGTGCCCTAGGGGGGGTCCCACCCTGCTGCTGCGGGCAGCAGCAGGGGAGGGTTGTCCTCCACGGGCCGTGCCGCTGCCCCCTGATTCATCAGCTGAGTCATCATCGTATGTGCCCAACAGACTCTGTAAGGAGCCTGCGGCCACAGCCTGCTGCTGCTCCACCCCAGCCTGACCACCCTGCCGCTGCTGTGGCTGCTGCCCGGGCGGCAAGGCGGCGGCCTGGGCGGCAGACTGCAGGAGCTGCCCTTCTTGAGGGGGGAGGTCGTGCACATCCTGCGCAGGCAGGGTGTGAGCAGGGGGTCAAGGTAGGGGTGGTGGGAGCAGCAGGAGGACAGCGGCAGGCAGAGGAGGGTGTGGGGTAGGGGTGGCGGAGTGAGAGGCGGAGGGCCCAAAGGGGAAAGGATTTGTAAATTAAGACTGCAAGTGGTCACACTATCATGGATGTGGCAAGGTGTGTCCAGTGTGACATGCGGTCAGAGAATGTGAGTAGGAGTGAGATGCAGGCAGTCAGGCAGGCGCTGGGTCACACCTGTGGTCCCTCCTCCACCAGCCAGCGGTAGTAGGGGTAGCCACGGTCCCCTGGCAGAAGGAAGCTGAAGGTGGGGTTGGCGGCTTGCCGCACCCGCAGCAGCACCTCCACCTGCCCTCCCCCACGCCGCACAAACCGGGCAGTCTCTAACACCACCTGCACCGCCCAGCACCAGCACCAACACTTAAGAACGCTACTAGCACGTCAAAGGATCACCATGGGTGGTGGCTTGGCAGCTGCGTAGAAGCTGCAAAGAACCTGGTAGCTGGGTGGAAGCTGCGGAAGCCAGGCAGGCAACACGAGGGAGTGTGAGAGTGAGAGGGAGTGCGCTGAGCTGGTGGCCACTTGTGCTGTTAGGCTACTGCAGCAACTTGTTGCTGGCAACCTGAGTGACAGGCATACCTGCAGCAAAGCATAGGCATAAGCATGAGCATAAGCATGAGCAAAGGCATAGGCTGCTGCTACCCCACAGGCCTGCTGCGGTGCCCCTGCCTACTTCCTTGCCTGATGCTGCACTGCACAAGGAGGCGCTGCAGCTCCCAGTGCACAAGGAGGGCAGGACATAGCCAGCAGGTCAAGATGCGCCCATGATGATGATGATGATGATGATGATGATGATGATGATCACCCTCGCTGCTTTTGCCACCTTTCTGCCCTTTGCGCCTCCGCTGCCCCTGAGGCCCCGTACCCCCCCCCTGCCGCCCTGACAGTCCCTGCTGCCCCTTGCGTCCTAATCCTTCCACTGCCTTTCCAGCCCTTGATGCCCTCACTGGCCCTGCTGCTGTGCGGTGCCAGTAAGGGCTCCCCACAGCCTCCACCTGCCACTGCTGCAACTGGCTGGCTGTGAGCTACACGGCCCTGGCCAGGACCCCCTTGCCACCTGGAGCCTGACCTTGTGGGACTGCTGGGTGAAAGGCAGGGACGGCAGCAGGTGGCTGGGCACTGGGAAGCCCGGGTACCAGGGAGCACCACTACTGCCTCCACCAGCACCAACAGCAGCAGCAGCCACAGTACCCTCTGTGGATGTAGGCTGTGGAGCGGGTCCTTCCTCTGCATGGTAAAGTGTGATGTAATTCTCCTCTCACTCAAACTTGTGTAGGACAAGTGAGACATGTAGGACATACAATTCTCAGCATGTGTGTGGCATGGTGTCAGTTTTCTAAAAAGGGTAGGGCAGCAGTGCTATGAATCCGGCTGCCTGCCCTACAGCAGCTGGCTGGCACGCCTGCAGCAGTACCACTGCCAATCAGCTGGCCGACAGCAGCACCTTGTTCAGCCCTTCCTCTTCCATTCACCACCATTACTACATGCCAAGGTCTCCCTCCAGCCCATCCTGCGACTTGTGGCAGCAGCTGGGTGGCGATACTCACCAGGGTATTGGTACTGAAAGGGCACAGCACCATACGCCGCTCCGCCTATTGCAGGCTGGTGCTGGTACCCTGTAATGCCTCCGCCCTGCCCTCCCCATGGACCTGCCCCAGGCTCTTGAGCTTGCCCCTGGCCTCCTGAATCAGCACTGCTGCTGCTGCTGCTGGCGTCGCTGTTGTCGGAGGTGTCAGAGGAGGGTGAGGACGAGCTTGCGTGGCTGGTACCACCATGCAATGCTGGGTTGTAGGATGGCTCTGGTGAGGCAGGGCAACATGCAGCATCGAGTCAGTGCATACCAGGTGCGTGAAAAGCATGCCAAGTGCGTGAAAAGCAGGAGCATGGGGGGCGTGGCTGATGTGCATAGGCATCTCCCATGTCTCTCTTATTACAGCTGTGCATGGCATTGCAGCATGCTGCCTCAATGACTTGTCGAGGCTGGGGCCGTGGATGCTATCAGTGGCTGATTGCCAAATGGGGTGGATGGCCAGCTGAGGACAGGCGGTGGTGAGGTGCCAAGTCCCAGTTCAGTCACCTCAGGAGCGTGTCAACCGTGGGACCTGCACAATGTGGCAGGTCGTCTGGCACGTCCGGGTGGCACGTAAGGGTGGCAACAGAGGCCCATGGGTCACCGAATGCTCGACTCTTGCTCACCCAGCTGATGAGGCTCAGCCATACGCCACTCAGCGATGGGGTCAAGGTCTGCGTATCGCTCAGCATCCAGCAGCTCCGCATCGTCCTCTACAACGACTGGCTGTTCCGCCTCATCGCACCAGCGTAGGTCGTCGAGCAGCAGCCGAACGTCGTATCGGTCAACGCGGTTGCTCGCGTCTCCATGCCAGGCGAGCAAATGTCTGCCCTCCTCGATGGTTTGCGCCGCGTCATGATCCAAGAATATAGTGCATGGCAGTCCTAGCACAAAGAGGTCTGGGCGCTGCTCGTCGTCGAGCGGAGTGCGAAGGTCAATGCCTGCGAACCGCCTAGCCCCTCCTGTTCGCTGCCCATAGCCAGCCATTTACACGCATACACATGCTGTCACTGCAAGACATTCCGCGAGTTACACTGATTTTATGATTGTGTAGCATGAGGGCTGTAAGGTTCAGAAGTTGCCTGGGACTGCTGCAAGGAGATGCAGAGCTCACCCCCGAGAACTGTGTCACTCTAGTTTACCAGCTGCTGCCAGCCAGTCTACACATGGAGGGAAGAATACCAAGAAGCAGGGAACCATGTTGGAGATGTCCGAGCTGACACGTCGGGACTGCATGCACCTTGGTCTGCTGGTACAGCCATACCAGTCTGGTAGCACCACGATCATTGCCGTAGTTAATTACAGCCATGGCCATCACCACCACCAACAAACCTACAAGTGCAGAATACCACATCAAAGCAACCAACACTCAGTACTAAAGCTCCAGCGGCTGAAGGACTCGATGAACAGGGGTACAATGGGGGGCAGTGATAACTGAAACTGAGGCGCCATGGCACATTATCGCATGGACCAAAGTTTGGCAAACGTGGTAAGCGCCGGCTGCCCGCTAAGAGCAAGCTGCAGTCTTGGCTCAAGCATGCTGTTGAGGGGCATCTCCGGTAACGCTGGCCCACACTCAGCCCAGCACGCAAGCTCAAGCACCCGCGCTCTACCCATCCGCCGCTTCCAGCCTGAGCAGGATCAAAGCCCCTACGAGCGGGGTCCCGCCCAGCCCACCAGTGCTGAATCGGTCGTGCAGCGCATCGTCAGCGCGTAAGTGTGGACGGGCATGATGCAGCCCACCACCTCGCAGTGTCTTTACACAATCTGTTGCATTGGGACTATTGCCCCATGTAGGAGCAAGCAGGCAGAGGCGCGCGGGCGAAGCAGGAGCCCCGAATCTAGTGGAGTGAGCCCTGCCAAGCAGCCCCCAGCGAACGGTTTAGAAGCTTGGCACATCAACAAAAATGGGGTTGGCCATTTGCATCTAGACTTGACCATCCCCGCTACGCGAACAGCTGGCAGGATTGCTCACATCCTGCGTGACAGTAATCTGGCCATGCTGCACTTCACCAGCGCCTTAGCCGTGCATAAGGCCCTGCGTGTGCTTGCCCTCAGCAACCACTTCCTGCACCAGCACCAAGCAGCCGCCTCCTTTGTGTTTGCCCCCGATGGCGCCAGAGGCCAGCAAGGGCTGTTTGCTCCAGACTCCCAGCAATCCCGGCTGCTCAACCAGTCCCACAGCAGCCAGCAGCAGCAGCAGCAGCAGCAGCAGGGCACAAGTGCAGGGCAGGCAACACATGACGCAGCCCAGCAACCGAGACAGCATCAAGGGTACCAGCAGGACCAGCAGGAGGAATGGCTGCAGCAAGAGTCAAGGTCACAGCAAGAACACGAAGGTCAGCCACAAGAGGAGCAGCAGCAGCAGCAGGTGTCACCACAGCAGGCGGCAGGGGGGCTGGGCGGGGCAGCTGGGAGTGCCTCCAGGCAACCCGGGAGGCCCCACAGGCTGGCCAACGCCGCTCAGTCCATGCGCTTCAGCCTGCTGTCCTGGGCACGGCCTCTGGAGCAGCCCGAGCTAGACCTGCGGCCGTCCAGCGCCCTGCAGCTGTTGGAGTTTGCCCTGGACGTGCGCAGGGAGTGGCGGCGCACTGACCAGGTCGTGCTGGACTCCGCCTACAGCCTTGCCGACAACCTGTACATGCAGCTGCATGCAAACCTGCACCAACAGCACCAGCAGGACACCCCACAGCCGCACCAGCAGGAGGCTGGCGGCTTACTACCGCCACAGTCCCCGGCATGGCAGGGGTCACATGGGGCGGGCGCAAGGGGCCAGGGGGTGGGGGAGGCAGCAGCGCCTGCGAGTCGTGTCGAACCTTGGCGTCCCAAAGCACATGCAGCCTTGGTGGCCTTGCAGCAGCAGTCCTCTCAGGAGGCGGCAGGGTGGTGGGGAGGGGCGGGCAGGGCCCCTGGTCCCCCTGCTGCTGCTTGGCAAAGAGTGGCACAGTCAGCGCTGGGGCCAGGCACCATGGAGCCCCCTCCCTTCACCCGCACTGAGCCACAGGGGCAGCAACAGCTGGCCACTCAGCAGCAGCAGGCACACAGCAGCAGCAGGCCAGGGGGGCTTGGGCAAGGTGGGTGGCAGGGGTGGCAGGGTCACAGGCAAGAGCAGCCCAGACAGCCCCCCACCTCCCTTTCACCTCAAGGCGCCCCTCCCCCACCCAGCTCGGACCAGCCTCCCCTCCCCTCCTTCACCCCAGCCAGCCCCCACACCCAGTCCTCCTCCCCTCCTCCACCCAGCTCACCCCATGCCCACCAGGGCGGCCCCCGCAGGTCCCTGCCCCATGCTCCCTTAGTGGCGAGTGCTGACAAGTCCCAGGCCGTGCTGGTGTTCATTGCACTGCGTCTGCTGCAGCAGCGGCTGGACAGGGAGGGGCGCGGGCAGTGCGTGGCCATCTCCCTGTTCCGCTGCAGCGCCACTGTACCCCGCTTGGACGGCCGGGAGGGCTTTGTATTCAAGCTGCAGCTGGGCAGCAGGCAGCAGGGCGGCAGCAGGCAGCAGGGCGGCAGCAGGCAGCAGGGCGGCAGCAGGCAGCAGGGCGGCAGCAGGCAGCAGGGCGGCAGCAGGGGGCGGGCAGCGAGACCAGCAGCTGGGTGGGCAGCAGGGGGCGAGCGTAGGGGAGAAGGGGCGATGGAGGATGAGGGCAGGAGGCAGAGGTTGGGCAGCAGCGTTCTTGGGAAGGTTGTGAGGGGTAGGGCTGGGTTGTGGGCTGGAAGGCAGGTCGAGGGCGCTGCATGTTGAGGAGTGGGGGCAGAGGGTACAGGGGGCTGAAGTGCGCTGCCCACAAGTATTTCTCGCTTCCTTGCCGCACCATGCACAGTTTGGGCAGCCACTGCAATGCAGGGACATCACAGGCGTGTATCAGTCACCAGTCCATGTGCCATGCCAGTCTGCATGTAAGTCACACAGGCAGGTAGCCATGCCGGCGGCCTACAGGACCTGCATGCAATTATTACGTATCAACAGACAGTAGCTTCAACGTGGATGCCGTTTAGACATCCTGCCTGACCTGCAATACGCAGTGGTGCTTGACACCTCGATGACCAGGGATGTGCTGAGCCGTAAAGAAAACTGCCCATCGCTACTTGTTCCTGTATACAGCCACCTCATTTAAGTGTGTGTTGTGGAAGGCAAATTACTGCCATTTTTCAAATGGCAGGGCAACTCCACGGCACACAAGGCTCAGCTGTCGCTGTGCTTCATGGTAGCCTACATAGTGACCCTCATGAGTCATGATCCGTTCAGTCAGGGTACAGAACTCACGGATGGCGGTGCCGTCAGACACGGCATGCTGGTTAGCGCCAGGCTGTTTGAATCTTACGGGGGATGATGTTGATCTTTGTAATAGCGTGCCTCTCTAGCGATGTCGTTCTTGTTGTATTTCTTCTTCATAGATCACTTCGGAAAGAATTGGTAATCCCAAGTCTAGACCGGGTGCATGATCAGCTGTCGTACAGTTTTGGGGCCAGCAGGGTGGCGCTGAGACGCAAAATAAAAATGGAAGGGATGAGACTAGGGTCACCGAGTTGACATGGGTTGCATCATATTCAATCATAAATGATGAGCATCATCAAATATATGATATATTGGTATATCACTACATTATATATTGATATACAGATATTGTGTTACATGTCATAGCACTGTTTTACATAAAAATGGCCGCAGGTCAGAGGTCTACGTCAGCACGTTCTTTCCTCTCAAGATTTGGCCCTAACACTAAGCCGGATCAGCAGGACCCAAACATTGAACTTTAAATGACCAAATGAGATGGGGTCCTGCTGATTTGGCTTTGTTAATGCTGCGGACAGGCTAATACCTGCTGTGCGTCGTAACCTTGCGACATAACCTTCATCGTTCCTTCATACCTCAACAAAGATGGCGCCTAAAGCTGAGTCCGGCAAGGCAGCTCCTGCTGGAGGCCGCAAGGGGAGCAGTGGCAAGAAGGCTGTAAGCCGTTCCAACAAGGCTGGCCTGGCCTTTCCCGTGGGCCGCATCGCGCGCTACCTCAAGAAGGGAAAGTACGCAGAGCGCGTGGGAGCTGGGGCACCTGTGTACCTCGCCGCCGTGCTGGAGTACCTGGTCGCCGAGGTGCTAGAGCTGGCGGGAAACGCTGCCCGCGACAACAAAAAGTCCCGCATCGTGCCGCGACACATCCAGCTGGCTGTGCGTAATGACGAGGAGTTAAGCAAGCTGCTGGGCCAAGTTACCATCGCCTCAGGCGGTGTGCTGCCCAACATCCAGGCAGTGCTCATGCCCAAGAAGTCCAGCAAGAAGGGCGAGTCTGAGGAAGTCTGAGCCCCACCCTTTTCCTCTAGCCTGCATCTCCTGCATGTCCCTAATCGGTGTTTTTCAACACCACCATAACAGTCGACACTGCAACACAAGAAATGCTTGTCCGCCTAGCAGATGTGCTGCTCCAAAGCTGAGCATCCCACTGTATATCGTGAGCACTGACAATGCATGTGTACAGGACAGTGGCATGCGTTTGATTGTGAGCAGGGTTTGTTGGGTGTTGTATTTGTTTACTACTTTTCTTGATTCCTTCAATTCTTAATGATGAGTCTAGGTCATGCAGACAAGCAATGAATGTTGCAGCAATACCTGCGTAATTGGCTTAGCTGTGGTCCTTGCCACTGCTGTGCACCAGTCGCACTACAGCGTTGCTATAGATCACACAGTTTGGCAAAGCGCTGTAGCCACCTCAGCTGCACACCCGTACTTCTATACTGTCGCTGGCTGTGGCCTTCTAGGGAGGCTGCTGACAAGCTGTGGGTGGTCAGCAAAGCAGCAGCCAAGATGCACGCCAGCCTGACATGTCCCTCGGCTTGACTGCTTCTGAAGAGCTATTCCATCCCACTCGTGGCGCACTGGCTCCTCAATCTCAGTGGCTGCCATGCGCTGGCAGAGCAAGCAGCCATGCAGCCGATAGGGTCAGCGGATGAACATACACCACTGCCTGACCTTTGGCTTATAAAGGGGTAATGAGGCCGGCAGCAGCGGGAGTGCGGCTGAAGCAGCCTGACTACTGTTCTCTGGCTTCAACAGGGCCATGCTGCAACCTCAGGCTGCTGATGACTGGCCCAGGGCCTTCTACTAGCTTGGCTCCATGCTGGCTGTGCAAGACATAGAGCTCTGCGGCGGGCGCCTGCTTGTCGGCAGGGCTGGCTGCCAAGGGGTCGGGCGGTTGGTGTGTGCTGTGTGGATGGCTGTGTGTGGGGGCCAGCGGGTTGAGCGGCTGGTAGAGCTCCTGGGCTGCAGGGCCGCTGATGGCGGGGTACTGCTGCAGGTTGTCGTTGTCAGCAGTGCTGTCGGGCTGAGTTAGGGCCACTGCACTCGGCTGTGCTGCAGCCTCAAGACCAGCTGCTGCACTGGGTTGGTAGTTGGGGCTGTCGTTGCCGAACTGGGGCTGGGCTACAAGCCTGGCTCTTGCGCCAGGCTCCTCTTGCATTTCAAACAGCCCTGCATGAGCAAAGGCAGCGATGCAAGCCGGGTCTCGCGGCACACCTGAGAAGCAGCTGTCAGCTTGCGAGGCCACACACCCAGCACTCGCGTGAAGAAGCTGCCGGCGACATTGCTTCTGCTTGAGAATCTGTCTTGGGGGGCGCAGAGAGATGGCGCAACGTGCGACAAAACATCCTTATCATCTTGATAGAACGTGGCATCTCCTTTACTGAGCTGCTGCGCGTGAAATGGCATCACCCCATCGTCTACTAACTGGGTCACTGTGTGCATCTGAAGCAAGCTAAGGCGAGCTGGCTGGTCTCAATTACACAATTGTCGTAGTCCTTTCGTGACTTCGTGTACATGTCGCATGTCACTGGCCATGCTGCAATGTACCGCCACTGCTACCACTAGCACTTGTCCGCCAGCAGCTCATGCTGGGAGTGTCCCTATCACTGAAGGGGCAAAGAACCACCCTGAAAACAAAGCAACTGGGTTCCTCAACAGTACAAAGGCTCTGGTGGCTCTGATCAATGCTTATCCTGATGTGGTATATCTGCAATTAGAGCAGCGCGTGGCCTGAGCAGCACATTCACACAATCAGAATGCATGGTTGATAGCGCTTATCCGATACTCTGGTTCTGTCGTTTAGTGTACTTATGGCCAAAACGTAGTTTGCGAGTGTCTGGCCTTGCGAGGCTCTAACGAAATGCTCGTACGAGGAGCAACGGAGCTTTCCGCGCGACCGCTGGCAAGTACCCCTGCCTCTTTGTATTTGCTCATCCACACACCCTTCAACCAAACGATTCAAGCTCGTCGGTGACGGCAGCAGCCCATACCACCTTTCCCACTGCGAGCCTTCCTTGCCCTTCCGTGTCCATGGCAATGGCCAGTTTCCTGCTACCGGGCACTACACGGGGTCACCTTCCACCTCCCAGCTAGTAGACATGCCCTGCCTGTTGCCCAGTCACACCTAATGCACACAGAGTGCCCGGGACACCCCTCGTCTGCAGGTAGGCCATGGCCCCTCCCCCCACCGTCCCACCATGACAGCCTCAAGGGCCACGGCCTGCATCCAGCCCCCCCCCGTCCTCTCGCCCTTCCCCGCCCACTCCCTCCCCCACCCCCCACCTCGCCCGAGCCAGGGCACGCCCCCCCCCCTGCCCGCAAGCCTCATGCAAGCCTGTCCCGTGCAAACCTGCCAGCTCACATCCAGCCTTGCCCTGAGGGGTGCCAGGTGTCCAGCTATAGAGCCCGGGCGTGGGAGATCTACACAGCATGGCAGCAGGAGCAGCAGTGGTGGTGCAGCCGCTGGGGCATGGCCGGGCAGCAGCGGTGGGGCAGCCCAGATCCCTTGGGGCTGCTGAGTCAACCGTCTGCTGCGGCAATGGGACTGCTCAGATGAGTGAGGTCGCGGTTGGGTGCAGCTGAGCCAGCTAGTACCAGCAGCCTGCCTGCAGTCAAGCATTGAAGCCAGCGCCAGCCGCTGCTGCCCAGGGACCATGCTGCAACCGGGCCATGCTGCCCCTGGGCCATGCAGGCGGTGCAGGGGCCATGCTGCCCCGGTGCTGATGAGATTGCCTGCTCTGTCAAGCCTGCTCTGTGTGTCACCCGGCCTGGCTGTGTGGGCACATCTTTTGCCCCGCTCTGGGAGGTGGCTGCTCACAGCCAGGCTGGGTAGGTGAGCTCGTGTGCCCCTGTCCCTGGTCTGTGAGGAGCCTGGTCAGGGCCAGGCAGGATGAGTGTAAGGATGAGGCGTGCCTTCGTCCCTGGTGAGTCTGGTGAGGTTAATCTGGTGAGGTCTGTGAGGATTCGGATTTGTGGTGCACCTGGTGAGGTCTGTGGGGGGTCTAGTCAGAGCCAGGCAGGATGAGTGCGGCACCAGGCGTGGGTGATAGGGCGGGAGGGACGCTGTGGGGGCTGCCAGTACCCAGCAAACATGCGTCACCAGCAAGGTTTGAACCCCTGCCCTCCAACCTTGAAGCACACAGCATGCCTGCTTGGCATTGACAACCCCAGCTGCTGCTGAGCCACCGTTGCTGGCATCAACGCTTGCGGGCATAACATTGATGGGGAGGGTGTGTGTGTGTGTCACACTTATGTCGTGACATCACATTGAGAGTCTGCGGTGTGGCCCCCCACCCGGCCCCCCTTAGCTGCTGCCTGGACCCCCCTGCCCTAACCCGCCCCGCCCCGCCCCCCCCTGCCCCACCCCGGCCACCCCACCTGGTGCAGCAGCAGCTCAAAGTCCTGCAGGGTCAGACCAGCCGGCTCCCCCCCGGCCCCTGCAGGCCCCTGCACCGCCTCCAGCAACTGACACAGCTCAGCATCCAGGACACCCCCCCCACCACCCTCTTGCCCCACCCCCACCCCCGTCCCCACCCCCACCCCCACCCCCACTCCTGCCTCGGCCCACTGCTGCTGACCAGAGGCCCGACCAGTGAGAGTGAGACCTGCTTGTCCTGGTGGTGAAGCATCATGCCGCTGCTGCTGCTGCTGCTGCTGCTGCTGCCAGCTCACCTGCTCGCCCTGTGGCCCACCCACCTCTGGACCCACCCCACTGCCCCACCCCCCCACCCCCAGTAGGCCTCCCTCCCCTCCCTCCCCCACACCCTGGCTGCCGAACCACCCGCCTGCCTCCCCCCGCCCCTCAGGCAACCGCAGTGCTGCTGGGGGGGGAGCCGTGTCCGAGCCAGCCAGGAGCGGGGGGGCGACCCCCCTCCCCCCCGCTGACTCCTGCCCTGGCCCTGGCCCTGGCCCTGGCCCTGGCCCCAGCGCTGCCAGCTGCTCCCTCAACTCCTGTAAGGACAGCCGGCCATCCCCATTGCCGTCCATGAACCTGAACAGCGCAGCCACCATCTGCTGGTTGTGGGGGTAGCAGCGGGCAGGGGCCGGGGAGGGCGGCTGGGCCGGCTGGCTGGGCAGGGGTGGTGGCAGTGGGGTAGTCAAGGCTGGTGTGGGGCAGGCACCAGAGACAGTGAGGCTCAGGGGTGGGTGGGACTGCGATGCCTCCCTTGGTCGCCCCTGCTGCTGCCCCTGCTGCTGCTGCTGCTGCTGCCCTTGCTGCTGCTCTTGATGCTGCCCTTGATGCTGCCCTTGCTGCTGCTGCGTTATGTTTCTGTGCGCATGGTGGTGGTGGTGGTGGTGCAACCCTGGCTTGCGCTGTGGTGGTGAAAGCAGCAGTAGCTGCCCCCCTCTCCCCGGCTGCCTGTAGGGGGGTGGCCGAGGGAGGAGGGGCAACAGGGCGGGTGGCCCTGCCAGCTGGCTCCCCTGCCGCTGCTGCCGCTGCTGCTGCTGCTGCTGCTGCTGCTGCTGCTGTTGCTGCTGACCCTGCTGCTTACCGCCTTGTGTTAAACCTAGAACAGCTGGCTGAGACTTGACTCCCTGACTCCCCTGCTCAGCATCCATCCCTCCACCCTGCCTGCTGCTGCTGATGCTGCCATTGCTGACCCTGCTGCTGCTTTCTCTTCTACTGCTGCCGCTGCTTTCACTGGCTGTGGTGGCGGGCAATGTGGTGTTGCGGTTGACCTGGCTCCCCTTGGCCCCCCCTGCTTCAGCCTCCTCCCCTGCCTGCCCCCCCCCCCCCCCCTCTGCAGCTGCTGCCCCCACCCCCCACCCCTCTCCCCCAACGGCCCCCTGCTGCTGCTCATCCAGTGCCCCCCCCTGCTGCTGCTCAACCTGGACGTCAATGACTAGGCTGTCCCAGTCCCAATCAAGGGAGGCCAACACCTCCCCCCGCCCTGAGCCCCCCTCCCCCTGACCCCCCCCCTCCCCTTTGTGACCCCTCCCCCCTGAGCCCAGCATCCCCCTGACCCAAGCAGGTCAGGTCTGAGGAGGGGCTGGGGGGGTTGGCCAGGTGACGCTGCAGCTGCGCTGTCCAGTGCTGCAGCTGTCGGGCCTGGCGCGCGTCCAGCCCGCCCTTGTAGGCAGTGTGGGCTGCATCACCTGCCTCGGCCCGCTGGTCCATGGCCTGGATGCAGCGCATGAGGGGGGAGGGGGAGGCAGGGAGAGGGCCAGGATGGGGTGGGGGGGAAGGGAGGGATGGAGGAGGGAAGGGGGGGGGGGCAAGGCTTGCCAAGCTGAAGAGCAAAAGACAGCAGGGCAGGGCAGGGCAGGGCAGGGCAGGGCAGGGCAGGGCAGGGCAGGGCAGGGCAGGGCAGGGCAGGGCAGGGCAGGGCAGGGCAGGGCAGGGCAGGGCAGGGCAGGGCAGGGCAGGGCAGGGCAGGGCAGGGCAGGGCAGGGCAGGGCAGGGCAGGGCAGGGCAGGGCAGGGCAGGGCAGGGCAGGGCAGGGCAGGGCAGGGCAGGGCAGGGCAGGGCAGGGCAGGGCAGGGCAGGGCAGGGCAGGGCAGGGCAGGGCAGGGCAGGGCAGGGCAGGGCAGGGCAGGGCAGGGCAGGGCAGGGCAGGGCAGGGCAGGGCAGGGCAGGGCAGGGCAGGGCAGGGCAGGGCAGGGCAGGGCAGGGCAGGGCAGGGCAGGGCAGGGCAGGGCAGGGCAGGGCAGGGCAGGGCAGGGCAGGGCAGGGCAGGGCAGGGCAGGGCAGGGCAGGGCAGGGCAGGGCAGGGCAGGGCAGGGCAGGGCAGGGCAGCGCAGGGCAGGGCAGGGCAGGGCAGGGCAGGGCAGGGCAGGGCAGGCCCCCAGCCCCCAGCCCCCAGCCTCGCCCTGCATCCCGCCAGCTGCCTGCGCCCTGACCCTCACCTCAGTCCTGACCTGCAGCTCCATGGAAGGGGCGGGGGACCCCTCACCCCCCCCCCCCTGCCCCTCCCCGCCCCCCTGGCCCTCCCCCTCCACACCCCCCCCTCCCTGCCTCCCATGACGGACAGGGTGACCCCCACCCCCCTCTCCCCCCTGCTGCTGCTGCTGCTGCTGCTGCTGCTGCTGCCCCTTGTTGTCGACTTCCTGTTGTCCCTGCTGCTGCTGCCCCTATTGTTGGCCACTCTCCCGCCGCCGCTGCAGTCGGTTGCGGTGTGGGTGTGTTTCGCAGGCTGTGCTGCACGCTGCTAATGTCGACTGTGAGGTGGATGCTGCGGTAGCCATTGGGCTTAGGGCGGGCGATGTAGTCCTTGACACGGTCAGGGTGGGGCCCCCACAGCCGGCCTGCCACCTCGGCCACCACATAGCAGGCCTGCACTGCGGCTGCCTCCGCCTGGGGCCAGGCAAAGGGGGCGGGTGGGCAGGTAGGCAGGCAGGCAGGCAGGCAGGCAGGCAGGCAGGCAGGCAGGCAGGCAGGCAGGCAGGCAGGCAGGCAGGCAGGCAGGCAGGCAGGCAGGCAGGCAGGCAGGCAGGCAGGCAGGCAGGCAGGCAGGCAGGCAGGCAGGCAGGCAGGCAGGCAGGCAGGCAGGGGCAGGCAGGCAGGCAGGCAGGCAGGCAGGCAGGCAGGCAGGCAGGCAGGCAGGCGGCGGCGCTTGCCTGAGAGGGGTCCATGTCGGTTCGGGGCTGCACGATGGCCCGCAGGCCCAGCAGGTCGAACACCTCCTCCCGGCGCCTGCCCCTGCCCTGCTGTCCCAGCCTGACCACCTTCTTCATCAGGCTGAGCAGGCTCTTGGTCCGCGCCCTCACCTGCACTGCCCAGGGGGGCGGCAGCAGCAATGGCAGTGGCAGCAGGGCCAGCAGCAGCAGCAGTAGCAGCAGTGGCAAGTGTGGTAGGAGGGAGGGGGAGGGGGAGGGGCAGAGGTGAGAGGAAAGCAAAGATGGCTGGGTCAGCAGCAGGGGGGGTGACAGCTGCACATCCTCCCCCCACCCCCATCCCTCTGCATTGATCTAAGACCTCACTACCCCTGCCCAGCCTCCTCCCCCCACCCCCCACCTCCTTGCATCAGGATCCCACCCCTGCCCAGCCTTGGCTACCCAGGCAAGCCCCTGGCCCCTGTCCCCTGGCCCCTGCACAGTCAACCCTCTTTTGCCGAGCCGGGCCCCTGCTGCTGCTGGGCTGCCGCACCTGCTCACCTCCTCCCCACCACCAGCCCCTCACCCCTGACAGGACCCCCACAGCAGCCGCCCCCCAACCACTTCTCCCGTTCTCTGGTCCTCCGCTACCCCCCACCTGCCCTGCCTGCCCAGTGCCCTCGGCCCCTACTGCCCCCTGCACCGCACCACGCAGCCGCGGGCCAGGCTGGTGAAGACTGGGTCGTGCTCCAGGGCCGCCAGCAGCTGCTGCTGGGCCGCAAACAGCGCTGACTCGGCCGGGTCCACCACGCTGTGCATCCAGTGCCGGGTGGTCAGGTACGCCCCTGGCAGCAGCACCTAGGGGAGAGGGGAGGGGGCAGGGGAGGGGCGTGAGGGGCTGAGAGAGAGGGGGGGAAGGGTGGGGTGGGGTGGGGTGGGGTGGGGTGGGGTGGGGTGGGGTGGGGTGGGGTGGGGTGGGGTGGGGTGGGGTGGGGTGGGGTGGGGTGGGGTGGGGTGGGGTGGGGTGGGGTGGGGTGGGGTGGGGTGGGGTGGGGTGGGGTGGGGTGGGGTGGGGTGGGGTGGGGTGGGGTGGGGTGGGGTGGGGTGGGGTGGGGTGGGGTGGGGTGGGGTGGGGTGGGGTGGGGTGGGGTGGGGTGGGGTGGGGTGGGGTGGGGTGGGGTGGGGTGGGGTGGGGTGGGGTGGGGTGGGGTGGGGTGGGGTGGGGTGGGGTGGGGTGGGGTGGGGTGGGGTGGGGTGGGGTGGGGTGGGGTGGGGTGGGGTGGGGTGGGGTGGGGTGGGGTGGGGTGGGCCAGGGGTCACAGGCCGCCAGGGCCCAGCCCCCACCTTGAAGCACAGGTCCTCAATGCGGGCGCTGACGGACCCTAGACCCAGGGCATGGCCCAGCGGGGCGAACACCTACAGCAGCAGGGTGAGGGGGGGAGGGGGGTAAGTGCTTGCAGCAGGAGCACAGACCCACAAGATGACATACACTTTTTCCCTAAAAACAATATATTACACAGTCCTCTATGATGCTGCATGTCCCTACTCAAGCAGATTCGACCTGGACTGACTACGTCACCCCTCCCCTCCCCCCCTGCCCTGCCACCCCTCCCCTCCCCCCTGCCCTGCCACCCCTCCCTCCCCCCTGCCCTGCTCCCCCCTTGGCCCCCAGTCCCCCCCTCCCTGGCCTGGCCGCCCTCCCCCCGCCAGTCTGACCTGCAGCGCTTCCAGGGCCAGGTGCTGCTGCTCATACAGGGGCAGGCGGGCCATGTGCTGCAGCGCGTCCCAGCGTGCCACCACCTCCACGGCACTGGCACGGATGTCGCTGGACGCGATGCACCACTCGCGGATGGCGCTGGGCAGCACACCCACCACAATCCAGGCAGCAGCTGAGGGGGTGGGAAAGGCCAGGCCAAGCCAGACCAGTCAGCAGGTGGTCATCGTGCAGCAAGCCAGGCAGCGGCAGAGAGGGTGGGAAAAGGCCAGTCAAGGCCAGGCCAGGCCAGGCAATGCAGCAGCTGGCCGATAAGGAACTTTTGGGCTGGCGGCAGCAGGCTGGGTAGGGGCACGGAAGGCAGCTGGAGGCTTATGTGGGAAGGGTTAGTGGGGTTAGGTGGTTAGGTTGTTAGTTGGTTAGGTTGTTAGTTGGTTAGGTGGGTGGGTGCATGGGGCAGTGCATGGAACTCTGGAGATGCATCAGGGGGCGAGTGGCAGTGATAACAGGCAGGGGGGCAGGCGGAGGGGCAGGCAGCAGGTGAGGCAGGAGGGTAGGTCCAGCTGGCCCCTGGCCCACCTTGCTGCTGTGTCGTCATACAGCGGCACCCTCTGTGGGGCGCTGTGGACCAGCAGCAGGTCATGCACCAGACCCGCCACCTGCAGCACACCGGGCCAGCCAGCCACACTGTGTCAGGGTAGGGGGGAGGGACCAGCAGCGGTAGGCAGGAGAGGCAAGGCCGGGGGGGGAGGCTGTGAGGGGGGGGGGGCAAGGGTCAAGGGGGGGGGGGCAAGGCTGGGGAAGGCTGGAGTGCAGTGAGTACAAAGTTGAGTTTGTTGCTGTTGCGGCTGTTGCTGCTGAGGGGTCGAGTGAGTCGAGTTGAGTGAGTTGAGGTTGGTTGGCTGAGAGGATGAGTTAGTTGTGTGATTTTGTCAGGCCTATGGTCTGGCCTAGCCTGGCCTCGTCCTGCCGAGCCCCTTGCGTCAGCCCCGCCCCCTGCTTGCCTCTGCCGCAGCTTGGGCTGGGCTGGGTCCAAGACAAGGTCCGAGACACCACACCTCCCTCTCCCCCTTCGCCTTCCCTACACCCTCCCCCTACTCCCCACACTTCCCTCCACACTCCCATTCCCCTGCCCCTCCCCCTTCGCCCAAACCTTCCTCCCCACCCTCCCCCTCTCAGCCTCCCCCTCTCACCCCCTCCCCCCCCCCTCCCCCCCCCCTCCCCCCCCAGCGCAGCCACTGGTGTGAGTGTGACGCCAGGGGAGGGGGCGGGGCTCACCTGCGGCCCCAGCTGCTCCCGGATGCAGTCAGCGTCCACACACCCCTCAGCCGCAGCCTCCAGCAGCACTCCTGGCACACACACACACACACAGGCACAGGCCCAACACTGACCCTCACACAGGGGAGGGGTGGGGGGGGTCGGCCACCAGGTGGGTTCGCCATGCACATGCTTGACACCCCGCCAGGCACAGGCTTGACCCCTCCCACCCTCCGCCCCTCCGCTTCACACATGCTTGACCCTGAGCCTCCGCCCCTAACCCCAGGGGGCACACAGCCAGGCGCCGTGGCGACATGCAGTCAGGCATGGCAGTCAGGCATAAGGGGGAGGAGGGGGGGCCAGGGGTGGGTAGGCCACCAGGTGGAGTTGATCTGGCTGGTAAGCAGCTGCCATGGCTGCCATGGCTTAGATTGTAGCTGAGTGAGATTACCCGCTGTACAACATGTTGTTCAATGTTGAATGAGTGATGTTAGGCTAGCTGGTTAGCAGGCAGAAGTTGTGTAACGATGCAGCAAGAGTTTGTATGGATGTGTAGGGGGGTGAGGGTCAGAGGGCGAGGATGAGGGGGAGGGAGGGGGATGCAGATGGGACAGGAGTCAGGTGAGGGAGCGGGTGGGTATGCAGCCAGTCAGGCCGGAGGGTGGGTAGGGGGGCTGGGGGTGAGGGGTCAAGCAACCTGTCACGCAGTTGCTGTCAGTCCGCCACAATGCACTGCCCACCTGCTGCAATGGCGTCAGCATCCAGTGGCAACCCTGCAGCGCTGAGCTCCGCCAGCCTTGCTGCCAGCTGCACCGCCCGCCTGCTGCTGCTCCTGCCGTCAGGTCTGGGGGGCAGGCCGTCCAGCCGGACCAGGGCCAGGCGCAGCGCCTTGATGATCTGCTCCAGCTGTTGCTGCTGGCGGCCAGGGGCATAGGCGGAGGCAGGCAGGCGGCGGGCCACCTTGGCCCAGGCGCTGAACAGGTCAGCCATGCGGGAGAGGGCGCTGGAGGCGGGCAGGCGGGGGGGCGTGCCCTGGCTCGGGCGAGGTGGGGGGTGGGGGAGGGGGAGGGAGTGTGGGGGGGAGGGGGAGAGGACGGGGGGGGGCTGGATGCAGGCCGTGGCCCTTGAGGCTGTCATGGTGGGACGGTGGGGGGAGGGGCCATGGCCTACCTGCAGGCGAGGGGTGTCCCGGGCACTCTGTGTGCACTAGGTGTGACTGGGCAACAGGCAGGGCATGTCCACTAGCTGGGAGGTGGAAGGTGACCCCGTGTAGTGCCCGGTAGCAGGGAACTGGCCATTGCCATGGACACGGAAGGGCAAGGAAGGCTCGCAGTGGGAAAGGTGGTATGGGCTGCTGCCGTCACCGACGAGCTTGAATAGTTTGGTTGAAAGATGTGTGCAAAGAGGCAGGATTACTTGCCAGCGGTCGCGCGGAAAGCTCCGTTGCTCCTCGTACGAGCATTCCGATAGAGCCTCGCAAGGCCAGACACTCGCAAACTACGTTTTGGCCATAGACACATCAAACGACAGAACCAGAATATCTGCTTTGCGCTTTCAACCATGCATTATGATTGTGTGAATGTGCTGCTCAAGTCACGCGCTGCTCTAATTGCAGATAGCCCACAGCAGGATAAGCCTTTATCAAAGCCACCAGAGCCTTTGTACGGTCGGGGAACCCCCTTTTATTGTTCAGGATGATTCTTTGTCCCTTGAACGATAGGGACACTCCCAGGATATGCTGCTGGCGGACACGTGCTAGTGGTAGCAGTGGCGGTACAGTGCAGCATGGCCAGTGACATGCGACATGTACACGAAGTCACAAAAGCACTACGACAATTGTGTAATTGAGACCAGCCGCTCGCCTTAGCTTGCTTCAGATGCACGCAGTGACCCGGTTAGTAGACGATGGGGCGATGCCATTTCACGCGCAGCAGCTCAGTGAAGGAGATGCCACGTTCTATGAAGATGATAAGGATGTTTTGCCGCACGTTGCGCCATCTCTCTGCGCCCTCCTAACAAAAATTTCAAGCAGAAGCAATGTCGCCGGCAGCTTCTTCACGCGAGTGCTGGGTGTGTGGCCTCGCAAGCTGACAGCTGCTTCTCAGGTATGCCGCGAGACCCGGCTTGCATCGCTGCCTTTGCTCATGCAGGGCTGCTCGAAGTGCAAGAGGAGCCTGGCGCAAGAGCCGGGCTTGTAGCCCAGCCCCAGTTCGGCAACGAGAGCCCCAACAACCAACCCAGTGCAGCAGCTGGTCTTGAAGCTGCAGCACAGCCGAGTGCAGTGGCCCTAACTCAGCCCGACAGCACTGCTGACAACGACAACCTGCAGCAGTACCCCGCCATCAGCGGCCCTGCAGCCCAGGAGCTCTACCAGCCGCTCAACCCGCTGGCCCCCACACACAGCCATCCACACAGCACACACCAACCGCCTGACCCCTTGTCAGCCAGCCCTGCCAACAAGCAGGCGCCCGCCGCAGAGCTGTATGTCTTGCACAGCCTAGCTGGAGCCGAGCTAGTAGAAGGCCCTGGGCCAGTCATCAGCAGCTTGAGGTTGCAGCATAGCCCTGTTGAAGCCAGAAAACAGCAGTCAGGCTGCTTCAGCCGCACTCCTGCAGCTGCCATTCTATTTCCCGGTACAGCCCGGGATGGTGCCACTGACACACATGATGCCGTGCCCCTTGCCGACCCAGCAGCAGCAGACTGTGATGTTGCAATGCCACACAACCCCACCGCCATGTGCATGCAGCCTGGGGGTAAGGCAGCCCATGGCAGCAGGGTAAGCCTGCCTGCTGCCAGCAGTGTCCCAGCCCAGGTAGTGCAGGCCACAGGGGGTGAAGCAGTAAACCAGGGTGTGACCTCACCCCAACCTGCAGCTGCTAGAGGGACTGGGCTGGAGGTGGAGGTGGCGCCGCCGTTCGGGCGCCTCGCAGCCCCAGACCCCCTGGCAACACTGCCGTTGGGTGGGGGAGCAGCAGAGCATGCAGTCTGGGACCATGGTGCTCCTACGGCAGCGGGCTCGGGGGCGCAGCAGTCAGACGCGCTGGCTGCGCTGCCGCCACCGCTGCCAGCTGCAGACGTGGGTGCTGTGTCAGTGGCAGCAACTACCTCAGCGTGTTTCTCACCAGCAGCTATGGCTTCAGAAGCTTTACCTACAGCTTCACCAACAGTTTCACAAGCAGCGTCACCTACAGTGTCACCAACAGCTATGTCTACAGAAGCTTCACATACAGTGTCACCAACAGCTTCATCAACAGCTTCACCAGCAGCGGCTATGGCTGCAGAGGCTGCTGCAGTGCTGACAGCGCCGCCTGCAGCGTCTGTGAAGGGCGCGGGGGGTGCGGGTGACCTGACTCACGCTCCACCTGGCGCCAGCCTGACACAGCAGCAAGGGGACACGCTCCATGCTACCCTCCCTCCTGCCCGCCCGCCCTACACCACCTCTCCTGCCCTGCCCTGCCTAGTGGCAGCTGCCACCAGCCAGGTGACCCCCCCTGACAAGGACGACATGGAGTTGGACGTGTCGCTCCATGCATCCAGAGTTGGCCCCACCCCTACCCCCTGCCCAGCCGCGGCCCTGCCCCCTGGCCTGGACCCAGCCCCCGGCCCCACTGGCAGGGCCCCAGCGCCGCCTGCACCCCTCCCAGCACAGCCTTGTGGGGCGCCTGGGCCGCCTGCCTGCCTGGTTGCCTTTGACTACCACCTGGGCTGCTCCGCCACTCAGGAGCTCACCCCACAGCCTCTGCCCCCCACACTGCCGCAGCAGGCCTCAGCCAGGAGCCACCAGCTTCTGCTGCCCACACCGCCTCAGCCTGCCCCAGCAGCACCTGGACCTCGACCAGGCCCAGGCCCAGGCCCAAGCCCAGGCCCAGGCCCTGGCCTTGGCCACGACCCTGGCCCTGTTGCAGCGTGGCAGCCTGGCCCATTGGCTTTGCTGCCGCAGGGTGGGGCAGGGGCCTGGAGGGGAGGGGGGGAGCAGCAGGGCTTGGCGGCATGGCAGCCAGTTGTTCAGCCCCAGGCAGGGCCATGGCAACAAGGTGGGCAACAGGAAGGTTGGGGACACCAAGGCCAGGGTCAGGGTCAGGGCCAGGGTTCTGGCCAAGGCCAGTGTTGGGGTCAGGGATCAGGCCAGGGCCAAAACATGACTCGCTGGCACAGCATGGGTCATGGCGTTGGTCAGGGTCAGAGCCTGAGCGACGTCCAAGGCCAGGGTCCAGGACTGCTACAGGGGACGGCGCAGGGCCAGGGCCAGGGCCACTCCATTTCTCAGGGCTGGCCTGGGCCCGGGGGTGAGGCCGGCAGCTACACCCGCCAGGGTGCTGCACCTACCCACTTAGCCTGGTCAGGCCCCAATGCTGCACAGTGGCAAGGCCAGCAGCAACAGCAGCAGCAGCAGCAGCACCACCCAAACCAGTACCAGCAGCAGCAGCAGCAGCAGCAGCAGCAGCAGCAGGCCCCATTCCAACAGCAGTTTCCACAGCAGTGCCAACAGCAACAGCAGCACCAACATCAGCTGCAGCACAGCTATGTAATACCACAACCTGCTCAGCAGCAGCACCAGCAGCACTACCAGCAGCAGCCGCAGTACACACACCATCAACAGCATTTGCACTCCAACCAATGGCAGTGGCAGCATCAGCACAACCAGCCGCCATCGCAGCAGGGGCAGCAAGGGCAGCAGCAGGGGCAGCAGCAGGGGCAGGGCCAGGGGCAGCAGCAGCCCTCTGTGTACCAGCGCCCCCCCTTGCCTGCCCCACTCCCCACCCCCCACGCCCCTCGCCCAGCCGCCACCCCTTCTCTCCAGCCACCCAGCGACACCCTCCCCCCACCCCCCCCGCGCAGGCCCCACCCCACCCCCTCCCTTCCTCCGGCCCCTTTCCCCCTCGCCTCCGGCCTCTCTAACCCGCCCCTCCCTGCCCCCCCCTCTGGTGCCTTGGTCCGGGGCCCTGGGGGCAAGCCGCTGCGGCCAGCTGGCGGGTTCAGGTCAGTGCGGCCAGCCGCCGCTGCCCCAGCTGATGCCAGCAGGCGGGGCAGTGCACCAGGCACCTCGACAGAGGCAGGGGCAGGGCCAGGGGCAGGGGCAGGTGCCGCACAGCCAGACGGCATCGCGGCCATGATCCGGGCAGGGCTCTTCAAAGGCAGCGCCCGCAAGCCCGGTGCAGCAGCAGGTGGAGAGGCAGCTGCAGGAGTGGGGTCTGCTGTGAGCAGCTTCCAGCCAGCAGGGGGGGTGGCGGGTGTATCAGCAGGTGCAGCTGGGGGCGGAGGTGAGCAAGCAGCAGCCGGCGGTGTGTGTGGCTTCAAGCCTGTGAGTGGAGGCCGCGGCATCAGCGTGGTGAAGGCCGCCGCCGCCCGGGTGGTGCCCCGCAGCCAGGCGGACATCCAGCGCCTGCAGGCCCTGCTGGCCCAGGACTTTACGGCAGAGGACGAGGGGCAGGGGCTGGCGCAGGGGCAGGCATTGAGTGCTGGCGGATCGTGCTTCTCTGCTGCATCTCACGTAGGACAGGGTCAGGGCCAGGGGCTGGGGCAGGGCCACGGGCTGGGGCAGGGCCAGGGGCTGGGCCAAGGGCAGGGGCAGGGTGCTAACATTCCTGGCTTTTCTGCTGCGTCCCCATCAGGCTTCCAGCATGTGGGAGGGTTGTCAGGCGCTGCTGCCTGGACCACTGGCTTCAACGCTGCCCCTGGTTGGGATAGCCGGGGCGTAACCAGCAGCACTAATAGCAGCATTGGCTCCAATCCTGTGGGCTCCTGTGCTCCTGGCTTCACCACAGCGGGCAGAGGCGGCGGTAAGGTTGAGGGGGCCAGTGGCACCACCTCTACACTGCCAGCGTATCATCACCCAGCTGCACCAGCCCAC
Organism: Haematococcus lacustris; assembly: GCA_030144725.1. Classification (NCBI taxonomy): domain Eukaryota; kingdom Viridiplantae; phylum Chlorophyta; class Chlorophyceae; order Chlamydomonadales; family Haematococcaceae; genus Haematococcus; species Haematococcus lacustris. The sequence goes on from JASKMD010000006.1 coordinate 2,198,129, forward strand.
TGCAGCAACGGTGTGCCTGCAGCGCCCCACCCGCCTGCTGCCACTGCTGACATGCTCCCCCCGCTGCACCCCAGCCGGCCCTTGCCCCCACCCGGGTCGTCTAGACACTCCAGCCTGGCACCCGACCCTCCCCCTCCCCTCCCACCTCAAGCCTACAAACCTGCTGGGCAACTGCCATACTCAGATGCACTTGCGCCCCACCCCCTCTTCCACTCAGGCACTGCACCCCTGGCAGCAGCAGCCCTGGCAGCAGCCACAGCGCCGGCTCCAGCTGCAGCATTTGCACCATCATCAGCAGCATCTGCTGCGGAAGCTGGCAGGGCTGATGGAGAGGCTGCAGCCTTGGCCCCAGAGCAGCCTTGGCTGTCAGCCCCTGTGGAAGCAGTGCGGGGCGGGGCGCAGGGCGACCAGGTGGTGGTGACGGAGAGCGCCCTGCAGGATGCCGCTGAGCTGGAAGCCCTGGAGCTGCTGGAGCTGCAGCTGGGGCAGCAGGCAGGGACAGGGGCAGGGGCAGGGGCAGGGCCAGGGCCGAATGCTGGGGCAGGGGCAGGGGCAGAGGCAGAGGCAGAGGCACAGGCACAGGCAGGGGCAGGGCCAGGGCCAGGGGCAGGGCCGAATGCTGAGCCAGGGGCAGGGCCAGGGGCAGGGGCAGGGGTAGGGGCAGGGGCAGGGCCGAATGCTGAGCCTTTGACTGGGTTTGGTGCCGCGGCAGTGTCTGTGGTGCAAGTTGACGCAGCTGATCTGGTCGGGTTGTCCAATGTAGCTGCCCAGCAGGCCATGGCCGTGACTGCCTTCCTCAGCATAGCAACAGAGCCGCTGCTGGACTCGTGGGCAATGCAGCAGCAGCAGCAGCAGGTCAACAGCAGTCGTGGGCCTGGGCAGCTGCCTCCCCCTCACCCCACCCTAGCCTCCACCCACCGGCCTACCTGCTGCACCAGCAGTGCCTGCGGGCTGAGTGCAGGGCAGGAGGCGGCGGAGCCAGCTGTCAAGCGCCAGGAGACCTGGCTTTCCGGGGCAGGGGCAAGGGCAGGGACAGGGACAGGGGCAGGGCCAGGGCAGGAGGGGGCGCGGCCGGCTGTCAAGCGCAGGCGCAGCGCAAGCTGGGACGGAAACCAACCTGTTGTGGATTGGCAGTCAGAGGTGGTAGCAGCAGAACTGCCATTATCGGCCCCCGCCGCAGCAGCATTGCCACCAGCAGCACCAGCAGCAGCGCCAGCAGCAGTAGCATTGCCAGCAGCAGCAGCAGTAGCGGGCAACGCATTGAGTGTGAGCATGGCTGGAGCAGTGCTGCCTGAGGGGGCTGGAGGGGCCCAGCGGCTGAGGGGTGGGCTCAGGGGAGGGCGCGCAGCCGGCAGTGTGTGTGGCTTCAAGCCGGTGGGTGGAGGCCGCGGCATCAGTGTGGTGAAGGCCGCCGCCGCCCGGGTGGTGCCCCGCAGCCAGGCGGACATCCAGCGCCTGCAGGCACTGCTGGCCCAGGACTTTACGGCAGAGGACGAGGGGCAGGGGCTGGCGCAGGGGCAGGGGCAGGGGCAGGGCAAGCTTCAGGGATTTGCACCGCTGGGTTCGTTCAGCAGCTGTAGGCAGCAGATTGTGGGCAGTGGTGGTGATGGTGATGGTATTGTTGTTGTTGATGGTGGCCACCACCTGGCGCCTGGGCCGCTGGCTGCAGCGCTGCCCTTGGCTGGTGATGTGAGGGCACCTAGGCAGTGCGCCATAGCCAGTTCTGTCAGCGGTGGCATCAGCAGTGGCAATGTCAGTGGCGGCGGCCATGACAGCGGCAGCAGCAGTGGTAGTGGGGAACCTCAAGGCCCTGGCCCTGGTAGTGACTGCGGCAGGGCGCCTGCAGGAGCCACCCCCATCCCCCAGCCTGCAGGAGCCTCCTGTCAACAGGATGCCCCACCAGGCTGCCACCTTGCAAGCGCAGCTGCAGCAGATCAAGCAGCGCCAGAGACCATAGCAGGGGCAGGGGAAGGGGCAGGGGAAGGGGAAGGGGGCGGGGTAGGGGAAGGGGAAGGGGTAGGGCCAGGGGCAGGGCCAGGGGCAGGGCCAGGGGCAGGGGGTTCAGCTGTTGCGGGTCTGCCTGCCACACCTCAGGTGGCAGCAGTAGCCACAGCCCCTGCCCTGCCAGGCCTAGTCACTGGTGGCGGGCGGAGGGTGGTGGCTAGTGCTGCAGCGCTGGTCCGAGCCGAAGCTAGTCTGGCGGGTGCAGCAGACATCCCTGCAGCCAGACCTGCGCCGCAGGGAGGGCCAAACCAGAGGACGACGACAGCTGTGGCACTACATGCTGCACCTGGGGAGGCTGCGCCAGCCACCCAGCCTGCTGCTGCTGCTGCGGCGGCTGCTGGTCAGGCAGCCTACGCTCCTGGGGTATCGGGCGATGAGGCGGCGGTGAGCGCCACTGGGGCTGCTTTAGCCGGGACAGCTGGCATTGCACCCTCCCTGCAGCAAGCAGCTCCTGCTCCCGTCACTACCCACCCCACCCCCACCCCAGCACCTACTCCTGAAACGCTTGCCCAAGCACCAGCACCTGAAGCAGCCCCTGGCCCAGCCCCAGCCCAGCATCAAGCACCACCTCCCGTCCCAACCCAAGCCATTGCAGCCCCAAGATCTGATACCCTACCCCCTGAAGCCCCTGAGCCCCCTGGCCCAGGCACCAGCCCTGCCCTCCCCCTCACCACCTCCTTGCCGTCAAGCTGCAGCGCTGGCCTGCCTGGGTTGAGTCGGGGGGGCGGTGGCAACGTGCAGCTCAACAAGCAGCAGGAGGCGCGCCTGGCAGCACTCAGGGCCAGGCTGACGGCCCCGGAGCCGGACACCAGGCACTGCCACCAGCCCGCCGCTGCCGCCGCTGCTGCAGGGTCAACAGCAGGGTCAGCTGCAGAGTCAGGCAATGTGCCGGCCGCTGCACTGACGGCTGTTGCTGCTCCTCCTGCTCCTGCTGCTGCTACCTCCCCCAGCTACCCTCACAGCCTACCCTGTACCTCCCACACAGCCCCTGATGCAGCTGTCAATCCTGGAGGGACCCTAGGCAATGCAGTTGGAGCCCAGCCTGCTCCTCCCCCGCCAGGTGGCGCCTGTAGACCGGGCAGTGCCGACAGCATGCTGGACAGCAGGAGCTGCAGCAGCTGCCTCACACCAAGGTAAGCCATGAACGTTGACCTAAGCCACGTATGATCGAGCTGTAAACTTGAGGGTTACAACCCGAGCCATGTCATTTTGCGCTATAAATATCAAGACTCGGCAAATAAATACAATTCTTTTGCAAAATAAAAATACCGATACAGAGGTGTGCCACGTAAGCTCCTATTAACCTCTAGCTTCACAGATGCAAGCCATGCCCCCTCTGCTGCTTTGCTGTCATGCTGAGGTAGCTGGCTGAGACTAGACTGGCTGGCTCAAGAGGGCTATTACTTTATTTTTAAATGATATGTAGAGTAGCACCTGTATGTCACTGCGAAGGCCCCTCACCTCCCTTCTTATTCTTTTCCACACTGTCACACACTCTAGTGTCCTTTTGTGTGTTAGATCAGAAAAGGCTTCTTTCTCTTCCTCTTCTGTTCTATTCCTATCAAGGTCCACGATTGTCTCAAAGCGGCTAACCGCTAGGATAATGTCGTCCCAGCTTCATGGGTCATGGGCCTCAGCTGGCAGCAATGCTGCTGTGCCTGCCTCGCAGCGTTACCACCAACACTCCCCTTTCCAGCATCCCGAGCCTGAAGACCGGCCCCCGGCCAGTGCAAACGCGACCCGCACCACCCCGGCCTGCGGTCCCGGCAAAGCCCGGTCTCCCGGTTCTCGGCCGCGCTACCGGCGCCGCACCTGGCAAGCGACGAAGGGGGTTCACGTCGCCGCTACCCCCGGACTACCACGAGCGCAAGTTGAAGCAGCCGCTGGCGGATGTGACAAGTGCGTCCCAACAGCCCGAAGGAGGTCCAGCGCTGCAGGTTGGCCGACTCCTTTGCGCCCCTGGCTGCTGCGCCCCTGGCTGCTGCGCCCACAATGCACCTCTCACACCCTCAACAAGGCACCAAGTGGCCATCTTCCACCTCTCTCATGCCTAGCCAGCCGTGACCCCTGCTCATGTGTTACGCAACCAGCCTGTGGACTTCTTGACTGACCCACTGACTTACTGACTGCCTAACTGAACCACTTATTTACTGACCAACTGATTCACCGACCAACTGACTCACTGACTCACCGACTCAATGATTCACTGACTCCCTGGCTCACTCACGCCCAGTGCAGCCGCGTCACCCATGCTCAGGCACCATGCACATGCAGCAGCTCCATGCAGCTGCTGCCCCATGTGTGCCCCGCTGCATGTGCCCACAGACAAATGCCCTACCCCTGGGCCCCCCGGGAGCTCACCCTGCAGCAATGGCGCCAGCACTGCCCCTGTAAGCCTGGCTGGCAACAGCACAGCCCGCACCCCCCGCCCCCCTGCCACCCCAGCACTCACCCTCCGCCAGTACTTCCTGACCTCCCCCCTGCCCAATGAGTCCGGGCCTGGTTCTCTTGGCCAGGATGCTCACCCCACTACTGCTGCCGCTGCCGTTGCCAGCACTGGGGCTGCTGCTGTGGGTGGTTCCACCCTCGTCACCGGCAGTGGTGGTGGTGATGGTGGTGGTGGTGCTCCTGCTGCTGCGGATGCTGCTGCCGTTCCTGCTGCCCTCTCAACCGACGGCAGTGGTGCAGATGTGTCATCAAGGGCCAGCTGCAGGCCATGTGAGGTTGTTGAGGCAGGGGCGGCGAACTGGCCGGCCTGGCCAGGGGTGGGAGGGCAGACAGGTGTAGGGGCAGCAGCAGGACCTCCCAGCACCCTTGGTGACCTGGATCTGGCCCAGCCCCCGCCAGCACTGCAGCAGCAGCAGCAGCAGGGGCAGCAGCAGCAGCAGCAGGGGTTGATGCAGATGCAGCAGCATGAGGAGGAGGAGGTGCGGGCTGTGCTGGGCATGACGCCCGCCTCTGTTCAGGTGTTTGAGTTCAGGGCAGTGGAGGGGTGGGAGTTCAGGGGCAGCACGCTGCAACTTCAGGGGAAGGGGCAGGGGCAGGGGCAGGGGCAGGGGCAGGGGCAGGGGCAGGGGCAAGGTGGCAATACGGTTTCCGGTGTGGCTGGAGCTGAGGGGGGTGAGGGAGGTTTGGAAGTTTTTGTCGCCAAAGGTGTATCAGGCAGCACCAACACCAATGATGGTGGTGGTGGGCCGGGAGGAGCAGGGGAGTTGGGTCACTCTCCCTCCAAGTGTGAGGAGCGGAGTGAGAGGTGGGGAGTGAAGCAGGCTCGGGCTGCCCTGCTGGCTGGGGGTGCTGACCCAGCGGCCGCTACAGAGGAGTGGGTTGCCAACCACTACAAATGGGTGGTATGGAAGCTGGCCGCCTATGACCGCGTGTTCTCCCCCTTGTTCAGGGCTGTTGCTGCTGGCATGCAAGCAACCCCCTGCTCCACCCAGCAGGGGCTTTCAGCCGCAGGGCCAGCAGCAGCAGCAGCAGCAGCTGGGGAGGGAGCGAAGGCAGCAGCAGAGGCAGCGGAAGGGGAGGCAGGGTCCCCAGTAGTTGAGGCAGCAGCAGGGCCAGCAGCAGGGCCAGCAGCGGTGCCGGCAGTGGCAGTGGCAGCTGAGGCTGCGGTGGAGGTGGAGGACACCAGCCAACCAGTGGCAGTGTCAACCGCAGCAGCAGCAGCAGGACTCTCCCCCCAGGACCCTGACCAGCTATCATCTGATGTCAGCGCTGCCCGTCCCCCCCTCCCCCTCACCCCTCAAGCCCCGGCCCCGCCTCCCGCCCCCCCAGCCAGCTTCCTGACTGCCCTAACCCCGGCCACCGTCCTGGCCCAGCTGCAGCACCGCTACCGGCGTGAGGTACAGGGCGGCAACCACTCTGCCCTGCGGGCCATCCTGCAGCACGACTGCAGCCCCACTGTGCCCCTGGTGCTGATGGTGGCAGCCATCCACCCCCCCAGCACCACCACCACTGGCCCACCCCAGCCAGGCTCGACCCCTGCGTCAGTTCCTGCGCTTGCGGGCAGCATGGGAAAGTCCGGAGGCGGCAGGCAGGGGCAGGGGCAGGAGGGGGGGGTGCAGGGTGCAGGGGTGGGGCAGGGGCAGGGCCAGGGCAGGGCCAGGGGTGAGGAGGGTGGGGGTCAGGTGTCAGGTATGCAGTTGGAGCTGAGTGATGGGTGGTACAGTGTGCGGGGCCACCTGGATGCCCCGCTGGCCGCGCTGGTCGCCAGTGGCCGCATCAGGGTGGGTTGCCGGGTCGGGGTGGGTGGGCGGGGCAGTGGCGGCTTAGGGGCCTGAGGGGAGCCGGGGACCGGAGGGGGCCAGGGCACGATGGAGGTCAAGGAGGGGGTGGGGGCTGGTGGAGGGGGCGAGCAGGGCGGCTTGTGTGTGTGTGTGGGGGGGGTGTGGGGGGGTGTCGCTAGGTGGCTCATGCGGGCTGATCAAGGTGTAGGCGATCTGACGTAGGTCATGGTCATGGTTATGGTCTAGCCAGCAGCAAGCAATCTAGGCAGGCCCCCCTGGGTCAAGGCCAGGCTGCACAGCCAGGTGGAGGCAGTCATGGTGGGGTACAGGGGGGCAGGGCCACACCTGCTCCTCCTCAAACTAGTCGCCCTAGGCCTCAGGCACCCCCCCCCACCTTCCACCTCCACCCCCCCCCCCATAGCACGTTGCTTCCAGCCCCTTCCAGCCCCCTCTTGCTCGCCCTGCACCTGCTCCTGCCCCTGGTCCTGCCCCAGCCCTCACCGCTGCCCCCACCCCACCCACCTCACCCACCTTCCACCCCACCCCACCTTCCACCCCACCCCCCACAGCACCAACTCACAGCCCCCTCTTGCTGCCTCTGCAGCTGCTGGCAACCACTGGCAATGGTGCTGAACGCTCCACTCCTGCGCCTGTGCCTGCCCCTGCCCTCACCGCTGCCTCCCCCCCCCCCCTGGTTCCCCCCCCCTCTTGGTGCAGCTGGGCTGTAAGCTGCGTGTGGTGGGCTGTGGCCTGGCCTGCCCCCGGCCCTGCCACCCCCTGGAGCCCTCAGCAGCGGCTGCCGCCCTGAGCCTGCGCGCCAACAGCTGCAGCCCGGCAGGCTGGGACTGCAGGCTGGGCCGCCAGCCCCTGCCCCTGACCCTCAGGCCCCTGAGCCTGGTCATGCAGGGCGGTGGCCCCCTGGCACATACCCTGGTGCTGGTGCAGGTGGGCAGGCGGCTGGCCGGGGGGGGGGGCAAAAGAAGGGGTCTGCTGCTGCTGCTGCTGCTGCTGCTGCTGCTGCTGCTGCTGCTGACCTAGATAGAGCTCAGTACTGCATCTACTAGGAAGATGACAAGGCAGAGAGTAGCGCTAGGCCCCGACCCTGACCTGGTGCCCTGAACCTGGCCCTGGCCCTGACCCTGACCTTGACCCAACTTTCCACTTGTCACCTGGCCCCCCTCTGGCCCAGGCTGCGTACCCCGTGCAGTGGTGGGAGCGAAGAGCCGGCGGCTCAGTCTTCCGCACAGCCCGCTGGCAAGCAGTGAGGGAGAGGGAGTACCGCGGTCAGGTCCACCAGGTGCGCACCTCCACGTCACCCTCACCCTCACCACACCCCTACCCTCGACCCTTCACCCTGCATCACAGCTGCCCACCAACCCCTGCTCCACCCCCCGCCCTGCCCCACACCACGCCCTGCTCCACCCCCCCGCCCTGCCCCACACCACCCCATGCCCTGCCCTACCCCCCGGGCCTGGTCCCCAGGCGGAGTCCCTAGCCCTGCGCACCGTCCTGGGTGTGGAGCTGGAGCTGTGCAGGATGCAGCTGGACGCCCTGCCCCCTCCCCCCGCCTTGATGCCAGGGGGCCGGGACAGGGCTGCAGCGCACCCCCTGACACCTCACAGGGGCGGCCAGGCTGTGGATGAGGGGGAGGGGGAGGATGAGGAGGACGAGTATGTTGTGGAGCGGGCCTACGCCTCCCTGGTCGTCCACCATGGGTTGCTGCAGTCAGGGGTGTTGTTGGGGGTGGGGGAGGGGGGGGAGGCAGGGGGGGGAATGAGCCGCGGGGTGGGAGGGGGGGAGCAGGCTTCAGGGGTGCCGGGTGGGGGGGGCTTGGCGCTCCTGGGAGGGGCGGCTGCTGCCCTGGTGGCCAGGCTGGGGGGAGGAGATCGCATCGATCTGCAAAGGTGAGCCAGCACGCCACTACCTCTGCCATTGTGCGAGTGGGAGGGTGGGGGAGAGGGGGGAGGGGAGAGGGGGTGGGGGAGCTAGGCTGGGCTGGGGTGAGCTGACTCACTGGCTGTACTCAGCCCCCCAGCCCTGTTTCGTGTACAGCCATGCTCACTGCCCTTACCTGCCCAGTTTTCCTGCTGGCCTGGCCCACCTACCCTCACCCCTGCCCCGCCCTGCCTGCCTGCCCCCACCCCCCTGCCTGCCTGCCCCCACCCGCCAGGCACCTGGACAAGAGGCGCACCTTCCTGACCACCATGCTAGCTGCTAAGCGGCTCGAGGCGCTGGACCAGCTGTGCGGCCGACAAGCCTCTGGGGCCTGGGGGGGCGGCAGTGGTGGTGGGGGGGTCGGTGGGGAGGGGGGGCAGCGGCAGGCAGAGGGGGCAGCCTGGCCGCCCCCCTGCGGGGTGCCTGTGAGGCGATACAGGCTGTCCGAGGTGGTGCCCCTGCGACCCCTGGCAGGCCAGTGGCCGCGGCAGCCGCACCGCCCAGGTTCAGGTGAGGTGTGGGGTGCGGGGTTGGGGATGTTAGGGTTGGGGTATGGGGTGCAGGATAGGGGTACTGGGAAAGGAGGAGGGGGAGGGGGGCAGGCAGAGGGGGGGAGGGGGGCCAGGAGAGGGAGGAAGGGCAGTGCTCGCTGGGCCAGCGGTGTTGGCTGTGTCACACAATTGATGTGATGCGGGGACAGCCTAGGCCATGCAGCTTGCAGCCATGTATGCCAGGGCCACGGCTAGCAGCTGCCAGCCCCACAGCTGCCTGCCTCAACACCTTGCCCTGCCCCCTGCTGCCCTGCCCCCGCTTTAGACTTGAGGCTGCAACCTTCAGGTGCCCTGCTGCTGCACACCCCTCTCACTGCCCCATCACCTTGCCCCGCCCCCTGCCCCCTGCCCCCTGCCCCCTGCTGCCCTGCCCCCCCTGCAGGCCAGGCGCTGCTGCGCTGGTGGCGGCCCAGCGAGGAGGTTGAGGCGAACCTGAAGGAGGGCCAGGTGTTCCTCATGTCAGGCCTGGAGGTCACGGAGCGAAAGAGTGACCGGGGCAGGGCGGCGGGTGTGACCCCGGAGGGTCCCGCCAGCATGCTGGAGCTCAAGCCGGGGAAGCACAGCAGGTGGGGTGTGCTGCAGCTGCGCTGACAGGTCGCTGCCATGGAACGGTCATGATGGTGGTGGTGGTGATGGTGGTGACAATGATAGTGGTGGTGATGGTGGTGATAATGATGGTGGTGGTGGTGATGGTGGTGGTGATGATGGTGGTGATGATGGTGTAGTGATGGTGATGATAATGGAACGGTCATGGTGGTGGTGGTGGTGGTGGTGGTGGTAGTGAAGGGGTACTAGTGCGCTACACCACCCAGGGCAGTCACCTAGGGGGAAAGGGGGGAAAAGAGGAGAAATGGGCAGTCACCCTTGGAAGGGGTCCCAGCTGCGCAGGGCTTGGGGGTAAGGATGGCACGTGATGGTGGTGGTGGTGACGATGAGGGGGGCTGTGACACAGGGCAGACGCACTAAAAAAGAAAGAACGAAAGAAAGACTACTCCCTTGCCGTCGGGCGTGCAATAAGGGGGGGAGAGTAGCCCGGGGCACGGGTTCCTTGCTATCACACCACCGGGGAGGCCGTCGCACTTAGGGAAGGGGGGAGGTTCCCAGCTGCAGAAAGGCAGCCCCCTATGAGGCCATTGCGCCACCACCAAGGGGAAGGGGGGGAGAGGGGGGCCACACCACCCAGGCCAGGTGCCTGCAGCTGGGGTGGAGGGGGGGCTGGGTAGGGCTTGGGGCTCAGTTGCATGGCACGTCAACTCCCCTGGCTGGAGTCCTGTCAGGTGTGTGAGGAGTGTGATGACATGCGCCCGCATTGCTTCATGTGTGATGGTGTGATGAGTGTACCGTGAAACACATTGGTCAGGGGCCTCGTTTGATGACCTGTTTTTTCATATGTCCAACTCGCATGGCGCAGCCTGCTGCTGCATGGAGTGCTTATAAAATTTGCATGGAGCTGCGTGGCGCAGGCTGCACTGCATGGGACCGGCAGAGGCCTGGCTGCCTGCCCCCTCTGCTGCCGCCACCACCACCATAGTGACCGCTGGCACAGCAGCAGCAGCGCTGGCCGCCTGCTCCTCTGATGGACCCGGCACTGCACAGGCCCCCCTAGCTCTCCACCCCAACACTCACCCGCACTCAACCTCAACAGCCGCCCCCTCAGCCACCGCACCTGCCCACCCCACTCCAGCCCCCTGCTGGTCCCTCTCCAACTGGAGTGGCCCCAGGCCCCGCTTGAAGCTGGCTGACCTGCCCCTACTGGCCAGCATGCAGCAGCAGCAACAGCAGCAGCAGCAGCAGTTGAGGGGGCCAGGCAGTCAGGGGGGGGCGCCCTGCCCCATGGAGTTTGACTACCTGGGGCTGCTGGTGCATGCTGGACCCGTGATCAGTGCAGGCAAGCTGCATGTCGCCTAGCTATCCACCTTTATTATGTCACATGCAAGCACATGATGCAGCCCATGCATGTCTAAGCCCCATGCAAGCACATGATGCAGCCCATGCATGTCTAAGCCCCATGCAAGCACATGATGCAGCCCATGCATGTCTAAGCCCCATGCAAGCACACCATGCAGCTGCAGGCAGCCACATGGGGTGATCACTAGCCATGTGTAGTTCAGGGCCCACGCGGTGGCTAAGAGCTGCATGCACCTGCATGTGGCTGCATGTGGCTGCATGTGGCTGCATGTGGCTGCATGTGGCTGCATGTGGCTGCATGTGGCTGCATGCACCTGCATGTGGCTGCATGCACCTGCATGTGGCTGCATGTGGCTGCATGCACCTGCATGTGGCTGCATGTGGCTGCATGCACCTGCATGTGGCTGCATGTGGCTGCATGTGGCTGCATGTGGCTGCATGCACCTGCATGTGGCTGCATGTGGCTGCATGTGGCTGCATGTGGCTGCATGTGGCTGCATGTGGCTGCATGTGGCTGCATGTGGCTGCATGCACCTGCATGTGGCTGCATGTGGCTGCATGTGGCTGCATGTGGCTGCATGTGGCTGCATGTGGCTGCATGTGGCTGCATGTGGCTGCATGTGGCTGCATGCACCTGCATGCACCTGCATGTGGCTGCATGTGGCTGCATGTGACTGCATGTGGCTGCATGTGGCTGCATGTGGCTGCATGTGGCTGCATGTGGCTGCATGTGACTGAGTTGGATGCCTGCTGCTAGCACCTGCTGCCATCATCATCATCATCATCATCATCATCATCATCATCACCATCATCATCATCATCATCGTGTTGTGCGCAGCGCCACCCTCACCAGCTCAGGGCCCAGAGCCATACAGCTTCTGCTGAGGTGGCTGTGGTGGCTGAGGTGACTGCCTGCTGCTGTGCCCTCCCCCAGGCCCCTCAAGCACCTGCTCCCAGTGGCTGTTCCTCACTGACGACTCCTGCCAGCACCTGCACACTGCAGCCTCCAGCCCCACAGCAGCAGCTGCACACGGCCCCCAACACTACCCACACCAACCAAACCAACACCTGCACCAATACCAGGCTGGTTCACCACCACACCAGCAGCAGCAGCAGTGGCAGCAGCAGCAGCAGCAGCAGCCAGCGGGGGGGACTGCGGCTCTTGAGGCAGGGGTGAGGGGGGTTGGGGATGCTGGGCTGCAGGGGGGGCCTGGATCAGCCAAGGAGCCGCCCCCCTGGCTACTGGCGGTGCAGGTGAGGGCCAGACCCTGACACTGACCAACACCATGACTCAACAAGTGTCCACTGACAAGCCAATACTGCCCCTGACCCTTGACCCCTGACCCCTGACCCCTGACCCCTGACCCTTCACCGCTGACCCCTGAATCCGGATTAGCCCGTACCCCTGCACTCGGTTGACTGCCTGCCTTGTCCAGCTGCTCATGCTGTCACTGGCCATGCATGATCATAGCACTGCCATGCTTGCAGCTCATGGGGGCGCGTGAATCCCTGGACTTTCTGGACGCCAGCACGGACGTGGGCAAGCTGCTGCTACTAAGGTGTGACCCCTGCCACCCTGCCTTGCTCAATCCAGGCATCTGCTCCCAGGGCGAGGGCCAGAGCCAGGGCCCCAAGGCAGCCAGCTGCTAGTCAGAAGGTAGTGAGTAGCATGCTAGGGTGCCCCCTGCCCCTGCCCCTGCCCCTGCCCCTGCCCCTGCCCCTGCCCCTGCCCCTGCCCCTGCCCCTGCTGCTCTCACTGAAGGTGATGCAGTGTGTGTGCTGCTGCAGGCACCTGGTGGTGGTGTGTGAGGAGGGCGGCAGCTGCCTGTGGCGGGCGCTGGGCAGAGACACCTGCAGCCTGGTGCACCAGGCCAGTCGGCCGCCCTTCAGGTGAGAGACCAGACCAGACCAGACCAGTTTTGAAGCTGTTGTACACAATGCTGGGGGCGAGACAAAGCACCAGGCGCTTAACACATTAGGCTGACCATTCCATGCCAGCGGGGCAATACATGCAGCGCTTGTGATTGGTGTGCAGCACGTGTGATGTGTATTTGTTCAAGGCGGGAAGTGACAGCAGGAGTGGCAGCAGCAGTAGCAGCAGTAGCAGTAGAGTGGCGGTTGCAAAGCAGCGCAACACATGCTGGCCACGGTGTGTTGTATGGACCCGCACCACCTCAGCTGCCCAGCCCTTGATGTGCCGGACGCAGGGACGAGGGTCTGCGGGAGGTGGCAGCGTGGGCGGCGCAGCACAAGGCTGGCCTTGTGGCAGCAGCCCAGCAGAGGGCGCGAGTACTGCTGGCCGCTCGGGCCACCTAGATGCCGCCAGCACTGCTGTGCTGCTCCTGTAGCTGCGGGAGCAGAGGGGGTCTGGTACCGCTGGGTAGGTGGGAGAGGACCACGCTCAGCGCTGGCCTGGCCAGTTGGCCTCAACTGCCAACTGCCAACTGCCAAGGTGGCCTGGCCAGTGAGCAGATGAGGTAGCACACAGGGCATGTGGGGCGACATGAACAGCTGCGGCAGGCTACTATGCTTTGGGGTCGTTGGGTTGGTAGGTATGGTAGGCCGGGGATGGGGAACTTAAACAGGGCTGGGCGGGGCAGCTGCAGCTGGGAGGGGAAGGAGCAGGCAGCATTGCTGATGGCTGGGGTGGTGAGTGGTGTGGGCCTGGCAGAGTCGGGTCAGAACTGTGGGCTGGGACTGGGGTAGGGTTGGCAGCAGGTTCAGCAGCGGCAGGATGCAGCTGGGGCACACGAGCAAGAGCTGTGCCTGGCTACAGGCTTTCGGTTTGCTGGGGTTAATGGGTCCAGTAGGTTGACCTGAGTATGAGGATGAGGCTGGGAGGGGGAGGAAGCTGGAAGGGGTGGCATAGATGGGGGAACAAGGTGCGGCCAGAACCACCTCACACTGGAGAGTTTGAGGATGAGCTGGCTGAGCCTGCAATCCGGGTGTGGTGATGATCACAGCCAGAGTGAGCGCGAGTTACAGCTGCAAGGGGGTTAGTAATAATGAGGGTAGTGAAGAGGGGTGGCAGGTGCGGCTGAGGGTCAGGGTTATGCATCACCGCCTACCGGTTCAGCTTATAAATCTCCCTTGCAAAAGACTGCCTCAAGGAGGACGAGAAAGACTGACTTTTGGTGTCCGCTTCTTGCAAGAGATTGAGCAGGTTTGAGCGGTGTGGGGCTGTGGTCAGGGACAGGGCCTAGCCCAGAGCTGAGTCTGGGTGCCCCAGGTGCTCTGCTGGGCGTCAGGATGCTCAGCTGCTGCAAGGGCCGCCACATTGCTGCCGCATCACCGCAGCTCTTACTCCGCTGTCATTGAATTGCAGTGCCAGTGCATCACAAACATGAGACTGGGGTAAAGGAATGTAGCTCCTAAGTCGCAGTGACATGACATTGCCTAAGGCTGACATCACCTAGGGCTGGACCATGGTCTAAAGATGCAGACTTTTGTCTGGTGCCCTGCCCCCATGGTTGCCTCCCCACTTCCCTTTTGCCACTGCCGGAACTGCTGAGGGGCATGATACAGGCAAACACTCATGGACGGTGCAACATGCAGGGATTCTCAGTCACGCACCTTACTTTGTTGATGCAGCCATGCAAATAATCAAAGTCTTCAATTCCCATCAGTCACATTCTGCAAGCTGGAGGCTGTGAGGTGGCACAGAGGTGACCGGGTGGCATGGCGGTGTCCTGATGCCGCTGTGCTGGTAGCCGCGGTGCTGCCATCCAATCATTTGACCCAAGCTGGCCTAGCACTGAGGTCTCTGGGCTGGATCATCTCGGTGTGCGATTCGGTGTATCGTCGCATGTGGCGGACCGCGCACTTTCAGTGAGCTGCTGCCATCCTGCCTACGCTATGCACCTCCGTGCCTCCGCGGCATTTTGGGCCACAAGCTGAGGCATCGAGCAATGTTTAGCTGGCTTCGAAAGTGTGGGCAAAATGATATGCGCCATGCGCCATCTCTCGCGCAATTGATGCAGGTGGCAGCTCGGCAAGCTGGTCATCTAGCTGCCGCATCCATCTGCACTGCCCTCAGAGCCCTCTGGCCGCCAAAGCTCAGGCCGCATCCCCAGATCGGGATTGTGACTTTGACCGACACAGCAGGGACCGTGGAGCGGCTACAAATGGCGCCTCCTGCGGACACAAAACCGGAGGTAGAGGTCGCACCTGTTGCTGCAACACACCAGCACATGTCTCGTTGCGTCCCCACCATGCCGAGCTTATGTAGGTAGTAAAGCCAGGCTTCGAGCCGCTCTGGCACCATAGCCAACCCCCATAGCCTGACGCAGCCATGGGCGCTCACATCATTTTGTACTGTCTTGCATGGGCCACTGTGCAAATGCCTAGTGGGCATTGCCTGGCCACCTGGCGTGGCTGCCGTCGTCCCCCCCTGCCTTCCTATATGCTTCGGTGCCTTGCTCCTGTCTGTGCCACTTCCATGCCTGGCAGTGCATGCATGCATGCATGCATGCATGTTGTAAGCAAGGTGGGTACTAGCCCACCCACCCACCCATGCTGCTGCCCGTGCAGGCCGCTGGGTCCCATGCCCGCCGTGACCTGCTACTGGAGATCCAGGCGGCAGCTCAGGCAAAGTGGAAAGCATCCAAGGTGTTTGAGGTCGACGCGCCGGCGGAAGGTGAGCCCCACAGCGCCCTGCCATGCCCCCCCCGTCACCCACCCCCCTTTCTGAGTGCCAGGCTCCCCCTGAACCCTGCAGTCTTAGGGGCCAGGGGCACTGGGCAGCAGCAGGGGCAGCAGCAGGGGCAGCTAGGTGCTGGTCAGCAACACTGCTGCTGGCAGCTTCGACGTGCAGGGGCGGCAGGGGCGGCAGGGGCAGCAGCAGGGGCAGCAGGGGCAGCAGCAACAGCAGCAGCAGCAGCAGCAGCAGGCGCCCCTGACCCCCCGCCTGACACCCCACTTGCCTGCCTGTGTCCAGGGGAGCCTGATGTGGGCAAGTACTTTGGCAACTTCCCCTACCCCTACATGAACGGCCTGCTGCACCTGGGCCACGCCTTCACCATCACCAAGGTCGGGCTCTGCGCCACAACAGCCAGCTGACCAGCCCTGAGGCACAGCAGGACCCCTGTGGCCCCCCTCATCCTCCTCCCCACACTCCCTTCACCACACCCCCCTGCCCTCAACCCCCTGCCCCTCACCGCCATGCTGTGGGGCAACCCCCTTACCCCCTGCCCCACAGCACGGCAGCCCCCTCCCCCTTGCCCCTGGATGACCTGGAGCCTGTGATACCAGTGGGTTAGGCCAAGGCTCAGGAGCGTGATCAGGACCCAGTGCCTGATCAGGACCCAGTGCCTGATCAGGACCTAGTGCCTGATCAGGACCCAGTGCCTGATCCGGACACCATGCCTGATCAGGACACAGTGCCTGATGCGGACACAGTGCCTGAAAGGACTCCTACCAGGACCTCTGGGTGCAGTGAGCCGACCCTCCCTGCTGCCAGTTGCTGATCAATGGCTCAGGAGCCTAGTCAGGACTTGATGGCCAACCAGGAGCAGTGACTGCCCCCACCGACTCACTGCCCGCACACTCGCAACACCACGACACAGGCCCTGTCCCCCTGATGCTGCACTCAGCTCAGCGGACCCTCGGGACACCTTGGTGCTGCTGTCAGCACACCCCCAGCTTCCAGCCCCTGGCGCTACGGATCTGGGCACACGTGAATAGGGCAAATGAAGGAAGCAAACACTGCCCCTCACCCCTGCCCCCCCCCCCCCTGCCACCCCTCACCCCCTGCCCCCCCTCACCCCGCAGCCCTCTACCCCTTCTACCCGCCCCCTCACTGGCCCTTTGCCCCCCCCTTGCCCTGCCCTGGCCCTGCCCCGGCCCCTGCAGCTGGAGTTTGCCACCGCGTACCACCGGCTGTGCGGCAAGAGGGTGCTGTTTCCCCAGGGCTTCCACTGCACCGGCATGCCCATCAAGGTGGACTGACTGGACCTGGCGGCACGCACACACACACACATACACATACACACAGATTCACACACACTGACATACACACAGACAGCGGCAGCGCTCAGTGCAACCGCGCAGCACCTGCCCCTCATGGCCGCACCTGGCTGCCAGCAGCGCCTGGCTGTAGGGCCTGCCAGCTCCATTGCCTGAATAGGCAGCAGGGCCTGGCAGCAGCACACAGCAGCAGCGGAGGTGTTGCCTGTGTAGGTGCCAGGCAGGGGCGCTGGCGCTGACGTTGCCTGATCAGGAGGCGGCGGCAGAACTCACCTGCCTCTACCTGACACCCAGCACCCCCCTGCCTGCCTCCCCACCATCCTGCCTGCCTGAACTCGTTTGCCGTGCGTCCCCCTTCCACCTGCCATCTCCCTCTTCCCTGCCTCTCTGCCCCAACCAGCCTGCCCCTAACCCTAGCCCTAGCCCTAGCCCTGGCCCTAGCCCTAGCCCTAGCCCTAGCCCTAGCCCTAGCCCTCCCCCCCTGCCCCCCTGCCCCTGGCTGCTGCAGGCGTGTGCCGACAAGCTTGACTTTGAGCTGCGCACCTACGGCTGCCCCCCCGTGTTCCCCTCAGAGGAGGAGGCTGCGGCAGCGGCAGTGGCGGCAGAGCAGCAGCAGGCGGCGGTGAACGGAGCTGCAGAGGTGAGGAACATGAGGGGGGCTGTGGTCAGTGGCAGGGGGGGGCGGGGCCAGGGCCAGGGGCATGTGAACAGGTCAGTTTGTTTTGCAACCGCTGGACGGATGGCCGCTCAGCTATATGGCCAGAAGTAGCAGGCGGTGGGCAAGGTCAGGTGGTCAGGGGCCCAGCCCCAGCCCCAGCTCCAGCCCCAGCCCCAGCCCCAGCCCCAGCCCCACCTTCCTCCTACACCTGGCTGCACCTGGCTGCTGAGGCTGTGGCCCTGCTGCTGATGCCCCTGCTGCTGCTGCCCCCTGCCCCCCCCCTGCCCCCCCTTGCAGGTGAAGGACCCAGCCAAGTTCGCCGGCAAGAAGAGCAAGGCCGCGGCCAAGAAGGGCCCAGGGGCAACCCAGTGGGGCATCCTGCGCCTCAGCGGCATCCCGGAGGAGGAGATCCCCAGGTTCAGGTCAGGCAAGGTCTGGGCCCTACCGCAGTTTCAGGTCAGGGGCGGGGCCCAGGGGCAGGACAGGGCGGGGCGGGGCGGCCACAGGCCCCTCCTTCACTTTGAACTAACCTCTCTTGCTCCCCTGACCCCTGACCCCTGACCCCTGACCCCTAACCCCTGACCCCTGACCCCTGACCCCTGACCCCTGCCAGGGCTACGGAGCATTGGCTGCGCTACTTCCCCCCGCTGGCCATGCAGCACATGACAGCGCTTGGCTGCGGGGTGGACTGGCGCCGCTCCTTCATCACCACCGACATGAACCCCTACTATGACTCCTTCGTGCGCTGGTGGGCCGCTGCAGGCCAGCACCCTGCTGCAATGGCCATGCAGCGTCACCACCCCCACCCACCACCATCTGCATGCGGCTCGCGGGGCATGAGGCTTACTACCAGATCAGGCAGACCAGGCCCCCCTCCCACACACACTCACACCCCAAACCTACCCCAGCACCCCCCCCCCCACCATCCCACCCCACCCCACCCCACTCCCCACACACATGTTTTTCCTTGCCAGACATCCTTGCTGCCATGCATCCCTACAACTCAAACCCACTGCCATGCAAGTCCTCTGACAAGACGAGCGGCTTGAACCACCCGCAGCTGGCCTATTGGTATGGACTATCAACGGGACACTAGGCACTGCTGCAAGCCCTGGTGTTGGAAGTTGATGTGGGGTCATAAGCCAAGCCTATTAGTGCACTTCTGCTGCCACCACCACTTGTGCCATCAGTGGCACCACCACAACCACTGCAACCACCCACCATCACAACCACCACAACTACCACAACCATCGGGGATCACGTGCACTTTCATGCGCCCTCATGTTGTTTGCGTGTTGCGTTAGCGGCAATGGTGTTCTGAGTTATCCTTCACAGATCAGGGCGTAGTCAACATGTGCCTGGGAGTGAGACCCCCGCTAGAATACCTCACTACTCAAACTGTTTACAAGGGACTGGATATCTTCCAGATATTCATCCCTATGCGACCTTACTCAACATGGTCACGTAACATTCCCAGGCACATGTTGACTACGCCCTGATGTGTGAATGATAACTCATGATACCAATGCCGCTAACGCAACATTCATGCGGGTCATGCGGGTCAGCGCCGGCATCAAGGGCCCCTGTAGCCCTGTTTAGGATGGGCCTAGCCGGGGGTTGATCCCCTGACCTGTGGGCTGTGGTTTGCGTTGGCCACAGGCACTTTTGGTGCATGTACCGCATGGGCAAGATCATCAAGGACAAAAGGTGGGCCAGGGGTCAGCTGGTCAGGGGCGGGCACAGCAGGGTGGGAGGGATGCGGCTAGCATGGCGCAGAGCTGTGACCACACAGCGCTCGTGTCTGGCACACTTGCCTTGACTGAGGCTGCGCTGTCCACCCTCCACCCTCCACCCTCCACCCTCCCTGTCCTGATACCAGTCTGGCAAGCGGCTGCCCCCCCTGCCCCTCCTTGCCCCCTGCTGCCCGGCTCCTCCTCCACCTGCCCTTCCTGCCCCAGCTGCCCCTCCTGCCCCTGCTGCCGCCCTCCCGGCCCCCGCTGCCGCCCACCTGCCCCCCAGCTGCCCCCGCTGCCCCCGCCTGCAGGAACACAATCTACTCCCCGCTGGACCAGCAGCCCTGTGCTGACCACGACCGCGCCTCAGGGGAAGGCAGCAACCCGCAGGACTACACCCTCATCAAGCTGGAGGTCCTGGAGCTGCCCGGTGAGGGGCAGCAGCACCCCTCCCACCCCCCCCCCTCAAACCCCTGACCCCTGCTTTACCCCCCCCACATGCTATGATAGGGGCAGCAGCCCCCCTCCCCTCCCCCCCTCCCTGCTGTACCCCTGACCCCTGTGCCATGACCTGCCGCCAGGGAGGGGGTGGGGGGGCAGGCGGGGAAAGGGGGGGACGGCATAGCTGCACTCAGGGGCGCGCTTCCTCCCCTCCCCCCCAGCGTGGCCCCCCTTGCTGCTCCCCTGCTTACCCGCCCACTTGCCTGGCCCCACCCATGTCAGCTTGCTGTGCCTGGACGCCACCCTCATCTCCCCCCCTCCCCTCCCCCCCTTCCCCCCGCAGGGCCGTCTGTCAGCCTTGTCAGGCGCAGGCAAGGGTGTTTCCTGCTGGCGGCCACCCTTGCGGCCTGAGACCATGTACGGCCAGACCAACTGCTGGGCGCTGCCTGAGGGGCAGTACGGCGCCTACAGGGGCTTGGAGGGGGAGGTGTATGTGGTCACTGAGCGGGCCTGCGCTCAACATGGCGTACCAGGTCAGGGCGGGGAGGGGGAGGGGGCCAGGGGTCAGAGGGGGAGGGGGAGGGGGGAGGGGGAGGGGGAGGGGGGGGAGGGGGGAGGGGGAGGGGGGAGGGGGAGGGGGAGGGGGAGGGGGAAGGGGGGGAGGGGGGAGGGGGGAGGGGGAGGGGGAGGGGGGGGAGGGGGGGGAGGGGCTTTTCAGCTGCTAGGGTTTGGGTGCAGTTTCCCAGGCGCCGCCCTTCAGGCTGCCTGCTGGTGACTGTGTGGTGAGCAGGAGAAGCTGCCGGTGCGGGGCCAGCCTGAGTGCCTGCTGAGCCTGACGGGCCAGGACCTGATCGGGGTGCCGCTGAGGGCGCCCAGGGCACAGTATGAGAGGGTGTGAGTCAGGGGTGGGGGTGAGGGGGGGCGGCAGGGGGGGGCTGAGGCAGCGCAGTTTGCATGGGGGCAGTACATGGCAGGGCATGTGGGAGGTGCATGTGCTGTCATGAGGTGCACCTACCCAGTAAGGTGCGGTGTGCTGCTTGACACTTGGGGCAAAAGGGGCTGCTGCCGCCGCTCCATTCCTTCACGATGACTGTACCCCAGCACACCGCTGTGTGTCGTTTTTCACAGGACGTGCTCTGTCCTGCCCTTGACACACCTTGACCACTACCACCTTGACACACCTTGACACACCTTGACAACACCTTGACACACCACCCCGGCAGCTGCAGAGACATTGCTCCCCCCTGTACTGCGTCCTGTGCTGTGTTGAGCATAGCGGCTCGGGCCACCTGAGCTGAGAGGGGAGTGTCTGCCTGGGTCAGTGTTGCGTCTTGTGCTGTGCTGTGCTGGGGTGCATGCCGGCAGTGGTGAGGGATGGAGGCAAGGCAGCCGCTAGGGGCCTGTCCAGGGGCTGCTGGTGTGGCCCCCCCCCGGGTCGCTGGTCCAGGGGTTGGGCTGCTGGGCTGGCGCAGGTACGTGCTGCCGCTGCTGACCATCCTGACCACCAAGGGCACAGGCATCGTGACCAGCGTGCCCTCAGACTCCCCGGACGAACATCGCACTGCAGGCGGGTGGGGGGCAGGCGGGCGGTAGGGCAGGCGGGTGGTGGGGCAGACGTGCAGTGCCGCAGGCCTGTCAGTGCTGCCCTGCATCCCCCCCTGTGGCCCCCCTCAATAGGGCCTAGGGGCTGCAGTGCTGGCTGCCCTGTGGCCCGGCTGTTCTGATGGCAGTGCTGGACCCTGAGGCAGGGCTAGGCTGCTGGCTGGCTGTGCCTGGCTGCCCTGATGGCAGCAGCGCTGGCCTCGTCGCTGGCCCTAAGGCAGGCAGGGCCAGGTCATGTGAGGTAGCTGCCATGTGGGCTGTGCAGCAGGCTGGCAAGCATGGAACAGGGTGGTGTGAACCTCCAGCACCTCCAGTGAGCTCCGGCTGTGCACTTCCATAGGCCCATGCACAGCCTGCACAGCACAAACTCCATAGGTCCATGCTTAGGCGAGACTGTGCCTTCGATGCAGATGCCCTCACACACAAAATGGGACAGGGGTCAGGCTTTGCCAGCGTTGTGTGGTGTTCAGGGCAGGCAAACCAGTTTAGAGTACCTAAGTGAAGTGGGTAACCAAGTGCGTGGGCTGCACCCTGCCCCTGGTGCAGCTGAAGGCCAGCTTGCAGGACCTGCTCTCCAGGGTGATAGCTTGCATTGCCTAACATCAACCTGCTATGTATTGATATAGTCTTTTATAAGTATATGGCAAGGAGCTCTTTGC
>JASKMD010000006.1:2220312-2254313 GCA_030144725.1 Haematococcus lacustris
CTAACCGGGTGTGACACCTCACCGCACCTCCACCTGACCCTGACCAAGCCATGGCCGCAGCAGGAGCCCCAACTCCCCCCCTCCCCCCCCACACACCTTGCCGCCCCTCTGTCCCCCAGCCGCCCCCTATGGCTCTAGGTCCCCCTCCCGCCCCCAGCTGCCCCCAGCCGCCTGTGCCCCCCAAACCCTTGCATGCCCTGCACGCCCTGCTGCCCACCTGACCCAGGTGTGGGACGCTGTGCTGCTGGGCAAGCCGCTGCCTGCTGACTGCCGCGTGCCGGGGGAGGGTAGTGGCGGCCATGCAGCGAGAGTTTGAGTTCTGGTACCCTTGGGACTTGCGAGTGTCAGGCAAGGTGTGACCTCTCACTCCTCACGCCTCACTCCTCGCACCCCTCACCCCACATCACATCTCATCACACAGTCTTAGAATCCTCACGTCCTTTGCATCACTCCAAAACCTCCATTACCCTGGCCCTGAGGCCCTGTCACCGTCTCCCTGACCCCCTGGAAAACTCCTCCACCCCTCCCCCTTCCCCCCCTCCACCCCTCCCTTCCACCCCTCCCCCTTCTCCCCTCCCACCCCCCCCTCCACCCCCTCCCCCTCCCCCCAGGACCTGATCAACAACCACCTGACCATGTCCCTGTACAACCATACCGCCATGTGGGCCAGCCACCCCGACAAGTGGCCGCGCGCCATACGCTGCAACGGCCACCTGCTGCTGAACAGCGAGAAGATGAGCAAGAGCACCGGCAACTTCAAGACGCTGCATGAGGTCAGGCAGCAGCCAGCAGGCCAGCGAGGAGGGGGGGGGGGCGGGCTGGCTGCTGGTTGTAAAGGGGGGCCCAGGGGCTGACTAGCTGGGGGGGCCAGGAGTGGCTGGGGGGCAGTCTGGATGTAGATAAGGGAGGAAGGGGTGGGGCAAGGGGGTGGGGCAAGGGGGGGGGCGGGGGCGGATGAGCCTGACTGGCTGGTGTGGGGATTATGGCCTTAGGGTAGGATGCCCAGCTGGGGAAGAGGTGGGGGGGGGCGCCCCCATGACCCAGGCCCTTGTCCGGGGTCCAGACACCTCCCTGGGCAACTGCTGCTGCTCCTGCTGCTCCCCCTACCCCGTAGCCTGACCCCTGGCCTGACCCCTGGCCTGACCCCTGCCCCCCCCTCTGCTGCTGAGCTCAGGCCATCCAGGAGTTTGGCGCTGACGCGGCACGCTGGGCCCTGGCTGACGCGGGGGATGGCCTGGACGACGCCAACTTCGAGACTAGCACGGCCAACGCCGCCATCCTGCGCATCACACGCGAGCTAGCCTGGGTGGAGGAGGTGCTGGCGGCAGGTTCAGGTGGGGGGGAGGGGGGCGGGAGGCAGGGGGAAGGGGAAGGCGAGGGGGAAGGGGGGGGATGAGGGGGATTGTAGGCAGGTGGGGCAGGTGGGGGATGTCAGGCGAGCGTGACAAGCAAGCAAGTGCAGAGCAGACTGGCAGCAGGGGCAGGGGCAGGGGCAGGGGGGCAGGGGGCAGGGGCAGGGGCAGGGGCAGGGGCAGGGGCAGGGGCAGGGGCAGGGGCAGGGGCAGGGCAGGCTGCCTACCTGCTGCCTTGACCCCAGGGGTGCAGGCCCCTCGCTGCAGGCAGGCAGGCAGGCAGGCAGTGTGTGTATTGGGTGCAGGGCTGAGGGAGGGGGAGCCAGCGCTGCTGTACGACCGCATCTTTGCAAACGCCATCGCCATCGCCATCGTGCGCACTAAGGTCAGGCCCAAGCCCAGGCAGGACGGCCCCCCCCCCCTCCCCCTGGAGTTGGCCCCGCCCCTTCAGGCCTAGACCCATAGGACCCCCCCGCCCTGCCCCCTTACACCATTCCCCCCACCCCCACCCCCTGCTCCCCACTATTGTGATCCCCCCCCCTGAAGTTGCCCCCGCCCTAATGCCTTGCCGCCCTCCTTGCCGCCCGCCTTGGCCGCTTGCCTCACTCCCTCACTCGCCCCCTGTGTCCCTCCCCCCCTTCCCTTACCCCCACACCTGCCCCCCTCCCCCACCCCACCCCCTTACCCCTCACCCCCTTCGCCCCCCCCCCCCCCTGGTGCAGGAGGCGTACGAGCGCATGACGTTCCGCGAGGCGCTCAAGGCAGCGGCCTATGACCTGAGCAACGCACGCGACATCTACCGCTTTGCATGCGGCCCGCACGGCATGCACCGCCAGCTGGTGGAGAGATATGTGGAGGTGAGGAGGTGGGGGGGCGGGGGCGGGTGTGTGGGCCGGTGTCTGTGGGGGCGGGTGGGGGGGGGCGTGGCCAGGTCAGCCAGGGCTGCAGCTGCTAGGAGACTGACTGGCAGCGATGGGCTTAACTGTTCACTGCTTAGTGGGAGCAGGCCACGCCCCAGGCGGTAGCTCCTCCCTTAATGCACGCCGGTGAATACCGGAGTAGTCTTCTTCTTCTTCTTCTTCTTCTTCTTCTTCTTCTTCTTCTTCTTCTTCTTCTTCTTCTTCTTCTTCTTCTTCTTCTTCTTCTTCTGTTCACTGCTGGCAGACATCAGGCTAGCCGTTGCTGCTGCTGCATGCCCCTCGGCCCGCCTGCCTGCGCGTCACCTGCCTGCAGTGTGTGGCCAGGTGTGTGGCCTGCTGCTGCTGCTGCTGCTGCTGCTGCTGCTGCTGCTGCTGCTGCTGCTGCTGCTGCTGCTGCTGCTGCTGCTGCTGCTGCTGCTGCTGCTGCTGCTGCTGCTGCTGCTGCTGCTGCTGCTGCTGCTGCTGCTGCTGCTGCTGCTGCTGCTGCTGCTGCTGCTGCTGCTGCAGGTGAGCGCCAAGCTGCTGGCCCCCATCACCCCGCACACCTCAGAGCATGTGTGGGGGCAGCTGCTGCGCAGGCCAGGCACGGTGCTGACCTCTGGCTGGCCCACAGGTGGGCAGGGGGGAGGGGGGAGGGGGGTGGGGGGTGGGGGGGAGGGGGGAGGGGGGAGGGGGGAGGGGGGAAGGGGGAAGGGGAGGCAGGAAGGGGTGGGGATGCGTTGAAAGTAGGTCTTGTCTACCTGGTCTTGTCTACCTTGTCTACCTACTTGGTCAGCAGCAGCAGCAGCAGCAGCAGCAGCAGCAGTGCGCAAGCAGACGGTGTGAGGGGCAGCAGCTGCCACCATGTGGCTCATCAACACCATCAGACTGCGCCTGACGTCCTGCTGCCCCTGCTGCTGCCGCCACTGCCACTGCTGCCGCCACCGCTGCTGCTGCTGCTGCTGCTTCAGGTGCGGAGCCGGACTTTGTGATGCAGCGTGCGGCCCAGTACATCGAGGACTTCATCCCGGACCTGCGCAAACAAATACAGAAGGCTGAGGCGCCGCCCAAGAAGGCAAAGCCGGGCACACAGGTGATGCAGCCAGCCAGCCAGCCAGCCAGCCAGCACCCTGTGACCCCCCCCCGGCACCCCCTCCCCCCCTCCCCGGCCCCCTCTTCTCATGAGACTATGACTAGCCAGAGATGATTGAGGCATTGGGCTGCATGGCATCGTCATCTTTATCACTCTCACATGATGTTGCCATGCGGCCATGCTGCAGCAATGCGGCCTTGGATTGATTGAGAGTAGGAGCCCAGGGCAGTCACACTGGGGGTGCTGCCGCTGCTGCTGCTGCTGCTGCTGCTGCTGTAGGTGGTGGCGCAGCAGGTGGTGCATGCGGACGTGTTTGTGGCGGAGCAGTTCATTGGGTGGCAGCAGAAGGTGCTGCAGGCGCTGCAGGCAGCATACCAGCCAGCCACCAAGGTGAGCAGGGCAGGGGCAGGGGCAGGGGCAGGGGCAGGGGCAGGGGCAGGGGCAGGGGCAGGGGCAGGGGCAGGGGGGCAGGGGTGGTGGAGGTGCGTCTGCTGCTACGCTGCATTGCAGTTGCATGAGACCCTCAATATTCTCACTGCCTCCTCTGCTGCTGCCGCTGCTGGTGGCAGGACTTTGCCGGGGACGTGACGGCCAAGGTGATGGCGGCGCTGCAGGCGGAGCAGGCAATGGCAGGGAAGAGTGAGAAGGAGGTGAGGAGTTGGGGGGGTGCGGTCAGAGGGAAGGAGTAGGGGGTTTGGGGGAACAGCAGGGAAGGAAGAGGGAGTGAGGGGGCACGTATGGAGGGAGGGGGAGGGCAGCATGCGGCTCGCATGATTTGCCATGGTCACAGGGGTAGCAAGGGGCTTTGCAAGGTGGCAGGGGAGGGGGGGTGTTGATTTGGTCGACTGCTGCGCTGCTGGCCCACCGTGCTGCTGCCATACTGCAATCTGGGCCAGCTGAGTGCCAGCCTGTGGCCCTGGACAGCCCACTCGCCATCCTGTGTGTTGCTCACAGCGTGCAGTGTGCAGCTTGCAGCGTGCAGCCACTGGCAGCTCCTTGACCCTGCTGTTGGCACGGAGCCAGTCATGGGCAGGGCTGATGCTTGCATGCTACCAGGTGAAGGCGCTGGCGCTGCCCTTCGCCAAGTTCAAGATGGAGGAAGCCAAGGCCGGTGGGCCCCAGGTGGGGGGGAGGTGGGGGGTGGGGCATCAAGGAGAGCCTGAGCGCCCCTGCAGGGGGGTGCCCTCTCCGCTGTGTGGCTGTCATGTTGAGCTGCCAGGGCCTGGGTGAGCGGCTCAGTGCCCCTGCCTCTCCAAGCCCGTCCTGCCCTAGGGGGAGCTGGGTGGGGAGGGGAGGGACAGGTGGGCTGTTGAGAGAGTTCATAGGCTCCGCCTCTTGTTGCCGCAATGCCAGTGTGCCAGTGTGCAAGGTTGGAGTGTTGTAGGTGTTGGACGTGAAGCTACCCTTCAACGAGCGCGAGCTGCTGGAGGACAACCTGTCCTACATCACTCGCACACTGAAGCTGGAATCCCTCGCCGTGCATCGGGTCACCGACGACCAGGCAGTCGCCGCGCTCGGCAAGCCGGTGGACGTGGCGGCAGCCTACCCCGGCTGCCCGGTGTGCGTGTTGAAAACGCAGGCGGCTAGCAGCTGAGACCAAGGTTCGGTTGTCGGGGTCGAAGCCGGATGTGGTTTTGAGAGAACGAAGCGTGCGATGTGCATAGTAACCTTTCGACGCAATTTTTCCGATGCCAAGTTCGGCGGCCCCATGCTGTAGTGCTTTGCTCTTACCCGGTTGCAAATCTTGCATCCCTATCCTGATCGCTGTGCAGGTCTAAGTAGCTGGGTAGAGCTATATGTGTGTCTGAGCCAGATGCAGCACAACAACCTGCTCAGTGGCGTGGGTGTTAGTAGCAACAGGTTAATAGGAACACACTATCACCTTTGAGGAATTATGTAGAGGCTCGCCAGGATAGGAACACAGGGTCCTTGGAGACCATCACGTTGCGTAGCATGATTAGAGACCACGTGGCTGAGACGCGGCGTCGTTTTGATTACCAGGGGTAGGTCTTCTGTTAGTTGGGGCCACCTGAGTCAAAGCGCGCTTCATGACGAACCATGCTGGACCCCAAAGACGGCTAACGGTAAGGGCATACAGCTCGGTTTTGGCTGAGGCCAGTCGTTGCACCAGAGGTCCTTGGCATATGTACCCACACCTGTTGTCAAACAAGCTTCGCCTGAGTTGGCGCTGAATGGCTTAACTGCATTGTCCAACACACCGAACGTCCCTGCGTCAACCCTGGGTTCTATCTACAATAACTTATCGACTTATCCGGCATGGTTTCTCGTGCCTGACGCCCTCTCGCATGCTGCAGCATGTCCATGCCGGCAACTTGCAGAACACGCGAAGGTAATGATCGACGCAATTGTAACTAGGCGCGCAGCCAACATGGCGTGCGCGCCAGGCACAGCAAAGTTGCTATCTCGCAGGCTAGGCAGCCCAGAGGGTAGAGCACGATGCTCGAATCCCAAGGCGCTGCTGGTGCCAGGGCTGGCCTCCAGCTGGACTCAGTCGTCCATCTAGTGTACAGCCCGAGCAAGACCCGCTACCACATCCTTGTCAAATGCTCGCTGAGGTTTGAGCGGCCAGCTCAATCAAGGCAGTCATTGGCGCAGCACCCGCGGGGTGCAACGCCGGGCCTCGGCCTGGGTGCAGGCGGCACGTACAGATCATCAGGGTGGACCCGACCAGTGGCGCCCTCAAATTCACGTTCACCTATGGCAAGGACATGTTTCCTGCCGAGGTGGGTCGGGTTTTGACTAGCTCGCACCTCCAGCTCAGCGTGTTGAAGCAAACAGCGCTGTGCGCTACGCTTGCAGGCGCAAGCCATGGAGTTCTTGAAGCACGACGGCCCGCTGGAGGTGAGGGGCCTGTCGTGTTACGCTGTCAGTTCCATTGAAGCAACAGCTGGCTGTCGCCAATGCTGGATGGCTAAATAGGTGGTCGCTACCGGCAAGCACGTCTTGGGCTACGTCGTCATCGGGCCCACCGGCCACCTACTGCTCGCTGAATCTGTGCGAGTGTCCGCTACGTTACCAGGCAATCACCAGGTCAAGGCAGTCACAACGTCTCGCTGGCACAAGGTTGCTTTGCAGGTACGGGCTTGCCTACCGTAGATGTCCTCTTCCTTCCAGGTTTGGAGTATAGGTGGAGCTGCAGGAACATCATTTGCAAGCGGCTGCTGGCACCGTTCCCATCACCCAGGCTCATTCGTTTGCCGTGCATGCACTTTGGGCATGCATTTGTCCTGATGACATGGGCGTGTCAAGCTGCACTGCAGCTCCTGCCTGGGGCGGTCAACAGCATTGGTCAGCCACCTCCTGAACCAGACCTGATGTCAATGAGCCCAGCAGCCAGGGAGGAGTACATGCGGGGTGTGGAGAAAATCACCACCTTCCAAGTGGATGGTGTGTACGCAATGCAGCAGCACACACACACACCCATACGCAATCACAGTGCACATCACGGCAAGAGGGAACAAGCGTCACGCAGAGGGCATGGCCGAGCAAGATGTTGGCCCTGCCCCATGGCGATGGCGCAGGGGCCCACTTCTTCTGTGAGACACTCGACATCACACGACCCTTCCCCAGTGACCGGCCCTCCACACAGCCCAGCTGGGAGTTTGTATGGAACCGATGGCTGACCATGTCATTCCGTGGCATTGGGCTGGACTTTGTCTGCCCACATCTGCTGCAGGTATGATGATGGTGGTTTTGCACCCCGTGATGACTTGCAGCCTGGTGTATGTATTCACAAGCTCTGCTACAGTTCAGGCCTGTAAAAATCTGAAGCATAGTCAGCATGCAGTGCCCGTCACTTACATAGCTCCACCACTCTTGTGCGCTCCTGTGTCAGGGCTTGTGTGAGGGGCGCCAACTGCAAGACTTTGACGGCGCACCCTACCACTTGGCACTCATCAGCAGGCGTGGGCGGCTGCACGTTGGCCCTCGCTACAAGGCGCGCGGCCTGAACGACTATGCAGAACCAGCCAATGAGATAGAGGTGGAGCAGGTGCTGTGGCGCCGGCCAGGCAGCAAAGACGCCCAGTCACCAACAGCGTGGTCACGCTATGTATGGCGGCGGGGCAGTGTGCCCCTCTGGTGGGGTGTGCACCTGAGAAACGGCATCGGGGAGGCAGAGATAAAGATCAAGGAGCGCAACACCTTCAAAGGCAGCAGGCGGTAAGGCAGGGCGGCTGCCAACCCCAGCAAGGCAGGAGAAAAGAGCAGGTGGTGCTTGCGCCTCCTCAGCCGTGGGCCCCCACCCCATGTTTGCTTACTTATGGAATGCAGGTTTGTCCGGAGGCTACAGAAACGATACACCCCAGCCCACCACCTTGACCCAGAGACCCTCAGTGAGGGTGGTGCAGCTTCCACAACAGCCACCAGCTCACTGTCTGGCACCACAGGCACGCTGGAAGCAGCAGCTGCAGGCGGCAGTGGCGCAGGGGCAGCAGCCCAGGCTCCAGGCCGCACAGTCGCAGCCGACCCGTCCCTCAGCGTGCCGGTGCTCTTCGTCAGCCTGCTGCGGAAAGGCACGCCCAACCAGGACAGGTCTGAGGCCAAGCTGGCCTCTGCCTTTGACTACGTGAGCAGGGGGCCCCCTGGGCAGGGGACTCTTCAGCTGGCAGCAGAACAGGGGCCACCAGGGCAGTAAATGGAGGCGGGAAGGGAGCTATGTTCAGCACATCAGTCCTGCATTGTCGCCATGGTGGTGCAGTTAGCTCACAGGGCGAGTAAAGGTGCTGCGGCCCACTGACCAGCACCTGGGTGCATGGTCATCTATGCAGATGGCAAACGCTCTGCGTAAAGAGCACAACCTCCCGCTCGACTACGTGGCCATTGACTGGCATGAAATGGACAAGCAGCTGGGCAGCTGCGGCATCGTGGAAGCCTACTGGCAGGCTGTGAGTGCTGCCCGCAGCCCTTGATGCAAGCTGCTGCTGGGTTTGTCATTGCATGGCACGAAGCACATGGCACCATCACCGTGGGGCAGCGGCAGGTGGGGTAAGCTATGATGACCAAGCAATTGAGTCTAATACTGATGTTCCCTGACGTCCTATTTGCCAAGACTGAGCTCCCAATACACTCCACCTGTGCCATATGTGTGTGTGTGTGTTGCATTGCTGGCATGCCGAATGCCATACCCCTCCCCACCCAACTCTTTGCAATGCACCCGGCTGGCATATGAGTGCGGCGCTGTGGAGAGGATGCTGCTCTCTCTCCCTCTTCAGATCAAGGGCCTGCTGCCTAAGCATGGCTTTGCCCTTGGAGAGATGCGAAAGACAGACCAAGACCACTATGACTTGGCACGAGGTGAGTGGCATCCACTCACCAGCCACCTTGATGACTGTTAGACAGCCGCATGTGCCTGGCACAGTGTTGTGTCTGGGCTTGCACATGTGTTGCAGCCGGGGTGGAGCCGCCGCAGACATCAGCGGCAGCCTCAGCCCTCCCTCGCCAGGTTAGCTGGGCAGGTCTGGGCTGGCAGTGCAAGTGGTTTCGGCAGCAGCGGGGTGTGGCACGCTACAACTGTGCCGACAGCCTGGACCGCACCAACGTGGGCTCCTTCTACGGCGCCACCCAGGTGAGCTGCAGACTGATGCCTCCGATGATGTTTGTATCCTTCATGACCCAATCGCGATGAGTAACGGGTGTGACCATTCCAACCAATGGGTGTAGCTAGTATGACTGCCAGTCTGGTATGGCTCATGCAGTTGTTCTGCCGCAATGCGCTCACCATTGCTTGCTCCCATCCCATATCCACAGCGCACACCTGCTTCACATGCAGCACATGAGTGTGCCCCTTCCAGCCCCACATGGCAACACTGACATCACATGACACCACACTTCATGCCAATGGCCTATTCAGTGTAAGTGTGATGGTTGTGACCTGTCTCCCTGGCTTCCCCGGCAGCCTGACATCCCTTGGTGACAGGCCATGGTCCAGCATACCTTTGGCGCATGTGCTGCTGCCACAGGTTTTTGTGGAGCAGTGTCGTGAGCTGGACATAGCCATTGCCATCTCACCCAAGGGCGCCGCCAACATCGCAGCCCTCATGAAAAGGCACACAGCCGGGTTAGCCGGCCGAGACCCTGGGCTGCCGACTGGGTCAGTCACTGGCTCAATGGCGTCCATGGCAAAGTTGAACGCAGGAGCACGGAGGCCGGCTGCAGGGCCTTCAGGGTCAGGGACTGGGCAGGTTGCAGCTGCCCCTGGGCTAGGCAATACGTGGGTGCTCGCTCGGGAATCTTTAGGTAGCGGCAGCAGCATAGCAGGCACAGCTCCTGCCCTGAATCCTGGTGCTGCTGGTGCCGCCAGTGCCGCCAAGGTCGCCAAAGAGTTTAACACCTTGCTGGCGGTGAGTCTAATGGCCCACATGGGCTCATCTGCACCTCTGCTTGGTCTGTTCAGTAGACATGGGGTTTTCATACCAGTAGCTGCTGCAGGGATCAGTGCGCCTGACACTGCTGGATCATTTATATAGGTCAGGTGACAACAGCATTCCCAGCATGCTGTCATCGTCATCAGCAGCAGTGCGTCATCATCACATGGCGTGCCTCCTACACTCTGTTCCAAAGCCAGCCCAGCACACTGTGGTATTGTCAGTGGTGATGTGAATCGCTGAGTCGCTAGCCTGGTATGGCTTCTGGGGCACCCAGATCTCCTACCATTCGCATTGTCATCGTATAGCCGTGTGTGGGTAGGGTGTGCATTAGGAGTGTGTGAGTTCTTGTGTTGCTGCAGGGCTTGAAGTCCCCAAGGCCTGCTCAGCAGGCTGTGGGCCCCAACGACTGCCCAGCAGCCCGGGAGGCAGCCGCTGGGAGCCTGTGCGAGCACCCCTTGGCACCCTCACCCCGTGACAGCCCTGGTGCCGGGCCCTCAGCCCTGCACGCCCCAGCTTCGTCCATGACAAGGCAAGCTGCTGGGCTATCGAGCCTAGCCCAGTCTGCTGCACCTCCGCCTGGGCTCCAGCCAAGCCAGCTGAGCCTGCTAGGCCAGCCGGGCCCTGTGGGTGACCCTGACCTGCCGCCTGGCTGGGAGGCCAAGTTTGAAGTCAGGACACAGCGCATGTTCTATGTGGATCACAACACCAAGACCACGCAGTGGGAGCACCCCACTGCCCTGCACTCAGCAGCACCAGCCATCCCAGCAGAGCCGGAGGAGCAGGTAGCGACAGCAGCGGGAGGCATACCGCCCGGGCCCATGCCCAGTTCAGCAGCCGTGCCTCTGCCCAGCGGCAACCAGGCGATGGCTGCTGCTGAGCGCACCGGTATGGGCATGGTGCGGCCTGCCTCACCAGTGTATGCCCACCCCAGTTTGACCACCCTGGTGACCGCCCCTGGTGGGCTGCAGCCTGCCCCTGCCCCTGCACCCATCCCCTTGAACCGCCAGTCCCGCCAGCAGCACGCAGCTTCCTTCACTGACCTTGTATCACACGGCGAGAGGTGGGTGGGTGGGCTGGCCTGCATGCGTGGCTGACAGAGCAAATGGAGTGTGGTATGGGCTGGCAGACGAGCTTTGGCTGGCCAGGGGCTAGCTACCGGTTCATGTTCCAAGGCCAGCCCCTGGGCACTGCGTCACCAGCAGGCTGGCTGGAGAGCGTGCAACAGGATGGAGAGCCAGCTCTGCACCTTTGGAAACTAGCACAGCATACGTGCATGGGAAGAAGGCAATCTATAGGTCTTCTGGGCAAGGCTTTCGCACACACTGAACGGTGTGTCTTTGTTGACAGCCATTGAGCTTACCTCATGGCGGGACGATACTGGCAAATGCAAGGTAAGGATAATGGCAAGTGGTTGACGTGTGTGGTGGGTGCAGGGAAAAGGCTCGCATGGTGGAGGATGAGAGGGAGCTGTGCGAGCCCCTGTCACCCTGGTGTATGTTCGGGTACGCCTTGGCTATGCAGCGCAGCGGGGTGTAGCCTGCTCCCCCTCCGCTGTGCTGTTGTGTCGACAGCCACAGGGCAACAAGGGAACGCAGCTGCCAGGTTGGGTGTGGCAAGGGTTGCAGCTCGCCTCCCCCTGCTCAGCCCTGCCTGCGTGTTCATGCGATGCAGTGCCTCTGTAAAAGGCTTCGCCCGGCGCATCCACCCTGAAGCGCTGTTTGCCCTGGCTGAGCTGTTCCTGGTCAACGGAGACATGAGCGCCTTCCTGTACACGGGCTCTCAGGTACCCTCAGCCAGCAGCAGCCCAGACCCCTGACCAGCATGCACTGACACGGGGCACAGGAGTGTTGAGTGTGTGTGTTGCAGCAACGTCAACAAGCAAGTGCCAGATGACAACGACGATGATGACCAGCATGCCCTGCCCTACCCAGCCTGGCCTGCTGCTGCAGAGCACTGCACGTCACACCCCTCAGCAGTAGTAGCTAGCTGTGAAGCTGCATGACCCTGCCTGGCGCCCTACCATGCGAACAGAGCCCAGCTCTATGTAGACATTACTGGAACGTGTCTGGCAAATGATCAGATACTGGGCTGCCATGGTTGCAGCCAGTCGCAACCTGTCACGACTGGGACAGGCTGTGGCTGTGCAGATGGCATATTGTAGGGGTGCTTGTTGCTTGTGCTTGTGCATTCGGTTGTATGCCGCACCGTGTGCAGTTGTTTTGATAGAACCACTTGGATGGATTGGCCTCCTGTGCAGCTGTATGCTCACAACTGAATCGTGGATATGAATATATATGGATAGCATCACGTAAAAAGGCCTCACTGACACCTTGTGCTTGCCCTCTCCCCCTGGTAAAGTTGGTCGGCCCTCCTGTTGTGCGCTGTGCAGCGGTATGCTGGTTGGGGCATGTGTGCAGGCAATGCACAGCGAGCGCATCCTGCTGTTTGAACCCGAGAACAGCAAGCTCCGGAAGGCTGGCAATGGCGTGTACGGCAGCATGCTAGTGGGCATAAGGCGGCGCTACAACAATGTCCTGTTGGACACAGACAGGCAGCAGCAGATTGAGCTGTTCCTGGGCATGAAGCACGCTGTGTACTTTCCAAATGTTAAGCTGTACTATAAGGTGGGCCTGCTGAGGAGGGGCCTCCTGAGGGGCAGCAGCAGCACAGAGCAGGACGAGGGCAAGTGCAAGGACAGCAGCTGAGGAGGGGCCTGAGGGGCCTGCTGAGGAGGACGTGAGGAGGGCTTGTAGAGGCTCTGCTGCACAAGGTGCTCACTGTGCTCCCCATGGCACATCAAGTCTATGGGTTGAGAGTGCATGCGAACAACAACAAAAATCCTACACCCCAGCAGTCGCTGGCTTCAAGTAGCCGGGCCACTCAGCAACGCATCAAGCAGCAATGAGCCATTCCCTCAGCTTCCCTGACACCAGACAACGGCAACGGAGGGCCGCAGCAATGATGTCAGTGTCACACATGAAAAGTGTGAGGTTGCCATGGGGCTCTGACAGTGAGGGCCTGGCCACTGCCTGCCCATGCCACAGGAGGAGGGCAACGTGCCCCTAGATTTCCCTGAGTCAGACGATGACCTGGATCCCATCTCATCTGTGGATTGGATCGTGTCGGCCATGGACAAGAGCATGCACCTGGTCAACAGCCCGGGAGGCCCTGGCAGCACCGTGCCTGCCATGCCTGGAGGCGATGCAGCCCCCACTCCGGTTGTATCCCATAGCAGGTGGGCGGATCTGTGAGGTGGTGGAGTCATGTGCCAGTTTTGGAAGGGTAGGATGCGGGTGTGATGTGAGTGTGTGTCGCCAGCATGGGTTTAAGGGATCAGCTGGCTGCACTCTGGGCCTCCCCCTGGACTGCACTGTCAGGGCATAGCCACACAGCAGCAGCA
Source organism: Haematococcus lacustris (assembly GCA_030144725.1). Classification (NCBI taxonomy): domain Eukaryota; kingdom Viridiplantae; phylum Chlorophyta; class Chlorophyceae; order Chlamydomonadales; family Haematococcaceae; genus Haematococcus; species Haematococcus lacustris. The sequence continues at coordinate 2,233,446 of JASKMD010000006.1, forward strand.
ACATACATGGAGCCTCAGCCATCTTCCACATGCCATGCCAGCATCATAACACAGCAGCACCAGCTGCACAAGCCAAACGGGGCAGATGGGTCTGTCAGTCAACAGACGCTCCCACCTGCTGCTGTGGGCCCTTGCGTGCCACGTGCACCAGCGCTGGTGCTGCAGGGCTCGCAACAAGAGCTACACCACCCAAGAGCTGTTTGACGCCACCGGCCGCATGCACTTCACTGTGACAGGCACGGGCAATGGTGTGCCCGCACCCACCCAGCCGGCTGCACTGGTGGCCGTAGGTAGCCCAGCAGGCCCTGCAGCCACCCTGCATGCCCCTGGTGGTGGGCTGGACCTCGGCACCATGGTGCATGCCAGCAGTGCTGACACGCTGCTCAACAGCCCAGCTCACCCTGCACGACTGCACAGCGCCCAGGACTTGGCAGCGGGCACTGCCACACACTCAGACTCGCAGCTGCCCACGCTAGGTGATGGCACGAGGCAGGAGGGCGAGCGGGACGACCCTATGCTGCTGCTTCTGGGAGCAGCGGGCAGGTGAGCCTTCTGTCAGGTGACACTAAGACATGGCCAGTCTCTGGTGTTCTGACTGTAGCTGGCTGGCCTGGGTTAGGGTCTGGGTGTCAATGTTGCATATAATGAATGCCCTGATGATGCGGGCATGCACTGCGCCAGGGCCTATGCAGATATCCTGGCAGTGCTCAGGAGGACCAAACCATGGTGGTGTTTCAATGAGCCATGCAGCAATCCAAGTTTACATGAAGCCTTCTGCAGCCCTTGTTCCAGGCAGTCGGGTGGCCCCATGAGCCTGTGTCGTCATCATCATATCATCATTATCATGTGCATGTGCATCATTGCTACATGGCAGATGACAACCGACGTTCTTGCAGCACACAGTCGGATATCAACATCTCAACATAAGCCAACGTGGTCCACAGCGATGATGCACATCAGTGGATGCCATGTGATGGTGCGACAGAGTGTGACAGCCAGCCTGTGGCCTGTGCCCTGTGCCCTGTGCCCTGGGTGCAGGGACTCGGAGGTGTCCAGCCAGGCCTCCTTCCTGCACCTTGGCAGCAACCTCACGCAGGGCCCCTCCCACGCAAACTCCTGCTTGGGCATGTCCCGCTGCGCCTCAGTGGACGACCTGCTGGGCAGCCCCAGCCACTTCACAGCCAGCCAGCGGCAGCAGCAGCCACCGCAGCAGCAGCCACAGTACCTACCCCAACCATGGGCCCAGGGGCCGGAGGGGCAGAGCCGTCATGTACGTCACCCCTCTGCCGCCTCCTATGTCAGCCTGGGCACAGCCAGCCCCGCCTCTGGTGGTTCTGGCTCTGGCACGCCTGAAGCTGCGGCTCAGGGCAGCTTCTCACGCGGCTTGGCCGCCTCAAGCCTCAACCCAAGCGCTGTGTGGGAGAGGGGCAAGGCCCACGTCGCCAGCCTGGCAGTGCCCAGCATGAGCAACACACTCAATGTGTTCAAGGGGCTGAAGGGCAAGCTGCCAGAACCACTGCGGCAGGCATGAGCGGGCAGCAGGTAGGCTCAGGTGGCTTGAGGGTGAGTAGCGGTGCTTGCTGTACAGCATGCATAGCCTGTGCAGATCCCTGTGCTAGGGTTGGTTGCAGTCTGTGGCTGCCCATGGCTTCCTGGCGAGAGTGAGGTCACTAGTAATGCAGGTTGAGGCTGCCATGCATGGCATAACACTCCTTGTCTAGCTCTGTACGTTGCTGCCAGGGAGCAGGTAGTCACGGTTGGAACTGTTAGCCATCAGGCTGCTTGACTATGCTTGGCACATGTGTTGCACGTGAGGAGGTGCATTGGCTGCTGTGTCGCTCACAAATAAGCGCTGGTCTTAATGATCTCAGTGATTAGTGCAACATCCTCACAGCCCTCTGCACCGGACTTGTGTGGCGCAGCATGGTGTTGGTTGGGTGTGAATGTTCTGCTGTAGACAAGATGTGTGGACGTCATAAACGTTGTCCTGCTGTCGTGTGGCTGGGTCACGGCCTCCAACCACCAAATCTTGCCCAAGACCGTTGGACACGTCCTCACTTACACCACCAGCCCATGCACCAGCAGCAGCTCACGCTGTTGGTGACGGCGATGGTGAAGCCTGGTGAGCAAACTTGCCCCTCACCATTGCAGTTGCTAAGCAAAGATGGTGAGTCGATTCTCTGGCGACAAAACATAGTTGGTCAAGAGAGAGCCAGAAGAAGTCAAAAATCGCGCATACCAATTTCAGTCTAGGCCATGCTGGATGTGTGGGACCGGCTAGCTTGGGGCCTGATGTGATGCCTGGTGGTTGCCCCACGCATCGTTTCACCAGCCAGCAGCCTCAGCCAAAGCCTGCGGCCCAGGCTTGTGAATCTTCAGATTTTCTGGATTTCCATTTTTCAATAAAAATGAAAGTGTTCCATTGAAAAACTGAAAGAGTTTCATCATTTTCATCATCAAAACTGAGAGTTTCATTGAAAAATGAAAGTGTTTTATTGAAAAACTGAAAGAGTTTCATCATCAGTAAAACTGAGCGGATGCCACCGATTCTCAGCCTATCCTTTTAAACGCGGCTTGTTTGTAGGCCTGCACTTGTTTATGATGATGTGGCTTACACCGCTTAAGCCGTCACAAGGGGTTTGGGACTTTCTGTAACGCACTTTAAAGCAAGGTGCACAAACAGAGGTGCACATGGGCTCAGCATGAAGTCATGCAAGTTCTCATTATTGTAAAGTAAAGTATTCTGTAAAGTCATGGCAAACTCCGGCTGCTCCCTGATGGAACTTGTGGCAGTGCACTCAAAGATGAAATGCATGGCGTCATCCACTACCCCCTCTGTGCATCTGGTGCATGTGCGATCAATGAAAGTTACCCCCTCCAACCGAGCCTTCTCCACCCACAGACCGCTGGAGCCTGCACTTTTTGAAATCCAAAAAGGTCAGACATGCAAGCCAGTTTAAAAGATGCAAGCCGCCCATGCTCTTTTTAAGAGAGAGAGAGATTACAGGAGAAAGAGAGACTAAGAGAGAAAGGAAAAGAAAGAAAGACTACCGTACTCTCTCTTTCGATTCGCGTCGCGAACGAGTAAACAATGTGATTTCTTACAAAATCGCGAAGTGGTCAAACAATTATCTGACCTGCGTAAATGATGCAGCGATGGATCGCTTCGTGGTCCGTGGCATCAGTGCCGATGACGCAGCCGAGAATTTGATACGCCAGGTTGACCAACATGATGAAATGCTCCATCGAAGGGCTCTCGATCGTGTATATGCGGCTGTCGCGAAGCGTGGGCCGGGCAGGCCTCGCAAGCTGTTTAGCATTGGGCTCGGGCTAGCCCGCGACCCAGCCGCGTCGCCAAGCACGCCTCCTCCTCCTCCCCCTCCCTCGCAAACGTGGCAGGCCATTGGGCTCCAAGAACAAGCCTAAGCCAGCCCCAACAGGACAAGCCACGCCCACTCCCACACGCAAGCAGGCACGGTTGGTGTGCAACACTAGCTGCCGCGCCAACAGCAGCAGCGCTAACGCAAGCAGCGTCGGCAACAGTAGTGGCGACGACGGCAGCAACGATGATGACAGTGCCAGCAACGAATGACAGTGCCAGCAGCGAGGGGTGGGTAGGTAATGGTCGTCATGACTGCAAGGGCACGCAAGTTTGAGTGTTCAAAGGAAGATGCAGAGATATGCCGGCACTGCAAGCAGCCATACACTCACGATAAACAAGGACCGGTCGCGATTGGACCGACCATAGCTCTTTGAAAACTAGAGTAGAAGGCCGTTCGAACGGTATAAGTTTTACGTGAATCCGTGCATCCGTTGCGACGTAGTTGGACCGCGAATTTCTCAACCAAGCAATCTGCACAGATGTCGGTTGTCCTTAGTCTGCACAGCTTCTGCTAGTCGACATCTGCACAGATGTAGGCGATGTCGACATCTGTGCAGTTGCGGGAAGTCGACATCTGCACAGATGTCGTGTACCGCGACCAACATCTGTGCAGCTGTTGATGACGACATCTGCACAGATGTCGACTATTACATTCAATGCTTGGCTGTGCAGATGTCGTGACCGACATCTGTGCAGCTGCTGACAACGACATCTGCACAGATGTCGACTATTACATTCGAGCCTTGGCTGTGCAGATGTTGTTTGTAGCATCTGCACAGATGTCGACTATTACATTCGCGGCTTGGATGTGCAGATGTCGTGGCTTCATCTGCACAGATGTCGACTATTTCATCGACTCTTACATCCGCAAAACACATGTATTGACACCCAAACATCCCGCAACACCCCCGCAAAACACATGTATTGACATCCCGCAACATCCCCGCAAAACACATGTATTGACCACCAAACACCCCGCAACACCTTGCTACACCCCCGCAAAACACATGTATTGACGACCAAACACCCCCCAACACCTCGCTACACCCCCGCAAAACACATGTATTGACCACCAAACACCCCCCAACACCTCGCTACACCCCCGCAAAACACATGTATTGACGACCCAACACCCCGCAACATCCCCGCAAAACACATGTGTGGACACCCAAACATCCCGCAACACCTCGCTACGGGACTTGCAAGCACAAGTCTTGATGCACCATCACTCCACAACACCTCAATATGGAAATGCTAAGCACATGCATTGATGCACCCAATGACCGCAACACCTCCCTACGATGTGACAAGGTAGCAACGACACAACACAACAACAAGGTGACACCACACCATCACCATCACCATCACCATCACTCAGGTTAAACATGCATCACCATCTACATAAAAAAATAGGGGGTCAAGATGAAAAATGTGCTCGGAATGGCCTGCGATTCTGCGTGCGACCTCTCCTAACTTCAACACCGCATCGTACATCGAGGAAATCGAGCGCGACTCACTGTGCAGTAAGATCGAAAGTCGTTCTGAATTTTGGAGGCCTTAAAAATAGAGATGAGTAGTGGGTCTGGTAATGTAGATGCCAGCGCGTCTACTCGCGATGTTTCGTTTTGAATGGTCTGGCCGGCCCGTCAACCGACAGTTCAGTCAAACAAAGACCCCGAACCCCCGCGGAGTACAGCCCCGGCCCTAGATGAACATGACACAGGTTGGTCCATCATTTTGAACTGACAGCCGCAGTCCACAGGGCAAGGTGCACGTCAACCTTGCGCACTGCCTATACGGTAAAACATATTCAGCCTCTGCTTCAGCGCGACGGAGCCTCATGTCCCCAATGCACCTGATGGCAGGTGTCTAGCCTCGAAAAGCAGCCAGGCTAGCAGCAGGGGCAGCAGCAGCAGGGGCAGCAGCAGCAGCGGCGGCAACAGCAGCAGCGGCAGCGGCGGCGGCGGCGGCGGCAGCAGCAGGGCAAGCAGTAGGGGCAGCAGCAGGGGCAGCAGCAGCAGGGGCAGCAGCAGCAGGGGCAGCAGCAGCAGGGGCAGCAGCAGCAGGGGCAGGGGCAGCAGCAGCAAGGGCAGCAGCAGCAGGGGCAGCAGCAGCAGCGGCAGCAGTGGCAGCAGTGGCAGCAGTGGCAGCAGCGGCAGCAGTGGCAGCAGCGGTAGCAGGGGCAGTTATCGCAGCAGGGGCGGCAGGGGCGGCAGTGGCAGCAGGGGCAGCAGGCGCGGCAGGGGCAGCAGCAGCAGGGGCAGCAGCAGCAGAAGGGGCAGCAGGGGCAGCAGGGGCAGCAGCGGTAGCAGCGGCAGCAGCGGCAGCAGCGGCAGCAGCGGCAGCAGCGGCAGCAGCAGCAGGGGCAGCAGCGGCAACAATGGCAGCAGCAACGATAGTAGCAGGGGCAGCAGCAACAGCAGCTGCAGCAGCGGCAGCAGCGGCGACGGCAACAGCAGGGGCAGCAGCGGCAGCAGCGGCATCACTGGCAGCAGCGGCGATAGTAGCAGGGGCAGTAGTCGCAGCAGGGGCGGCAGTGGCAGCAGGGGCAGCAGGGGCAGCAGGCGCGGCAGGGGCAGCAGGGGCAGCGGCAGCAGGGGCAGCAGCAGCAGAAGGGGCAGCAGGGGGAGCAGGGGCAGCGGCAGCAGGGGCAGCAGCGGCAACAATGGGAGCAGCAGCAATAGTAGCAGGGGCAGCAGCAGCAGCAGGGGCAGCAGCAGCAGCAGCATGAGCAGCACTTGCAACAGTAGGGCGGCAGCAGGGGCAGCAGCAGCAGGAGCAGCAAGGGCGGCATGGGCAGCAGGGACAGCAGTGGCAGCAGCGGCAGCAGCTCTGGAGCTTGCGGCTGCCGATCTGGAAATTGCGGTAGCATGAAGTTACGGGTACACAAGAGGTGTATGAGCAGAAGCTACAGATGAAAGACAGATCGTGTGTTGCATCTGTGCTAAGACACTGCCATGCAGCCATGGACAGTTGGGAATGCTGAAAAGACTGTCCAACAGGTGTGGTGCCATGTGAACAAGGCCTATGCCATCCATTTTAACAAAAACGTGGAAACGTGCAGAACGACCGTTTAGTACACAAGGCAACGAAGCGCAAGGAGTGTACGGTTGAACCCCCGCAAGGAAAGCTCCCTAAAGGGCGTTTGGTGACAAAGTGGGTTGAAAGGCTCCTGTATTGCCACAAGGGAAGAAGCTGAAGGAAGAACTGAAGCAGCAGGATACCGTAAAGAACCAGGTCGTGTAGGTCTACTTGACTGGCTTCATCAAGTGGGTTGCATCATTCGCATGTGGTGTCTGTGCTGCCTCTCCGTGCTGCCGCAGTTTACACTGAGAATGTGGTGTACACCAGGGTGTTTTATGCCTTGCCACCTGGCCCCGACGACGATGAGGGCTGGTGACAGGCCAACTTGCATTGACTTGGCACTGAGCTGGCACCACTGCTGTTGCCACTGTGACTGCAGCTGCAATTGCTCTTGCCACACACTGTTGCTGCACCCACACACACCGCACAGTGCAGAAGTTATAAGTGGACAGCATGCTCACACACATTTTTCAGATGCCAAGGGATGCAAAACGAACATCATGCAAGCATGCCAACATCATTCATACACACATTGCAAGTGGACTTGGACATGCATAGTTTTGTTCGGCTGCATGCGGGCTTGCTTGACCGGCTGTCGGGCTGGTTGTTAAACAAATGTGGTGCGGCTGGAGGCCGCACATACATATGTTGCCTGCTGGCCGTCCGATGTGGGACGGGCCTACTGTACTAGTCACCATCACCACACATCACCACACATCACCACACATCACCACACATCACCACACATCACCACACATCACCACACATCACCACACATCACCACACATCACCACACATCACCACACATCACCACACATCACCACACATCACCACACCACACCACATCTGTGCAGATGCTTCGTTTTTGTCGGCAGCTGTGCAGATGTCGAGGGATGCAGCTGTGCAGATGTCGACTGTGTCGGCAGCTGTGCAGATGTCGAGGGAAGCAGCTGTGCAGATGTCGTTTATGTTGGCGGCTGTGCAGATGTCGAGGGAAGCAGCTGTGCAGATGTCGTTTTTGTCGGCAGCTGTGCAGATGTCGAGGGATGCAGCTGTGCAGATGTCCACTGTGTCGACAGCTGTGCAAATGTCGAGGGATGCATCTGTGCAGATGTCGACATTGTCGGCATCTGTGCAGATGTCGAGGGATGCATCTGTGCAGATGTCGTATGTCCATAGGGCATCTACATGCATCTGCACAGATTCCGGGCTCATTTAACCGGCATCTGTGCAGCCGCCCTCTTTAGGGGGGGTACCTCGCGCGCGGATCGTTGTATCTCCGCAACCGCTGCGAGTTAGGACTTCATTCAAGAGCGAGGTCCCCCTTAAACTCAACGATCTATCGTTCTATCGGAGCGGAATGTCCATCCGATGCAAAAAACACCCTCGCGTCGGCCTTATTTATCGTGAGTGTAGGAGCACCATGGATTCATGGGGGAGGTTCAGTGCCCTATCTAGTGCAAAGTCAAGACTTGGTGACTTGGTGCACGGTGACACTACCCATAATGCATAATGGCTTTGACTTGGTGATCGGGAAGCATGACATGGTGACCTGTGCAAGAAGTGTTTCAACCATGGCGGATTGACATGTTATGCAAGGGATGGCTGTCTAGAATATTTATAAGCACATCCACATCCTCAAAGTTCTGTTTTTCTGCTAAATTTGCATTGGGAAAAAGTAAACAATTTAATTTTTGGGTCGGGAACGAGTAATTAGTTTTCTTTTTCGGGGCCTCGCGCATCGAAATAGACAGTACGGTAGACCATGTCTCAAGCAGACCACCCCCTCCCTCCCTAAAAGAAGCAACCAAACCCCACCCCCCCACCCCACCACCCCACCACCAAACAGCGTCCAAACAACCCTAGAACGGTAACTACACACCCCTAAGGAAAGACGTCCAAAAACCCCCAACACCCCCGCCCTTAGCAACACCCTCCACCTCGCCGACCCTAGGGACCCCCGGCCCACCCAAAACTCACCCCTAGGCCCCCCAGCTCCAAGGCTCAACCCTCGCTGCCCCTCCGACCCCACCGCCTGACTAGGCGAACAGCCTCCAACTCCTCAAACTCTCAGAATCCCTAACATACCCAGCTCAGGCAAGAGGGGCAGGGAAGGGGACGGGCCACTGCAAGGACAGGCGCACAACCAGCTCACCTACACCAAACGCCCTCTCCTCCCGTTGCTTGGCCCCCGCTACTATCCCCCCGGCCTCCCCTCCCCCTACCCTCCCCAGCGCCCTCTCCTCTGCCCCCTCCCGCGCCCTCCTAGGCTGCTTGGCGAACCACCCTCCTGACGGCTCCGGCCACAGCCGGTCAAACTGGTCCGCGCCCAGCTCCGGGTCCGTACCCCTAAACTAGGTGGAGGGCACCGCTCCATAGAGGCCCACCCGGATGTCTCTGCCTACCCTGTGCCGGTCGCGTTTAACAGCGGAGGAGAGGGTGAGGACGACCTCCTCTGCCACTCGTTGCGCCACCATCTGCGGCCGGAGGGCTGTAGCGGCCCCGCAGCTGCGAAGACGCCACACCGTGCCTAGGAAGGCCACGCGCAACCTGAGCCACAGCAAGCTGCCTGGGGGCTGGAAGGGGGGAGCCTCGCTGCGGGTGGGGCGACCACTGAGGAGTAGGAGGGCGTCGCCGGAGTGTAACGTGCGGGGACGCAACGTCAGATGACCTTTTGACACAAGCTCGAAGGCCGGTCGAGTCGAGGCAATGCCTTCCGACTAGGGTGTTGGGTTACAGCGGTGTGTTGCGAGAATGGCTAAAGCTTAGAACGGGGCTCCCTAGAATTGAACCAGTTGTACTCACGAACGCAATGTCGCTAGTCTTCAACCTGCCAGGTCTCACACTACACGTGTAACCCGCGTCCCGCGACGGCTCGCATTCACGAGACAGTCCAGACGACACGAAGCGACAATCACCTCCAAAGGTGCGCACTTTACACGGAGGGGGGGCGGGTGCCGGTGAGGTGGCTGTACACATCCAACACCCACTCGCAGACCGGAGCCACGGCGGGGCAGGTGAGGAAGGCGTGGGTGAGGGTCTCCAGCTGGCCCGGCTGGCAGAGGCGGCAGGCGCACGAACCCGGGGCAGCAGAGCCCTCAAGGATGTGGCCCCACAAGGCCCCAACCATGAGGTTGGCGTGGAGCACCCGCCAGGCCACGATGGCGTGCTCCCGGCGGAGGGTGGGATCCATCAGCTCCTTCCACATCTGGAGACAGGACTGGCCCGGTCTAGCGGCTGCGGCCAGCTCATCCACCGTGCCATCCGGGGGGACTTGCAGGGTAGCTGGCTGCCTGCCGGTGCCCCGGGGCCCTTGCTGGGCCTCCAGCTCGGCTGCTCTTTGCTCCGGGGAAGGGTGGGGAGGGGCTCTGGCGGAGGTGTCTCGCCAGCGCGGCGCCTGGCTGCCTTGCACTTCCTCTGGGAGCAGCTCCTCCGCGTCCCTGCCTTGCTGCTCCCGCTCTTCCGCTGCTCGCTGGGCTGTCACTCAGGCAAATTAGTAACAGCATTTTTTGGCTTTTCGGCCTGAGATTTGGTACATAGCCCGGTAATGTGATTGTAAGAATGGGGTGTGAACGAAAGTTCATAAATATGCGTGGTTGGTGAGATATCGCTGAGGTGATAAATTATACCACTCGGTGTGGTGCAGTACTGCACAATGGGGTGTAATGAAGTAGTGCACTAGCTACAAGTGCTGTACTACACCATGAGAAGCGAATGAGATTTTAAGGAACAATAATCTCCAAACCATTAAAATACCAATGAGTTACCAACATAACTACTTTATTTCATCATAATACTACTAGACTGGATATGGTTAGGTTTTCCACGCTGAAATTTGGTGCAACGCTGCAGCATTAGGTATAATGCAGTACTGCACTGCAAGGAGTAGCTTATAGAAGAGATAACTAAATTATAATAATAAAATCCAGGAATTTCACTAATTACTACGAGATTTGTTTTCCAAGGCGAATCGTCGACAAAAAACACCCCCTCAAAATCGATAGTTGTGCACTAATTTGCGTGTGTGCTGCCACCGTTCCTTCAGATCCCTGAACGCCCCTCCATCAACTGCTGTCCCCTGATCCAACCCGGCCTCCCGTGGGGGGCGCCTACCCCAAAGCACCGGCCACAGCCCCCCCTGGAGGGTAAAGGGCTGTCCGTGGATCCGCCATCTGTGGCGTTTTCTGGCTTGCGCTTCTTCCGCTGTGGCTGTAGCGCGTTGGCGCCAGCCAAGCCAATCATAGCCAAGCCAATCACTCTGCAACATCCGATCTGCGATCTGACCGGGGGCAGCACCCGGCACTTTCAGATGTGCAGTGAATACGTTCAGATTTTCAGATCTACAATTTTCACATCTACAATTTTCACAAGCCTGCTGCGGCCCCACCAGCTAAGCGCACCAAGGTTGATCAGGCAGCAGTGTTGATCCAGCCTATTTGAAGCAAAAGTCTGGCCAAGCACCACGCTGCTTCAGCTGTGCTCGTAGCCTGACCTGCGTGTACTGCAGGCCATGGGCGTAGAGTACCCTGACTTGGGCTCCAAGCGGCTGCGAGACCGTGTGTCCAAGGTCAAGCAGTAGCAACCTGTGGCACAGTGTGGTTGAGCCGTGATCAGCTTACATCACAGCATATTTGTAGGGAGCGCAATCTAGCCTAGATCTAGCCTAGATCTAGGCTAGTCAAATCTAGGCTAGATCTAGGCTAGATTGACTAGCCTAGTCTAGGCTAGTCAATCTAGACGGGTTTTTTCAAATGGAATGATTTCACTCCGCCCGCAGGTAGGCTAGAGACGTCTATCTGCCCGCCTGCAAGGCACTATGTAACTATGTGTTGCGAGGTCAGAATGCGTAAGTGTGTCATCGACAGCCTCGCGGGTTCCAGCACGCAGTTATGCGCTCGAAGAGCATGTCACTGGACGTGCCACCAGCTATAGCGTGCTGGTCAGAGCGGGGCCGCTTGTTGCACTGGTGCTTCCTTGAGTCACTAAAGTTGCCACAGGAGAGGACCATTTTGCAGTCATTACAGACCGCCTTGATTTTGCCCCCAACAACCTCGATGCTGTATTTCTGCGCATACACGCTGCTGGCGTGCGCCTGGCTGACTTCCTCCAACGTCAGAAGTTTCTTGTTGTATCGCGCGGTGAGCTCGGGAGGCTGAGGCGGGAGAGGGCCCCCAGGCTCCATTTGCGATTCAGGCGCTGCTGGGCATGTCCGGGCATGTCCGGGAAACCAACTTTAACCGCCAACCCAGCAAGGCCAGCAAATCGATCTGAGCTGCGCCATAACGTCCATACAGGTGCCTGAAGCAGGTGCGCTAGTCAAATGCACATTTCATGCCCATCTAGACTGACTAGTCTAGTCGAGTCGAGACGTCATCTCGACGAGTCGAGACGAGATGACTAGGCTAGACGAGTTGCGCTCCTTACATATTTGCCATACCAATTCTAGGCAATAACCTTGTCGCAAGAGTCAAGCAGGAGTGTAAATCATAAGGCGCCCCTGTGTGGGAACAAGTTCAACAACCCTCTATAGAGGCAACACATCACCCCTAGGGCGCTATTCCAATGGGGCGAGGCGAGGCGAGGCGAGGCTCCATGTGGCTGCATGTGGCGTTTTTTGAATTTTGCGATTCCAATGCGGCGAGACAGGCGAGGCTAGGCGAGGTGTTCAAATTTTGACTAACCTCTTCGCTCATTTCACTGCGTGCGCCCATCGCAATGGATTCCTCATCCGATGACATTCCGCCCAGCAGCAGCACCGGCAGCAGTGGTAACAGTGAAGCTGCATGGACCCCTTTTGGCGGCCCGCGACCGCCGACCACCCCGCGCCTTGCGCATAGTCACGATGCTGCTGCCGCTGCCGTCGCTGGCAAAATGAAATTGAGCAGCTCTTGAGTAGGCTGGTTATGTTTGTGCACCTCTGCTAGGCTAGTGATTGGGCTTTAGCAAGGTGTTGGACGTGTGTTGATGCTCTGCGTTGGGCAGGCTATGTTGAGACTCTGCTAGGAGCAGAAACTAAGGCTATGTTGGGACTCTGCTAAGAGCAGGTTGAATGTGTAGGGTTAGCCGTATGTGTAGGGTATTGCAGGTTGTGGTGGCGGGGATGAAGGTGGCAAGCAGCGCACGTGTAGATGTGCAAGGCAGGCTAAGCTAATCTCCGCGTCAGCGGGACAATGCAAGTACACGCCTCTGCAAGCCCTGCGCAAGCGGGACTAGCTAAACATTCTCCGCAAAGCGGGCAAAGCAGTCAAAGCGGGCACAGCAAAGCACAGCAGGTGCCAGCACGCAGGTGCACAAGCTGAAGGCTGCTCCGCAAACTGTTGCGTTAAAACTGCGGTTGAGGGACATCTGCCGTTGTCTCCTCCCAGTCGCCGCTGTAATTAATGGCTGTCTTTCCGTCCTCTTCTATTGCAGCTATCACTACCCTGGCCAGGACTTCTTCCAGTTTTTCCACTAGCTGCTGCTCGCTGCTGATGCTACGTTTTGCAACCTAGACATGCTGAGCATCGCGCAGCCACTCGCCACCACCAGACTCGCCAAGCTGCCAGTTCTAAAAAACAGTCACACCTCGCCTGTGACCGCACCTCGCCTCACTGGGCCCGGAGGGGCGGGAGACGGCGAGGCCCCATGCACGCTAAACTGGTGGCATGGGCATCTCGACCTCGCCTCGCTATTGGAATCGCGAGGGGCGAGGTAGGGCGGTTGGGGGCGGTTAGAGGGACATGGAGACCTCGCCGCCTCGCCTCGCCGCCTCGCCTCGAAAAAGCACCCCATGCACCTCGCCTCGCCTCGCCTCGACATTGGAATAGCGCCCCTAGTCACTAGGGATCACTAGGGATCTAGTAGTCACGTGAGGGGATCTGATGCTGCCTTTGCGTTGGTACATGTTGCCCGCCGGGCTGATAGGGGACGGTGCTGGGTATGCGGAAGGCCGTAGTATTGGCCCCCTTCCATCGCACCATATCGTACCACACTCTCATTCAACGCCTACACAATGAAGAGGCACACGGTACTACGGGCAACAACATCTAAACTACTCGCCTTGCTGGCATCTACTAAGTTATTTAGTCATGGGGTGAAGATGTCTGCATCGAATCCAACCATCAGTGGTGTCACAACACCGCACAACAGGTGTGGCGAAATGAGGCACCATGCTCTCAGTTTCAAAACTCACTGCATCGGCAACGAGCAAATCGTAGCCCTTGCAATGCTTGCAGCGAACTTCCTGTAGCCCCGGCCAGCTAGCCTCACACAAAAATCCGACGGACAGCTAGGTTCGCAAGGTGTAGATTAGCTCGGTAATGCCACAGCTGTGTTAAATCAGACCTCAATGGACAGTCAAGGCAAGAACAAGGTTACGGAGGGCAAGGTACATGCCGTACCTGAGTGTCTTGGCAGCGCCGTTCCGGGTTGTCCCAGGTGCCGAGGCAACTGGGTTGTTGCGCTGCAAACTTTGCTGTAGGCTCGCAATGGCGCACTGCTGGCCATCTTCCTGGTGGGCCTGTGCATCGGCGTGGTCGTTGCAGAGCGCGTTTACATAGCTCGTGGTGGCAGGGTCCCCAAGCCTCGCTTCCTGCGCACCCATCATGACAGCCTCCGGTCCATTGTGCCATCAGCTGATCACGCCAGCTCAGGCAATACAGCGGCAGCCGAGTCTGGTGCCCTGCCAGCCTACTCTGACAGCTTGCCACCCCGCAACGACTTAGAGGAGCTGCTGCGAAAGATTGCACCTAAGAAGGAGGTGCTTGTGGCAGTCGCCAACAAGAATGTCAACTGGGATGGCATGCTTGCAACCTTCACCAACGGCATCAAAGCAGCGGGCATTTCCAACCATTTGATTGTGGCCCTGGACCAAGAAACAAAGTCCTGGGCAGATGTCAAGGGCATTAATGCCTACCTGCTCAACCTAGAGGTTCACAAGGTGATCATGTCTGCCATAGCATGAGCGGCTGCTCGTCATGGGTTGTCTACTTGGGGTTGTTCTGACATGTCAACTCAATATGCTGGCACAGGCTCAAGCTGGCACTGGCGACAACCATGCTGTGTCAGCCATGAAGTTTGGCATCCTAAAGCGTTTTGTGGAGTTGGGTTACGCAGTGCTTTTGTCAGATGTCGACATCTCCATCTTGCAGGTACACTTTGCTGGCATGCAACTGCTTGCAGACACGCTTGCATCAACAGGCTAGTGCCTGTCTGTACATTATGTATAGTTGCACCCGACATTGCATCACCACTGCACAATATGTTGATCTGCTGGTCTTACACAGAACCCCTTTGACTTCCTGTACCGAGACTCTGACGTGGAAGGCATGACAGATGGCTTTGACGAGCCCACAGCTTACGGTAGCATTGAAGGCTTTGATGACCCAAGCATGGGCTGGGCTCGCTTTGCTCAGTTCTACAAACACTTCAACATGAACAGGTGAATACAGCTCAGTGCCCATACGCATGTCGCCACTCTTGGTTCATCACAGCTTGGTTGCCATGGTGCCATTCAGCCCAGTGACCCTGCTTCACTGTTTGCCTGGCCGCCTGTCTGCTGTGGTCCTAATGCTTTCCATGTGCTCCAGTGGGCTGTTCTACCTGCGTGCCAACAAGCGCACCTTGGAACTGCTGGTCCGGTTGGAAACCCGGCTCAGCAAGCAAAAGTACTGGGACCAGACTGCTTACAATGAGGAGATCTTCTTTCTGTCTCATGGCTCTTACAAGAGCCCCCAAGTGAGTCACGAGCAATTGGCAACTGTGCTGCCTCATGCCTGCTCTAACTCAACCTCTTCTGCGTTGGCAAACAGCTGATGTGAGCACCCTTGTGCTAGGGACGTGTTTGGCATGCTGTGCTGTCAATGCAGTGGTGAATGGGCTAGCTGCAGCTGCCCACTTGACAGAGGTGCATCCCATGTGGTGTGGTTGCAGGTCAGCGTGCGTGTCATGGAGATTGACAAGTTCATGAACAGCAAACGCCTCTTTAAAGACATCCGACATCGGCCAAAGAGCAGTCAACCGCCCAAGCCTGTCACGGTCCATGTCAATTACCACCCAGGTGTGGTGTTGTAAGCAATGCAACATTTTGCACTAGCTTTGGCGTGAATGTTAGTATGGCCCAACTTATCCGCCTGCATGCACGCCTGACGGGCTGCAACCATTACATGCGTTGATGCAGACAAGCATGAGCGCATGAAGGCAATTTTTAAGTACTACAATGAGGGCGACGAGCATGCACTAGAGCCTTTCCCTGGCGGCTCCGAGCAGGGCAGCAGATGACAGGGCACCTGCCCTTGCAGTCCCAGGACCTGCGCACAAACAGCTGAATGGGAATGCAGCAAAGTGGCTGCAATTGTACATGCAGTCGTCTCCCATTCTATCACAGACATGCGCACGCGCACCAATGTGATCCTTCATGGCGTCCATCACTGCGTGGCCCAGAATTCCCTTCTCCACAGCAGCAGGCGTAGATATTCCACAGCAGCAGGCGTAGAGGCAGTGCCAGCTATGACCCTTCATTCTACAGTGAAGTCTCAAGTCAGCCCAGTCACCCAGCACGTGTAGCAGCCTGGCCTCTTGGTCCAGCGGCCAGGAACAGCAGGTGCAAACCTCTGGCCTCCTTGTGACTGCGCACTTGCTTGACTAGCAACTCCATGTGCTCATGGCATCGCCGAGGTGGAGATGTAGTGATGCTGCTGTGAGACCCGACATGGTGAAGCTCGACTCGACATGCTGCCTACTGGCTTGCACTTTGCCTTGTTGCACCAGGGGTGTGCGCAACTGCGCAGAGCAGCTGAAGCCGGATACCACTTTTTGTCTCAGATGCATGGCCTGGACATTGCCAGGCCCCATGCGCTATGTATTAAGATGTGACGAGACAGCCTGAGTTAGCTGCTTGCACCTGTCCAACAATGGTGTACAACAAACGTGGTGACAACCTGATGGATGGCCAGCACGAATCGCCATCGTATGTAGTCCTCGTGGAAGCACAAGTCAGCGTACCGGTGTGGGTATGCCTAGGCCTGTGCCGAACAAACACAACAATAACATAGTTGATACGCTACAGCCAGAGTTCGATCAGGCGCCACTCAACAGAAAGGCTGCCCGGAGAGATTCGCTTTACTAGAAACAAATAGAACACCTGGCACAGAAGGAAATGCAAGCTAGGGCTGTGGGCCGCGTTCGAGAACGCGGAGCTGGCGAGGGTGAAGGGGTTGGAATAAGCGGCCGCATGGTGTGCAGCTTCCTGATCCTCCTGAATGTTGGGACCTGGACTGTCGGAACCAGAACGCGGTTTGCCTGACCCTAGCAAGCGAGATCAGTTAAGCGCAGAGGTCGCTGCCGTAATGGCCGCGCACCCCGACCTCAGCGCCGGCCTCGCAGCGGTACCTCGCATCAGGTGGACAAAGCTCACAAGCAGCTGGATCAACATTCCGCAGTGTCCTGGCGGTGTTGCTCGCAGCAAGGCTGTAGCGCTCTTTCTAGTTTCTGGGGGTTCTGTCTCGGGGTTCAATTCAGGTCTTGGTTCGCTCAGGCGCCAGGATTAAGGCATCTAAGCGTGACGATGCCGCCGCAAGTAGTCGTAAAAAAGACGGGACCACTCACACGCTCCCTCACATTTGTAAAACGCTCAGTTCCACAATTAGCCCACCCTCTCGTTGCACGTGCTGCACTGCTGGTGTGGGGCTGCTTGCGAGCAGCGGACTGCGGACTGCTCCTGCGTTGATTTGTGGGTCGTGGCCCTTGCGAAGGCCCTGGCGATGCCGACTTGGCATCGCGGCCCCTGCTACACTTGTCGTGTAGGATGCTAAACCCTCCTTTCCCCGGCTTGCCCTGAAACTGGCAGGCCCTAGGCTATTGCCTGCACCATCGCGATGACTGACGTTGCCGAGCGTCAGCCCGATGCGCCGAAGTCGGGTTCGGCGACATCAACACAGAAACTCCATCGCCCTCCCACCAGGGCGCCGACGTACGACGAGGTGTTCGCGGCCATCATGCATAAGCGGGTGTGTCCGTCACAGCACGATCTCTTCATGATTGTGGGTCGGCGCGTGATCCACGCCCTTCCGTGTATGCTCAGGCCGAGGCTGAGGCCCTCGCCGCAAGCGAGTGGCGGACGACCGCAGCAACTGCAGCGGACCCTTTGGTAAGCTGCGGATGGCGGGCACATCTTCGTGACCAGCGACCACAACGGGATGGCGGCTCCGAGGGAATGATGAAACAAGGACAAACAATGCAAGCACTATCATTAAGCGGTGCCTTCATGCATGCACACTACAGCAGCCATGGCAATCACCATTGGCGTGAGAATTGGGTGGCTCTGATACCATCAGTCATGCACGATGTGTAGCTGGCAGTGCTGTTTGCAATGCATAGCAGAAGTCGGCAGAAAGCAGGGGGTGCAAGTGGCTTGGCTGCTCATTACCTATGAAACTGTCCAGTCTTTGTTCCCTGACAGCAGACTCCTGCTGTGATGAAAGATGAAAGGTTCACTGTACCAACTCTGGTGTTGAGTCCAGGGTTGCCAGGATATGCATGCATGCATGCATGCACTAACCACCACTCCCAAGAACTTCATCAGTGGCAACTCGGGGACAGGTTTTGGTGCCTCAGTACCTGTGCTTCAGTTCATTGTCATCCTCGCCAGCAGTTGGGCACCGTTACACACACTACGCCATAGCATGCCCCCTCGTGATCCATCCACCGTGGTGCACTCCATTCCCCCTGCAGCAAGGTGCCCTGCGGCCACTGACCCCAGGATCAAATCCCGTCAGGCCTGGACTTGAATGGTGGCTTCCATCCGGTTGCCCCCATGCGCGCTCCCTCCAAGCTGCTGAGCATGCCCCTGGACACGTCGCTGCCGGGGTCTGGGTGCTGGCTGGGCATGGGAGGCGGCCCCATGGGGCCCTTCCTAAGCCGCTGCCCCAGCCTATTCCAAGAGTCCCCCTGCCTCAGCTTGAATGCTGCCGCCATGGAGCAGCTGCTGCAGGAGGTGGCCCTGCTGACCCGAGTGGGTGACATGGCTACGGAGGCAGAGCATGCCAGCCCTCAGGGCAGGAGCGCCACCACATTCCAAGGTGGGTGGTTCAGGTGCAAGAAGCACAACCCACCATCGCGCATGTGGAGGCCCAGGGTAGGTTACGACACGAAGGCTAGTTAAATCATGGCAGTAGCTCAGGACTGGTTAGTAGAGTAGTACAGTAATACTCATGAAGGAGTAGCTTACTACATGACTGCAGCCAGCGTGTTTGATGATGCTTGCCCTGCATTGCCTTCTCCAGTGCCCTGTTGTGGTCAGGACACGCCCGACACCAGGCAGCAGCTAGGGGGCCCTGGTGCCGCTGCTAGGTAACCTGCCACCCCACCCTTCACCCTCTTCTTCCTTACTCCACAGGGCCCCTTGCCCCCTTGCCCCCTTAACCCTTCCCACCCCACCCTCCGCGCCCCTGCTACCCTCCTCACTGGTGCCCCCTCTCCCCCGGCTCCACCTGCCCCCACCCCTGCTTGGCTGTGCAGGCAGACTGAGTAACCCAGGCTCGTCCATCTCCACCGCTGCCCCAAGATGCTCCCCATGCCCCAGCAGGCAGGCCCTGGCCGCAGCAGGGGAGGCTGGAGCCTTCACCTCCTGCCTGCAGCCACCAGCCTCGCCCCACGCCCCTGCAGCAGCAGCAGCGGCAGCGGCGGCGGGCGTGACACGACCCAGCACCACCCCTGTCCCCTGGGGGGCCCATGCAGTGTACCCCATGTCGGCAAGCAGGCAGGGCGGGGGGCCGGTGGCAGGGCCTGGGGGGGCCCTGTGGGGGGGCGCTGGGCTGTGCCAGGGGGAGGCCCCCAGCCGGGACTGCAGCTCAGGTTTCCCCGCCTGGCCCTTCTTGACGCCCTCACACACGCCCTCACACACGGCAGCACTGAGCGGGCAGCAGGGGGGCCAGTGGCTGCACCACCCTGCTGCTCCCTCACCAGGCGGTGACCCCCCCCTTGCAGGATGGTGGTTCAGCGCAGGGCTGGCGCAGCAGCAGGGCCACAGCAGCGCAGATGGTGGTGTGGGTGCCGCCTCCTGGGGCTCCTGGCAGGCCACACTGCAGCCGTGGTCAGGGTGGGGGCTGGGGGGGCCTGCTGCTGCTGCTGCTGCTGCTGCTGCTGAGGGGGAGGCAGGAGGGGCAGGGAGGGTGGGGGTGGGGGGCCTGCTGGCGCCTCTGACCCCTCAGGTGAGGCATGTGGGCAGAGCAGGAGGTGTCCAGTGCAGCCTCAGCCCCGCAGCAGGCCAGGTGAGGGTGCAGGTGGGGGGCCAGGAGGCAGCCCAGTCAGGCAGGCAGGGCTCACCCAACCAGCCCTGCCCCAGGCTGTCAGAGAAGGAGCACCCCGCAGCCAGTGCAGCTCACCCCCTGCTCCTCCAGCAGCAGCAGGAGCAGCTGGGCCTGGGGGATGAGACGGGGTGCCTGCTGGCCTGCCCCTGGCGCTTCCACCCAAGCGCCCCTGGCCCCCCTGACCCCCTGACCCCTGGTGGACCTGCTGGCCTGGCGGCGTCACTGACTGCGGTGGGGCAGCCAGGGGAGGGGCTGCTGCCGCCTGGCCTCTCAGAGCCCCACGATGTGAGTGGTGCCTGAGCCCCAGCCCCCTGCACCCCCTGCTCTGCCACTGACCGCACACCTGCACGCCCTCCTTGCACGCCCTGCCTCACGCTGCCGCTGCTGCTGCTGGATGCTGGCAAGTCCTGGCTGGCTGGCTGGCTGGCTGGCTGGCTGGCTGGCTGGCTGGCTGGCTGGCTGGCTGGCTGGCTGGCTGGCTGGCTGGCTGGCTGGCTGGCTGGCTCGCTGACTAGTTCCAACAACTGTTGGCTGCAGGCGCATCCTCCCTTGCGCTTCACGTGTGATCTGCTCTTTGATGTCCTCCTGGTGGTGCTGCTGCTGCAGCTGCTGCTGCTCCCGCTGATGTTGCTGCGACATTGCTGCTGACACACCTGATCCAGGCGCCTTGGTCTGCTGGTGCTGGTACAGGCTGATGGACTGCAGGACTTGGCACCGGGACCAGTGCCAGGAGGGGGGGTCGCGGGGCCTCGCCAGCATGCCCCTGATAGGCTGGGCCTGCACCGCACCTCCACCATAGAGCGCCTGCTGTCCTGTGAGTTCCAACCGACCATAACCACCACCAACAACAACACCAACAACAACACCAACACCACTGCCACCATCATCACTGGCGCCACCATGATAAGTGCAACCACCACAACCACCTGGCCTGCAATGATGGTGCAGCCCGAGCAGGCCATAGCAGTAGTGGCCCGCAGGCTAATAGCGGACGCCTCCTTACCACTTGGGCGTGGGGCATGGGGCATGGGGCATGGGGCATGGGGCATGGGGCATGGGGCATGAGGCATGGGGTATGGGGTATGGGGCATGGGGCATGGTGGCCAGCACACGAGG
>JASKMD010000006.1:2254813-2301953 GCA_030144725.1 Haematococcus lacustris
ACCGCTTAAGCCGTCACAAGGGGTTTGGGACTTTCTGTAACGCACTTTAAAGCAAGGTGCACAAACAGAGGTGCACATGGGCTCAGCATGAAGTCATGCAAGTTCTCATTATTGTAAAGTAAAGTATTCTGTAAAGTCATGGCAAACTCCGGCTGCTCCCTGATGGAACTTGTGGCAGTGCACTCAAAGATGAAATGCATGGCGTCATCCACTACCCCCTCTGTGCATCTGGTGCATGTGCGATCAATGAAAGTTACCCCCTCCAACCGAGCCTTCTCCACCCACAGACCGCTGGAGCCTGCACTTTTTGAAATCCAAAAAGGTCAGACATGCAAGCCAGTTTAAAAGATGCAAGCCGCCCATGCTCTTTTTAAGAGAGAGAGAGATTACAGGAGAAAGAGAGACTAAGAGAGAAAGGAAAAGAAAGAAAGACTACCGTACTCTCTCTTTCGATTCGCGTCGCGAACGAGTAAACAATGTGATTTCTTACAAAATCGCGAAGTGGTCAAACAATTATCTGACCTGCGTAAATGATGCAGCGATGGATCGCTTCGTGGTCCGTGGCATCAGTGCCGATGACGCAGCCGAGAATTTGATACGCCAGGTTGACCAACATGATGAAATGCTCCATCGAAGGGCTCTCGATCGTGTATATGCGGCTGTCGCGAAGCGTGGGCCGGGCAGGCCTCGCAAGCTGTTTAGCATTGGGCTCGGGCTAGCCCGCGACCCAGCCGCGTCGCCAAGCACGCCTCCTCCTCCTCCCCCTCCCTCGCAAACGTGGCAGGCCATTGGGCTCCAAGAACAAGCCTAAGCCAGCCCCAACAGGACAAGCCACGCCCACTCCCACACGCAAGCAGGCACGGTTGGTGTGCAACACTAGCTGCCGCGCCAACAGCAGCAGCGCTAACGCAAGCAGCGTCGGCAACAGTAGTGGCGACGACGGCAGCAACGATGATGACAGTGCCAGCAACGAATGACAGTGCCAGCAGCGAGGGGTGGGTAGGTAATGGTCGTCATGACTGCAAGGGCACGCAAGTTTGAGTGTTCAAAGGAAGATGCAGAGATATGCCGGCACTGCAAGCAGCCATACACTCACGATAAACAAGGACCGGTCGCGATTGGACCGACCATAGCTCTTTGAAAACTAGAGTAGAAGGCCGTTCGAACGGTATAAGTTTTACGTGAATCCGTGCATCCGTTGCGACGTAGTTGGACCGCGAATTTCTCAACCAAGCAATCTGCACAGATGTCGGTTGTCCTTAGTCTGCACAGCTTCTGCTAGTCGACATCTGCACAGATGTAGGCGATGTCGACATCTGTGCAGTTGCGGGAAGTCGACATCTGCACAGATGTCGTGTACCGCGACCAACATCTGTGCAGCTGTTGATGACGACATCTGCACAGATGTCGACTATTACATTCAATGCTTGGCTGTGCAGATGTCGTGACCGACATCTGTGCAGCTGCTGACAACGACATCTGCACAGATGTCGACTATTACATTCGAGCCTTGGCTGTGCAGATGTTGTTTGTAGCATCTGCACAGATGTCGACTATTACATTCGCGGCTTGGATGTGCAGATGTCGTGGCTTCATCTGCACAGATGTCGACTATTTCATCGACTCTTACATCCGCAAAACACATGTATTGACACCCAAACATCCCGCAACACCCCCGCAAAACACATGTATTGACATCCCGCAACATCCCCGCAAAACACATGTATTGACCACCAAACACCCCGCAACACCTTGCTACCCCCCCGCAAAACACATGTATTGACGACCAAACACCCCCCAACACCTCGCTACACCCCCGCAAAACACATGTATTGACCACCAAACACCCCCCAACACCTCGCTACACCCCCGCAAAACACATGTATTGACGACCCAACACCCCGCAACATCCCCGCAAAACACATGTGTGGACACCCAAACATCCCGCAACACCTCGCTACGGGACTTGCAAGCACAAGTCTTGATGCACCATCACTCCACAACACCTCAATATGGAAATGCTAAGCACATGCATTGATGCACCCAATGACCGCAACACCTCCCTACGATGTGACAAGGTAGCAACGACACAACACAACAACAAGGTGACACCACACCATCACCATCACCATCACCATCACTCAGGTTAAACATGCATCACCATCTACATAAAAAAATAGGGGGTCAAGATGAAAAATGTGCTCGGAATGGCCTGCGATTCTGCGTGCGACCTCTCCTAACTTCAACACCGCATCGTACATCGAGGAAATCGAGCGCGACTCGCTGTGCAGTAAGATCGAAAGTCGTTCTGAATTTTGGAGGCCTTAAAAATAGAGATGAGTAGTGGGTCTGGTAATGTAGATGCCAGCGCGTCTACTCGCGATGTTTCGTTTTGAATGGTCTGGCCGGCCCGTCAACCGACAGTTCAGTCAAACAAAGACCCCGAACCCCCGCGGAGTACAGCCCCGGCCCTAGATGAACATGACACAGGTTGGTCCATCATTTTGAACTGACAGCCGCAGTCCACAGGGCAAGGTGCACGTCAACCTTGCGCACTGCCTATACGGTAAAACATATTCAGCCTCTGCTTCAGCGCGACGGAGCCTCATGTCCCCAATGCACCTGATGGCAGGTGTCTAGCCTCGAAAAGCAGCCAGGCTAGCAGCAGGGGCAGCAGCAGCAGGGGCAGCAGCAGCAGCGGCGGCAACAGCAGCAGCGGCAGCGGCGGCGGCGGCGGCGGCAGCAGCAGGGCAAGCAGTAGGGGCAGCAGCAGGGGCAGCAGCAGCAGGGGCAGCAGCAGCAGGGGCAGCAGCAGCAGGGGCAGCAGCAGCAGGGGCAGGGGCAGCAGCAGCAGGGGCAGCAGCAGCAGGGGCAGCAGCAGCAGCGGCAGCAGTGGCAGCAGTGGCAGCAGTGGCAGCAGCGGCAGCAGTGGCAGCAGCGGTAGCAGGGGCAGTTATCGCAGCAGGGGCGGCAGGGGCGGCAGTGGCAGCAGGGGCAGCAGGCGCGGCAGGGGCAGCAGCAGCAGGGGCAGCAGCAGCAGAAGGGGCAGCAGGGGCAGCAGGGGCAGCAGCGGTAGCAGCGGCAGCAGCGGCAGCAGCGGCAGCAGCGGCAGCAGCGGCAGCAGCAGCAGGGGCAGCAGCGGCAACAATGGCAGCAGCAACGATAGTAGCAGGGGCAGCAGCAACAGCAGCTGCAGCAGCGGCAGCAGCGGCGACGGCAACAGCAGGGGCAGCAGCGGCAGCAGCGGCATCACTGGCAGCAGCGGCGATAGTAGCAGGGGCAGTAGTCGCAGCAGGGGCGGCAGTGGCAGCAGGGGCAGCAGGGGCAGCAGGCGCGGCAGGGGCAGCAGGGGCAGCGGCAGCAGGGGCAGCAGCCGCAGAAGGGGCAGCAGGGGGAGCAGGGGCAGCGGCAGCAGGGGCAGCAGCGGCAACAATGGGAGCAGCAGCAATAGTAGCAGGGGCAGCAGCAGCAGCATGAGCAGCACTTGCAACAGTAGGGCGGCAGCAGGGGCAGCAGCAGCAGGAGCAGCAAGGGCGGCATGGGCAGCAGGGACAGCAGTGGCAGCAGCGGCAGCAGCTCTGGAGCTTGCGGCTGCCGATCTGGAAATTGCGGTAGCATGAAGTTACGGGTACACAAGAGGTGTATGAGCAGAAGCTACAGATGAAAGACAGATCGTGTGTTGCATCTGTGCTAAGACACTGCCATGCAGCCATGGACAGTTGGGAATGCTGAAAAGACTGTCCAACAGGTGTGGTGCCATGTGAACAAGGCCTATGCCATCCATTTTAACAAAAACGTGGAAACGTGCAGAACGACCGTTTAGTACACAAGGCAACGAAGCGCAAGGAGTGTACGGTTGAACCCCCGCAAGGAAAGCTCCCTAAAGGGCGTTTGGTGACAAAGTGGGTTGAAAGGCTCCTGTATTGCCACAAGGGAAGAAGCTGAAGGAAGAACTGAAGCAGCAGGATACCGTAAAGAACCAGGTCGTGTAGGTCTACTTGACTGGCTTCATCAAGTGGGTTGCATCATTCGCATGTGGTGTCTGTGCTGCCTCTCCGTGCTGCCGCAGTTTACACTGAGAATGTGGTGTACACCAGGGTGTTTTATGCCTTGCCACCTGGCCCCGACGACGATGAGGGCTGGTGACAGGCCAACTTGCATTGACTTGGCACTGAGCTGGCACCACTGCTGTTGCCACTGTGACTGCAGCTGCAATTGCTCTTGCCACACACTGTTGCTGCACCCACACACACCGCACAGTGCAGAAGTTATAAGTGGACAGCATGCTCACACACATTTTTCAGATGCCAAGGGATGCAAAACGAACATCATGCAAGCATGCCAACATCATTCATACACACATTGCAAGTGGACTTGGACATGCATAGTTTTGTTCGGCTGCATGCGGGCTTGCTTGACCGGCTGTCGGGCTGGTTGTTAAACAAATGTGGTGCGGCTGGAGGCCGCACATACATATGTTGCCTGCTGGCCGTCCGATGTGGGACGGGCCTACTGTACTAGTCACCATCACCACACATCACCACACATCACCACACATCACCACACATCACCACACATCACCACACATCACCACACATCACCACACATCACCACACATCACCACACATCACCACACATCACCACACATCACCACACATCACCACACATCACCACACCACACCACATCTGTGCAGATGCTTCGTTTTTGTCGGCAGCTGTGCAGATGTCGAGGGATGCAGCTGTGCAGATGTCGACTGTGTCGGCAGCTGTGCAGATGTCGAGGGAAGCAGCTGTGCAGATGTCGTTTATGTTGGCGGCTGTGCAGATGTCGAGGGAAGCAGCTGTGCAGATGTCGTTTTTGTCGGCAGCTGTGCAGATGTCGAGGGATGCAGCTGTGCAGATGTCCACTGTGTCGACAGCTGTGCAAATGTCGAGGGATGCATCTGTGCAGATGTCGACATTGTCGGCATCTGTGCAGATGTCGAGGGATGCATCTGTGCAGATGTCGTATGTCCATAGGGCATCTACATGCATCTGCACAGATTCCGGGCTCATTTAACCGGCATCTGTGCAGCCGCCCTCTTTAGGGGGGGTACCTCGCGCGCGGATCGTTGTATCTCCGCAACCGCTGCGAGTTAGGACTTCATTCAAGAGCGAGGTCCCCCTTAAACTCAACGATCTATCGTTCTATCGGAGCGGAATGTCCATCCGATGCAAAAAACACCCTCGCGTCGGCCTTATTTATCGTGAGTGTAGGAACACCATGGATTCATGGGGGAGGTTCAGTGCCCTATCTAGTGCAAAGTCAAGACTTGGTGACTTGGTGCACGGTGACACTACCCATAATGCATAATGGCTTTGACTTGGTGATCGGGAAGCATGACATGGTGACCTGTGCAAGAAGTGTTTCAACCATGGCGGATTGACATGTTATGCAAGGGATGGCAGTCTAGAATATTTATAAGCACATCCACATCCTCAAAGTTCTGTTTTTCTGCTAAATTTGCATTGGGAAAAAGTAAACAATTTAATTTTTGGGTCGGGAACGAGTAATTAGTTTTCTTTTTCGGGGCCTCGCGCATCGAAATAGACAGTACGGTAGACCATGTCTCAAGCAGACCACCCCCTCCCTCCCTAAAAGAAGCAACCAAACCCCACCCCCCCACCCCACCACCCCACCACCAAACAGCGTCCAAACAACCCTAGAACGGTAACTACACACCCCTAAGGAAAGACGTCCAAAAACCCCCAACACCCCCGCCCTTAGCAACACCCTCCACCTCGCCGACCCTAGGGACCCCCGGCCCACCCAAAACTCACCCCTAGGCCCCCCAGCTCCAAGGCTCAACCCTCGCTGCCCCTCCGACCCCACCGCCTGACTAGGCGAACAGCCTCCAACTCCTCAAACTCTCAGAATCCCTAACATACCCAGCTCAGGCAAGAGGGGCAGGGAAGGGGACGGGCCACTGCAAGGACAGGCGCACAACCAGCTCACCTACACCAAACGCCCTCTCCTCCCGTTGCTTGGCCCCCGCTACTATCCCCCCGGCCTCCCCTCCCCCTACCCTCCCCAGCGCCCTCTCCTCTGCCCCCTCCCGCGCCCTCCTAGGCTGCTTGGCGAACCACCCTCCTGACGGCTCCGGCCACAGCCGGTCAAACTGGTCCGCGCCCAGCTCCGGGTCCGTACCCCTAAACTAGGTGGAGGGCACCGCTCCATAGAGGCCCACCCGGATGTCTCTGCCTACCCTGTGCCGGTCGCGTTTAACAGCGGAGGAGAGGGTGAGGACGACCTCCTCTGCCACTCGTTGCGCCACCATCTGCGGCCGGAGGGCTGTAGCGGCCCCGCAGCTGCGAAGACGCCACACCGTGCCTAGGAAGGCCACGCGCAACCTGAGCCACAGCAAGCTGCCTGGGGGCTGGAAGGGGGGAGCCTCGCTGCGGGTGGGGCGACCACTGAGGAGTAGGAGGGCGTCGCCGGAGTGTAACGTGCGGGGACGCAACGTCAGATGACCTTTTGACACAAGCTCGAAGGCCGGTCGAGTCGAGGCAATGCCTTCCGACTAGGGTGTTGGGTTACAGCGGTGTGTTGCGAGAATGGCTAAAGCTTAGAACGGGGCTCCCTAGAATTGAACCAGTTGTACTCACGAACGCAATGTCGCTAGTCTTCAACCTGCCAGGTCTCACACTACACGTGTAACCCGCGTCCCGCGACGGCTCGCATTCACGAGACAGTCCAGACGACACGAAGCGACAATCACCTCCAAAGGTGCGCACTTTACACGGAGGGGGGGCGGGTGCCGGTGAGGTGGCTGTACACATCCAACACCCACTCGCAGACCGGAGCCACGGCGGGGCAGGTGAGGAAGGCGTGGGTGAGGGTCTCCAGCTGGCCCGGCTGGCAGAGGCGGCAGGCGCACGAACCCGGGGCAGCAGAGCCCTCAAGGATGTGGCCCCACAAGGCCCCAACCATGAGGTTGGCGTGGAGCACCCGCCAGGCCACGATGGCGTGCTCCCGGCGGAGGGTGGGATCCATCAGCTCCTTCCACATCTGGAGACAGGACTGGCCCGGTCTAGCGGCTGCGGCCAGCTCATCCACCGTGCCATCCGGGGGGACTTGCAGGGTAGCTGGCTGCCTGCCGGTGCCCCGGGGCCCTTGCTGGGCCTCCAGCTCGGCTGCTCTTTGCTCCGGGGAAGGGTGGGGAGGGGCTCTGGCGGAGGTGTCTCGCCAGCGCGGCGCCTGGCTGCCTTGCACTTCCTCTGGGAGCAGCTCCTCCGCGTCCCTGCCTTGCTGCTCCCGCTCTTCCGCTGCTCGCTGGGCTGTCACTCAGGCAAATTAGTAACAGCATTTTTTGGCTTTTCGGCCTGAGATTTGGTACATAGCCCGGTAATGTGATTGTAAGAATGGGGTGTGAACGAAAGTTCATAAATATGCGTGGTTGGTGAGATATCGCTGAGGTGATAAATTATACCACTCGGTGTGGTGCAGTACTGCACAATGGGGTGTAATGAAGTAGTGCACTAGCTACAAGTGCTGTACTACACCATGAGAAGCGAATGAGATTTTAAGGAACAATAATCTCCAAACCATTAAAATACCAATGAGTTACCAACATAACTACTTTATTTCATCATAATACTACTAGACTGGATATGGTTAGGTTTTCCACGCTGAAATTTGGTGCAACGCTGCAGCATTAGGTATAATGCAGTACTGCACTGCAAGGAGTAGCTTATAGAAGAGATAACTAAATTATAATAATAAAATCCAGGAATTTCACTAATTACTACGAGATTTGTTTTCCAAGGCGAATCGTCGACAAAAAACACCCCCTCAAAATCGATAGTTGTGCACTGATCCAACCTGATCCCCTGATCCAACCCGGCCTCCCGTGGGGGGCGCCTACCCCAAAGCACCGGCCACAGCCCCCCCTGGAGGGTAAAGGGCTGTCCGTGGATCCGCCATCTGTGGCGTTTTCTGGCTTGCGCTTCTTCCGCTGTGGCTGTAGCGCGTTGGCGCCAGCCAAGCCAATCATAGCCAAGCCAATCACTCTGCAACATCCGATCTGCGATCTGACCGGGGGCAGCACCCGGCACTTTCAGATGTGCAGTGAATACGTTCAGATTTTCAGATCTACAATTTTCACATCTACAATTTTCACAAGCCTGCTGCGGCCCCACCAGCTAAGCGCACCAAGGTTGATCAGGCAGCAGTGTTGATCCAGCCTATTTGAAGCAAAAGTCTGGCCAAGCACCACGCTGCTTCAGCTGTGCTCGTAGCCTGACCTGCGTGTACTGCAGGCCATGGGCGTAGAGTACCCTGACTTGGGCTCCAAGCGGCTGCGAGACCGTGTGTCCAAGGTCAAGCAGTAGCAACCTGTGGCACAGTGTGGTTGAGCCGTGATCAGCTTACATCACAGCATATTTGTAGGGAGCGCAATCTAGCCTAGATCTAGCCTAGATCTAGGCTAGTCAAATCTAGGCTAGATCTAGGCTAGATTGACTAGCCTAGTCTAGGCTAGTCAATCTAGACGGGTTTTTTCAAATGGAATGATTTCACTCCGCCCGCAGGTAGGCTAGAGACGTCTATCTGCCCGCCTGCAAGGCACTATGTAACTATGTGTTGCGAGGTCAGAATGCGTAAGTGTGTCATCGACAGCCTCGCGGGTTCCAGCACGCAGTTATGCGCTCGAAGAGCATGTCACTGGACGTGCCACCAGCTATAGCGTGCTGGTCAGAGCGGGGCCGCTTGTTGCACTGGTGCTTCCTTGAGTCACTAAAGTTGCCACAGGAGAGGACCATTTTGCAGTCATTACAGACCGCCTTGATTTTGCCCCCAACAACCTCGATGCTGTATTTCTGCGCATACACGCTGCTGGCGTGCGCCTGGCTGACTTCCTCCAACGTCAGAAGTTTCTTGTTGTATCGCGCGGTGAGCTCGGGAGGCTGAGGCGGGAGAGGGCCCCCAGGCTCCATTTGCGATTCAGGCGCTGCTGGGCATGTCCGGGCATGTCCGGGAAACCAACTTTAACCGCCAACCCAGCAAGGCCAGCAAATCGATCTGAGCTGCGCCATAACGTCCATACAGGTGCCTGAAGCAGGTGCGCTAGTCAAATGCACATTTCATGCCCATCTAGACTGACTAGTCTAGTCGAGTCGAGACGTCATCTCGACGAGTCGAGACGAGATGACTAGGCTAGACGAGTTGCGCTCCTTACATATTTGCCATACCAATTCTAGGCAATAACCTTGTCGCAAGAGTCAAGCAGGAGTGTAAATCATAAGGCGCCCCTGTGTGGGAACAAGTTCAACAACCCTCTATAGAGGCAACACATCACCCCTAGGGCGCTATTCCAATGGGGCGAGGCGAGGCGAGGCGAGGCTCCATGTGGCTGCATGTGGCGTTTTTTGAATTTTGCGATTCCAATGCGGCGAGACAGGCGAGGCTAGGCGAGGTGTTCAAATTTTGACTAACCTCTTCGCTCATTTCACTGCGTGCGCCCATCGCAATGGATTCCTCATCCGATGACATTCCGCCCAGCAGCAGCACCGGCAGCAGTGGTAACAGTGAAGCTGCATGGACCCCTTTTGGCGGCCCGCGACCGCCGACCACCCCGCGCCTTGCGCATAGTCACGATGCTGCTGCCGCTGCCGTCGCTGGCAAAATGAAATTGAGCAGCTCTTGAGTAGGCTGGTTATGTTTGTGCACCTCTGCTAGGCTAGTGATTGGGCTTTAGCAAGGTGTTGGACGTGTGTTGATGCTCTGCGTTGGGCAGGCTATGTTGAGACTCTGCTAGGAGCAGAAACTAAGGCTATGTTGGGACTCTGCTAAGAGCAGGTTGAATGTGTAGGGTTAGCCGTATGTGTAGGGTATTGCAGGTTGTGGTGGCGGGGATGAAGGTGGCAAGCAGCGCACGTGTAGATGTGCAAGGCAGGCTAAGCTAATCTCCGCGTCAGCGGGACAATGCAAGTACACGCCTCTGCAAGCCCTGCGCAAGCGGGACTAGCTAAACATTCTCCGCAAAGCGGGCAAAGCAGTCAAAGCGGGCACAGCAAAGCACAGCAGGTGCCAGCACGCAGGTGCACAAGCTGAAGGCTGCTCCGCAAACTGTTGCGTTAAAACTGCGGTTGAGGGACATCTGCCGTTGTCTCCTCCCAGTCGCCGCTGTAATTAATGGCTGTCTTTCCGTCCTCTTCTATTGCAGCTATCACTACCCTGGCCAGGACTTCTTCCAGTTTTTCCACTAGCTGCTGCTCGCTGCTGATGCTACGTTTTGCAACCTAGACATGCTGAGCATCGCGCAGCCACTCGCCACCACCAGACTCGCCAAGCTGCCAGTTCTAAAAAACAGTCACACCTCGCCTGTGACCGCACCTCGCCTCACTGGGCCCGGAGGGGCGGGAGACGGCGAGGCCCCATGCACGCTAAACTGGTGGCATGGGCATCTCGACCTCGCCTCGCTATTGGAATCGCGAGGGGCGAGGTAGGGCGGTTGGGGGCGGTTAGAGGGACATGGAGACCTCGCCGCCTCGCCTCGCCGCCTCGCCTCGAAAAAGCACCCCATGCACCTCGCCTCGCCTCGCCTCGACATTGGAATAGCGCCCCTAGTCACTAGGGATCACTAGGGATCTAGTAGTCACGTGAGGGGATCTGATGCTGCCTTTGCGTTGGTACATGTTGCCCGCCGGGCTGATAGGGGACGGTGCTGGGTATGCGGAAGGCCGTAGTATTGGCCCCCTTCCATCGCACCATATCGTACCACACTCTCATTCAACGCCTACACAATGAAGAGGCACACGGTACTACGGGCAACAACATCTAAACTACTCGCCTTGCTGGCATCTACTAAGTTATTTAGTCATGGGGTGAAGATGTCTGCATCGAATCCAACCATCAGTGGTGTCACAACACCGCACAACAGGTGTGGCGAAATGAGGCACCATGCTCTCAGTTTCAAAACTCACTGCATCGGCAACGAGCAAATCGTAGCCCTTGCAATGCTTGCAGCGAACTTCCTGTAGCCCCGGCCAGCTAGCCTCACACAAAAATCCGACGGACAGCTAGGTTCGCAAGGTGTAGATTAGCTCGGTAATGCCACAGCTGTGTTAAATCAGACCTCAATGGACAGTCAAGGCAAGAACAAGGTTACGGAGGGCAAGGTACATGCCGTACCTGAGTGTCTTGGCAGCGCCGTTCCGGGTTGTCCCAGGTGCCGAGGCAACTGGGTTGTTGCGCTGCAAACTTTGCTGTAGGCTCGCAATGGCGCACTGCTGGCCATCTTCCTGGTGGGCCTGTGCATCGGCGTGGTCGTTGCAGAGCGCGTTTACATAGCTCGTGGTGGCAGGGTCCCCAAGCCTCGCTTCCTGCGCACCCATCATGACAGCCTCCGGTCCATTGTGCCATCAGCTGATCACGCCAGCTCAGGCAATACAGCGGCAGCCGAGTCTGGTGCCCTGCCAGCCTACTCTGACAGCTTGCCACCCCGCAACGACTTAGAGGAGCTGCTGCGAAAGATTGCACCTAAGAAGGAGGTGCTTGTGGCAGTCGCCAACAAGAATGTCAACTGGGATGGCATGCTTGCAACCTTCACCAACGGCATCAAAGCAGCGGGCATTTCCAACCATTTGATTGTGGCCCTGGACCAAGAAACAAAGTCCTGGGCAGATGTCAAGGGCATTAATGCCTACCTGCTCAACCTAGAGGTTCACAAGGTGATCATGTCTGCCATAGCATGAGCGGCTGCTCGTCATGGGTTGTCTACTTGGGGTTGTTCTGACATGTCAACTCAATATGCTGGCACAGGCTCAAGCTGGCACTGGCGACAACCATGCTGTGTCAGCCATGAAGTTTGGCATCCTAAAGCGTTTTGTGGAGTTGGGTTACGCAGTGCTTTTGTCAGATGTCGACATCTCCATCTTGCAGGTACACTTTGCTGGCATGCAACTGCTTGCAGACACGCTTGCATCAACAGGCTAGTGCCTGTCTGTACATTATGTATAGTTGCACCCGACATTGCATCACCACTGCACAATATGTTGATCTGCTGGTCTTACACAGAACCCCTTTGACTTCCTGTACCGAGACTCTGACGTGGAAGGCATGACAGATGGCTTTGACGAGCCCACAGCTTACGGTAGCATTGAAGGCTTTGATGACCCAAGCATGGGCTGGGCTCGCTTTGCTCAGTTCTACAAACACTTCAACATGAACAGGTGAATACAGCTCAGTGCCCATACGCATGTCGCCACTCTTGGTTCATCACAGCTTGGTTGCCATGGTGCCATTCAGCCCAGTGACCCTGCTTCACTGTTTGCCTGGCCGCCTGTCTGCTGTGGTCCTAATGCTTTCCATGTGCTCCAGTGGGCTGTTCTACCTGCGTGCCAACAAGCGCACCTTGGAACTGCTGGTCCGGTTGGAAACCCGGCTCAGCAAGCAAAAGTACTGGGACCAGACTGCTTACAATGAGGAGATCTTCTTTCTGTCTCATGGCTCTTACAAGAGCCCCCAAGTGAGTCACGAGCAATTGGCAACTGTGCTGCCTCATGCCTGCTCTAACTCAACCTCTTCTGCGTTGGCAAACAGCTGATGTGAGCACCCTTGTGCTAGGGACGTGTTTGGCATGCTGTGCTGTCAATGCAGTGGTGAATGGGCTAGCTGCAGCTGCCCACTTGACAGAGGTGCATCCCATGTGGTGTGGTTGCAGGTCAGCGTGCGTGTCATGGAGATTGACAAGTTCATGAACAGCAAACGCCTCTTTAAAGACATCCGACATCGGCCAAAGAGCAGTCAACCGCCCAAGCCTGTCACGGTCCATGTCAATTACCACCCAGGTGTGGTGTTGTAAGCAATGCAACATTTTGCACTAGCTTTGGCGTGAATGTTAGTATGGCCCAACTTATCCGCCTGCATGCACGCCTGACGGGCTGCAACCATTACATGCGTTGATGCAGACAAGCATGAGCGCATGAAGGCAATTTTTAAGTACTACAATGAGGGCGACGAGCATGCACTAGAGCCTTTCCCTGGCGGCTCCGAGCAGGGCAGCAGATGACAGGGCACCTGCCCTTGCAGTCCCAGGACCTGCGCACAAACAGCTGAATGGGAATGCAGCAAAGTGGCTGCAATTGTACATGCAGTCGTCTCCCATTCTATCACAGACATGCGCACGCGCACCAATGTGATCCTTCATGGCGTCCATCACTGCGTGGCCCAGAATTCCCTTCTCCACAGCAGCAGGCGTAGATATTCCACAGCAGCAGGCGTAGAGGCAGTGCCAGCTATGACCCTTCATTCTACAGTGAAGTCTCAAGTCAGCCCAGTCACCCAGCACGTGTAGCAGCCTGGCCTCTTGGTCCAGCGGCCAGGAACAGCAGGTGCAAACCTCTGGCCTCCTTGTGACTGCGCACTTGCTTGACTAGCAACTCCATGTGCTCATGGCATCGCCGAGGTGGAGATGTAGTGATGCTGCTGTGAGACCCGACATGGTGAAGCTCGACTCGACATGCTGCCTACTGGCTTGCACTTTGCCTTGTTGCACCAGGGGTGTGCGCAACTGCGCAGAGCAGCTGAAGCCGGATACCACTTTTTGTCTCAGATGCATGGCCTGGACATTGCCAGGCCCCATGCGCTATGTATTAAGATGTGACGAGACAGCCTGAGTTAGCTGCTTGCACCTGTCCAACAATGGTGTACAACAAACGTGGTGACAACCTGATGGATGGCCAGCACGAATCGCCATCGTATGTAGTCCTCGTGGAAGCACAAGTCAGCGTACCGGTGTGGGTATGCCTAGGCCTGTGCCGAACAAACACAACAATAACATAGTTGATACGCTACAGCCAGAGTTCGATCAGGCGCCACTCAACAGAAAGGCTGCCCGGAGAGATTCGCTTTACTAGAAACAAATAGAACACCTGGCACAGAAGGAAATGCAAGCTAGGGCTGTGGGCCGCGTTCGAGAACGCGGAGCTGGCGAGGGTGAAGGGGTTGGAATAAGCGGCCGCATGGTGTGCAGCTTCCTGATCCTCCTGAATGTTGGGACCTGGACTGTCGGAACCAGAACGCGGTTTGCCTGACCCTAGCAAGCGAGATCAGTTAAGCGCAGAGGTCGCTGCCGTAATGGCCGCGCACCCCGACCTCAGCGCCGGCCTCGCAGCGGTACCTCG
Organism: Haematococcus lacustris; assembly: GCA_030144725.1. Classification (NCBI taxonomy): domain Eukaryota; kingdom Viridiplantae; phylum Chlorophyta; class Chlorophyceae; order Chlamydomonadales; family Haematococcaceae; genus Haematococcus; species Haematococcus lacustris. The sequence continues at coordinate 2,268,977 of JASKMD010000006.1, forward strand.
CATCAGGTGGACAAAGCTCACAAGCAGCTGGATCAACATTCCGCAGTGTCCTGGCGGTGTTGCTCGCAGCAAGGCTGTAGCGCTCTTTCTAGTTTCTGGGGGTTCTGTCTCGGGGTTCAATTCAGGTCTTGGTTCGCTCAGGCGCCAGGATTAAGGCATCTAAGCGTGACGATGCCGCCGCAAGTAGTCGTAAAAAAGACGGGACCACTCACACGCTCCCTCACATTTGTAAAACGCTCAGTTCCACAATTAGCCCACCCTCTCGTTGCACGTGCTGCACTGCTGGTGTGGGGCTGCTTGCGAGCAGCGGACTGCGGACTGCTCCTGCGTTGATTTGTGGGTCGTGGCCCTTGCGAAGGCCCTGGCGATGCCGACTTGGCATCGCGGCCCCTGCTACACTTGTCGTGTAGGATGCTAAACCCTCCTTTCCCCGGCTTGCCCTGAAACTGGCAGGCCCTAGGCTATTGCCTGCACCATCGCGATGACTGACGTTGCCGAGCGTCAGCCCGATGCGCCGAAGTCGGGTTCGGCGACATCAACACAGAAACTCCATCGCCCTCCCACCAGGGCGCCGACGTACGACGAGGTGTTCGCGGCCATCATGCATAAGCGGGTGTGTCCGTCACAGCACGATCTCTTCATGATTGTGGGTCGGCGCGTGATCCACGCCCTTCCGTGTATGCTCAGGCCGAGGCTGAGGCCCTCGCCGCAAGCGAGTGGCGGACGACCGCAGCAACTGCAGCGGACCCTTTGGTAAGCTGCGGATGGCGGGCACATCTTCGTGACCAGCGACCACAACGGGATGGCGGCTCCGAGGGAATGATGAAACAAGGACAAACAATGCAAGCACTATCATTAAGCGGTGCCTTCATGCATGCACACTACAGCAGCCATGGCAATCACCATTGGCGTGAGAATTGGGTGGCTCTGATACCATCAGTCATGCACGATGTGTAGCTGGCAGTGCTGTTTGCAATGCATAGCAGAAGTCGGCAGAAAGCAGGGGGTGCAAGTGGCTTGGCTGCTCATTACCTATGAAACTGTCCAGTCTTTGTTCCCTGACAGCAGACTCCTGCTGTGATGAAAGATGAAAGGTTCACTGTACCAACTCTGGTGTTGAGTCCAGGGTTGCCAGGATATGCATGCATGCATGCATGCACTAACCACCACTCCCAAGAACTTCATCAGTGGCAACTCGGGGACAGGTTTTGGTGCCTCAGTACCTGTGCTTCAGTTCATTGTCATCCTCGCCAGCAGTTGGGCACCGTTACACACACTACGCCATAGCATGCCCCCTCGTGATCCATCCACCGTGGTGCACTCCATTCCCCCTGCAGCAAGGTGCCCTGCGGCCACTGACCCCAGGATCAAATCCCGTCAGGCCTGGACTTGAATGGTGGCTTCCATCCGGTTGCCCCCATGCGCGCTCCCTCCAAGCTGCTGAGCATGCCCCTGGACACGTCGCTGCCGGGGTCTGGGTGCTGGCTGGGCATGGGAGGCGGCCCCATGGGGCCCTTCCTAAGCCGCTGCCCCAGCCTATTCCAAGAGTCCCCCTGCCTCAGCTTGAATGCTGCCGCCATGGAGCAGCTGCTGCAGGAGGTGGCCCTGCTGACCCGAGTGGGTGACATGGCTACGGAGGCAGAGCATGCCAGCCCTCAGGGCAGGAGCGCCACCACATTCCAAGGTGGGTGGTTCAGGTGCAAGAAGCACAACCCACCATCGCGCATGTGGAGGCCCAGGGTAGGTTACGACACGAAGGCTAGTTAAATCATGGCAGTAGCTCAGGACTGGTTAGTAGAGTAGTACAGTAATACTCATGAAGGAGTAGCTTACTACATGACTGCAGCCAGCGTGTTTGATGATGCTTGCCCTGCATTGCCTTCTCCAGTGCCCTGTTGTGGTCAGGACACGCCCGACACCAGGCAGCAGCTAGGGGGCCCTGGTGCCGCTGCTAGGTAACCTGCCACCCCACCCTTCACCCTCTTCTTCCTTACTCCACAGGGCCCCTTGCCCCCTTGCCCCCTTAACCCTTCCCACCCCACCCTCCGCGCCCCTGCTACCCTCCTCACTGGTGCCCCCTCTCCCCCGGCTCCACCTGCCCCCACCCCTGCTTGGCTGTGCAGGCAGACTGAGTAACCCAGGCTCGTCCATCTCCACCGCTGCCCCAAGATGCTCCCCATGCCCCAGCAGGCAGGCCCTGGCCGCAGCAGGGGAGGCTGGAGCCTTCACCTCCTGCCTGCAGCCACCAGCCTCGCCCCACGCCCCTGCAGCAGCAGCAGCGGCAGCGGCGGCGGGCGTGACACGACCCAGCACCACCCCTGTCCCCTGGGGGGCCCATGCAGTGTACCCCATGTCGGCAAGCAGGCAGGGCGGGGGGCCGGTGGCAGGGCCTGGGGGGCCCCTGTGGGGGGTCGCTGGGCTGTGCCAGGGGGAGCACCCCACCCGGGACTGCAGCTCAGGTTTCCCCGCCTGGCCCTTCTTGACGCCCTCACACACGGCAGCACTGAGCGGGCAGCAGGGGGGCCAGTGGCTGCACCACCCTGCTGCTCCCTCACCAGGCGGTGACCCTCCCCTTGCAGGATGGTGGTTCAGCGCAGGGCTGGCGCAGCAGCAGGGCCACAGCAGCGCAGATGGTGGTGTGGGTGCCACCTCTTGGGGCCCCTGGCAGGCCACACTGCAGCCGTGGTCAGGGTGGGGGCTGGGGGGGCCTGCTGCTGCTGCTGCTCCTGCTGCTAAGGGGGGGGCAGGAGGGGCAGGGAGGGTGGGGGTGGGGGGCCAGCTGGCGCCTCTGACCCCTCAGGTGAGGCATGTGGGCAGAGCAGGAGGTGTCCAGTGCAGCCTCAGCCCCGCAGCAGGCCAGGTGGGAGTGCAGGTGGGGGGCCAGGAGGCAGCCCGTTCAGGCAGGCAGGGCTCACCCAACCAGCCCTGCCCGAGGCCGTCAGAGAAGGAGCACCCCGCAGCCAGTGCAGCTCATCCCCTGCTCCTCCAGCAGCAGCAGGAGCAGCCGGGCCTGGGGGATGAGACGGGGTGCCCGCTGGCCTGCCCCTGGCGCTTCCACCCAAGCGCCCCTGGCCCCCCTGACCCCCTGACCCCTGGTGGGCCTGCTGGCCTGGCGGCGTCACTGACTGCGGTGGGGCAGCCAGGGGAGGGGCTGCTGCCGCCTGGCCTCTCAGTGGCCCACGATGTGAGTGTTGCCTGAGCCCCAGCCCTGCACCCCCTGCTCTGCCACTGACCGCACACCTGCACGCCCTCCTTGCACGCCCTGCCTCACGCTGCCGCTGCCGCTGCTGCTGGACGCTGGAAAGTCCTGACTGGCTGGCTGGCTAGCTGGCTGGCTCGCTGACTAGTTCTAACAACTGTTGGCTGCTGGCATATCCTCCCTTCCGCTTCACGTGTGGTCTGCTCTTTGGTTTCCTCCTGTTGCTGCTGCTGCTGCTGCAGCTGCTGCTCCCGCTGATGTTGCTGCGACATTGCTGCTGACACACCCGATGCAGGCGCCTTGGTCTGCTGGTGCTGCTGCAGGCTGATGGGCTGCAGGGCTGGGCCATGGGACCAGTGCCAGGAGGGGGGGCCTCGGGGCCTCGCCAGCATGCCCCTGATAGGCTGGGCTTGCACCGCACCTCCACCATAGAGCGCCTGCTGTCCTGTGAGTTCCAACCGACCATAACCACCACCAACAACAACACCAACACTCACACCAACACCACTGCCACCATTATCACCGGCGCCACCATGAGAAATGCAACCACCACAACCACCTGGCCTGCAATGATGGTGCAGCCGAGCAGGCCATAGCAGTAGTGGCCGGCAGGCTAATAGCGGGCGCCTCCTTGCCACTTCGGCGTGGGGCGTGGGGCGTGGGGCATGGGGCATGGGGCATGGGGCATGGGGCATGGGGCATGGGGCATGGGGCATGGGGCATGGGGCATGGGGCATGGGGCATGGGGCATGGGGCATGGGGCATGGGGCATGGGGCATGGGGCATGGGATTTGGGCATGGGGCGCGGTGGCCAGCACACGAGTTTGGCTGCCCTCCATGAACCATCCTTCCCAGTGCCCACATGCCTGCTGCGTTTGCCGCCAGCCCTCCTGCTGCTGCTGCTGCTGCTGCTGCTGCTAGGGTGACTGCCGTGGTTGACTGTTGCTTTTGCTGGTTGCTGCTGCTGCTGTTGCCGCTGCCCTACAGGGCACAGCTGTCATCAAGTCAAAGCAGGCAGGCACCGTCAGGAGCGGTCCCCCACGCCCCCCTCCTGCCTGCCCTCCCACCTTCAGTGGCTGTCCCTCCCCTCCGGTGACACACAGCAGCAGCCCATGTCTGGCTCAGACAAACTGCCTGCACAGCAGCAGCAGGGGCAGCAGCAGGGGCAGCAGCAGGAGCAGCAGCAGGAGCAGCAGCAGCAGGGGCGGCAGGGGCAGCAGCAGGGGCAGCAGCAGAAGCAGGAGGCACGTGAACACCTGGGACAGGAGGTCCTGCAGAACACTCCAGTTCCCTGCATGGTGCGTGTTGAGCCAGGTCTGCCCCTGCCATGGCCCATGCCATGCATTGTACTAGGTTTAGTACAATGCCAAAGGCTAAGCTGTCACGCATCTGATGTGAAGGGATGCCATGACCTCCTGTGAGGTCTACAGCCCAGTGTGACTTCTCTGCCCCTGCTGCAGCTCCATTGAAGTTCTGCTGCTGCCAAAGTTGCTGCTGCTGCCGCTGCTGTTGCCAGCTTGCGCGCTCCATGTGCAGCTGATGCCCCTTCCTTGCGCTTCCAGGCCGCCACATCTGGCCCAGGCCCCACTGCCCCCCTCACACCTCGCCAACCCGGCTGCGCACAGCTCGCTGCTGCAGCAGCAGGAGGAGGAGAACTGGCAGCAGCAGCAGCAGGAGGAGGAGGAGGAGGAGGAGGAGACGGAGGAGGGTCGGGAGCGGCAGCGGCAGCTCCTGAGATTGGCTCCAGGCCCCCCGCACCCTCATGCACGGCACGCTGCTGCAGCCCGTTGCCAGCTCCGTCACAAGCTGGCGATCACCGGGGTGGGAGTTGGGCAGACGGGACGCAGGGGCATGGACAAAGGCTGGGGAGGGGGCTGGGGCTGGGGCTGGGGAGAGGGCTTGGGCGGGGGCTGGGGCTGGTATCGAGTGCGCCTGGTCAAGACAGTGCCACCGCTCAGCCCAGCCTATGTGGCTCTGCCCCCTTAACCAAACGGTTGAGGGAGCCTCAAGAGCTGCTGCCACGCAAGGCACGCCTACTGAAGGTGCGCCCCTCTTGCTGTAGCCTAGCAGGCCAATGCACACATACCCACGCACCTGCCCCATGGCGGGCCATAGGGATGACACCAGGCAAACTCAGCAGCCCACGCTGGTCCTACCTGCCTCTCCTCACCTGGCCTGCCTCGCCCCACCTGACCTGGCCGGCCTGCCTGCACTTTGCTGCAGGAGTTGAGCAATGCATCTGAGGCGCAGCAGCTGGAGGCCAGCAATGCTGTCCTGCAGCAGCAGCTGGATGCGCTGCTACTGGCCATGCGCACCATGCATCAGGTCAGCAGCCACACACACAACTGCCCGCCCGCCCGCCCGCCCGCCCGCTGATCTTGCCTCCTGACTTGCATCCTTGCCTTCACGGCTGCCCACCCCTGACTTGCATCCTTGCCTTCATGACTGCCCACCCCAGCCTTGCAACAGCTCCCTCCCCCTCCAGATCCCTCAGCCCCCCACCTCCCTGCATAACGCAGGACAACGAGGCGATGAAGCAGCAGCTGCTGGTCTCGTGCCGCCGGTGTGAGATCCCTGCCCAGCTGGAGCAGCTGAACGCCCGCATCGCACAGCACCAGCCGCCCTCTCAGCCCAGCGATGCCGCCACCCATCTGGCTGCCTCAGTGCTGGAGCAGTGTGGTGGGGACGTCACCTCCGCTGTGATGCGTCTGCTGGCACGGGGCATGGCCAACAGGCACCAGCGCCGCCACCAGCACCCGCCCTTGCAAGGGCAGGGCCAGGGCCAGCAGCAGCAGCAGCAGCAGCAGCAGCAGCAGCAGCAGGCACAGGCACAGGCAGCATGGGTAGGGGTAGGAGTGGGGCAGCAGGCAGCAGTGGGTGGGGCAGGCCGGCACCCAGACCCTTGCCCAGACACCCCTGCGCCCCAGCACCCAGGGCTGCAGCTCAGCAGGGGAAAGAGGAGCCCTGCAGCACTCAGGGCCACAGCAGCAGCCAGCCACCCCTTAAGGTCACCTCAGCCATCGCAGCTACAGGCCAGCCAGCCAGCAGGTGCTGGCAGTGATGACGTGCCAATGGGCACCTCGCTTTCGCAGCTGCCCGCTGCTGCTGCTACTGCTGTGAAGGAGGCAGGGCAGCCGGATACCGCTGCGGTCTGGATGGGGCCGGGTTGTGCCTGGGTGGCCACCAACACGGCTCTGGTGAAGCCTGAGCCTGGCACTGGCCTGCACCACACAGGGCCTGTGAGCGGGGCCTAGTGGCTGGGCCATAGGGCCTATAGCCATTGGTCCTATAGAAAGCTTCAGGGGCAGGGGCAGGTGCAGGTTCAGGTGCAGGTGCAGGGGCAGGGGAGGGGCATGCGTGGCGACAAGGGGATGGCAGCTGTGGAGATGGCAATCCTGGGGAATGGACTGGGCTTGTAGCGGCAACCAACAGCTTCCCTAACCGACAGCAGGGCAAGGGGTTGTGGGCGAAGATTTGGGTCAGTTCCGGATGCCTTGCATTTGGCTGAAAGAAACTGGGCATTTAATTAGGAAGAAGAGTCTTAGGAAGGCAGGTGGAGGTTTGTGCCATGTAGTGGGGGTTGGGTTGGTTGATAGGACGGACAAGTAGAGAATATTTTCGCCTGTAGCAAGTCCCCGGTGCTGACTGTGGTAATGCCACAAGGGCACCCAGCCAGTGGATGCAGCAAGAGCATACAATCGAACCGTGGAGTTGAGGGGTAGCAGGTTCAGTCGCTTGCGAGTGATTGCAGGCGGTTGCAGCATGTCAGTAGCAGCATGTGAGTCAGGGTTCAGTTTCTGCTCCCAAACCCTGGCAGTGGGAAGCAACAGCTGGCTGGTGGGTTTCCCACACATGGGGCAAGAGGAGGCAGGAGCAGGAGCAGGAGCAGAGGGGCGCTTGTCTTCATCATCGTCATCGCCATCACTATCATCATCATGGTATTCATCAGAATGCCATGGCCAAGGGGACTACCTCCCAACCGGGGTAGCTGCCTTCTTGGCTGACTGGGCTGCCCCGCCACCCAGACCCCTCACACTCCTTGACAGCAGGAGCAGCAAGTCCTCTGCCGCCTGCCCACCTGACGTGGCTCGCAGGCCCTGGGTGCTTGCCCTAGGTGCTTCGCCTAATCTTTCTTTGAAAGGGTCCTGGGCCTAGTTTTTTTTTAGCGAGGCGGCCCAGCTGAAAGTAGGCGCCCTGGCGCACCCAGCTGGTTTTGTCGCATGGTGTAAGGCTTAGGGCCCAGGATGGGCGAGGTGCAGGAAAAGTCAGCAGCAGATGGAAGGTCATCAGGCAGGGCCTGATTGGGAGCAGCTCAAGTCCAGTCGGTCTGAGCTGTGCGCAGCAGTGGCTTGGCGTGTATGTTTGTGTGGGTTTGTTGTGGGAAGGGAGGTGGTGGAATGGGATGGGGCAGTTGCTGATAGGAAGAATGGGATGCTTTTGAGGGGGAAGGGTGGAGTGTAGGGGGAAAAGGTCCCACAGGGTGGGTGGGGACACAACCCAGTGCCTTCAAAGGGCTATCATCATCATCATCATCATCATCATCATCATGATCACCATCATCATTCCCCCATGATGCCCCTGTCATAGATCATCATCGCATTTTTCATCATCATTACAGTGCTCTATTTGTAATCATCACATCATTACATGGCCACCGCCACTATCATTACAACACCCTCATGACGTCATCAGGCACTACATGGCACAGGGGTAAGGTGTGACTGACTAAGTGATGGGTGCAGGCAAGGAGGTGGCAGTTGAGTGATGGGGGAGTGGCATTGGACTGAGTATTATGGTGCAGAGGGTTGGTGGGCAAGGGAGGACCATGGTAGGGCCGGACCAAGAACAGGGTCGAGCAAGGCCATGTGGGGGTGGGTGGTTGGGGGGTGGGTGGTTGGAAGGTGGGGTTGTTGTGTTGAAGGAGGATCAAGCACCTGGTGTGACAGCAGGGCATCATCAGCAGCAGCAGAATGCCATGGCCTCTGCCTTCCAGCAATGTTGCTTCACACATGGTCATTGACTCCATGTTCATGTTTCATGCTCCCTGGTTGCAGGAACGCCATGCCTCACGGTCATCTGCTGTCGGGCGGCACAACCTGCTATGCTGCCTTGTCTGATAGCTGGTAGTAGTAGTGCAGCATGTCGTGACCACCACCACACACACGACCAGCAGCGCAATACTGTGACTCACACTGTGCATGCTACGAGGACTGTGCGGCTGGTGCAGTTGTTGAGCTGGTAGTACAGGTAGAGCAGGTGTTGGTGGTTGTGTAGAAAAGTTGGGGCAGTCGTCGCTGTCAAGTCATGCCACGGCGTCGGGGAAAAGGGAGATTGGGCAGAGATTTGAAAACAAGATTGTAGTCACATTAGCTGGTGATATTGATAATGAGTTATACTAGTGTGATGGTATAGAATAGCGGCCTCACAATGTAGGGACCGATGCGGTTGAGCGGTCAAACGTCATGTCTACAGTAGTCTAATAGTCAACTGCGATTGGGTACTGCATGCCTACCATGGCTGCATGCCGCCGAGCACGCCGGGCTACAAGAAAACGTCTGCGTCGACTGGGATGCCCTGCAGCTCCACGAAGGGCTGTAGCCATGTGAGCTGCTTGAAGCAGCGGACCATGGTGTCATCAAGCCGGGGGGCGTAGTCGCCCCTAATCATGGCCCGTTTCGCCTTGCCAAACAAGATGGTGACCTACACCCAACAGTGCAGCAGCAGCAGCAGCAGGAACAACAACAACAACAGCTTGAACGGCTGCTGTCGGTGATGATGTTGGTGATGATGTTGGTACGGTTAGCCCTCCTGCTCTTGCTCCTGCTGCTGCTCTTGCTGCTTCTATCTCTCCTGCGCTGCTGCTGCTGCCACTGTTGCTGGTAAGACGCCAACAGCCAATCTCCTCACACTCCAGCCCCCCACCCCCCTGACCCTAGGCTCCTCACGCTCCAGCACTGCCCACCTCCCTACCCCCCAGTTCCACCTTATGATACAGCGCGTGCTTGGGCAGCCTCACGCCCAGCTTGTTCACGTTGCTGGCCTCGCGCGCCACCACCTTGCGCACCGCGGTGTCCTCATGAGGCCGGTGCACCAGCCAGGCGTTGGGGTGCACCTGAGTGCAGGGGGGCAGCAGAGCGGCGGCAACGCATCTCACTCCCACATCAATGCCACTTGAGGGCAGGGCACCAGAAGGGCAGCGGGCAAAGCAGGGCTAATCCTGCTGTACAGCTTTTGGTCCTGTTGGTCACTAGGCAAAACTCCAGGCAGGGTGGACAAGGTGGTGGGCTGTGTCCCCAGGGAGCGTGTTGGGATGGGAGCCCCAGCGAGGTCCCTTGCTCGCCTCATCTGTATGTCTGCATACGTCTAAATACCGCCAGGGCCAGGCCGTGGCCAGGCAGTCGCTAGGTAGTGGCCTGTGTTCCCAGGGTCCAGGGTGTGTGTCCCTTGCTACCCCTAAGCTGTCTCAGCAATTTCCAGCTGATGGCAGGCGCTGGGACAGGCAAAGGGGAGGGGCAGGGGGAGGGGGAGGGGCACAATGACGGCGCAGAGCTCACTGCACCTGGAAGGTGACGTTGTAGAAGTTCAGGCTGGCCACATGCACGATCTTGTTCAGCCCATAGCCTCTGCACACCACAGCAAACTCAGGCTGCCATTGCACACAGGCTGCCATTGCGTTTACTTGGTCGCAAGCTCATCAAGTCGCATGGCTGCATGCAGCATGTGGACGTATCCGTAGGGTCACTCCTACAAATTAATCCCTGCGTCCGTCCCTGCGTTTTGACCAACCTTGTCCGATCGGGCTGAAATTTTGATAGATGGTAGTTTGCAGAATATAAAACATAATTTTCAGATAAAATATTTTAAAATGATCAAAGGCGGCTGCGCTGTGGCCCTGTGGCTAGAGTGCAGGGATGAGTGCAGGGATAGGTTGCGGGCCACAGCGCAACAGCTTTTGGATTTTTCCAAATATTTTTCTTGAAAAATATGTTTTATTTTCCGAAAACTACCATCTATCAAATTTTCAGCCCGATCGGACAAGGTCGGTAGAACGCAGGGACAAACGCAGGGACTAAATTGTAGGAGTGGTGCTTGCCATCACAGCCCTTAATATGCAGTGCTGGCACAGCTGCACCTCCTGTAATGCACAATCCCAACTGGTGGGCATAGGGACAAAGCTCGGCAAGCACTGTGAAGGGGCTAGGTAGTGCGGGCAGTGGTGGTGCAGGCAGGCAGGCAGGCAGGCAGGCAGGCAGGCAGGCAGGCAGGCAGGCAGGCAGGCAGGCAGGCAGGCAGGCAGGCAGGCAGGCAGGCAGGCAGGCAGGCAGGCAGGCAGGCAGGCAGGCAGGCAGGCGAGACAAGGCCGGGGTGTTGGTCCGCACATGCTCACCAAAAACACTTTTCAAGCTCATGGAGATCCACATGGTGGGTGTAAACACCTCGCGCCCTGGACCTAGCCCACTCCTGACTGGCATGATCTGATACTGATCATTACAGCCCCTCGTTTGCACTGCTGGCACTGCTGCACCTGGAGCCATACACCCCCCTCAAGCCTGCCTTCTTTACCCACCCCTCATTATCACTATCATCATTGTCATCGTCATCGTCACCAGCAACAGTACGTTAAATATGGCTGCTGGGCCAGCTGCAGCTCCTGAAGAGGCCCCAGCAGCCAGGTCTGCACCTGCCCACCGCCCTCACTGGCTGTGTGCCGCCCACCTGAAGTTGGTGTCAAACCAGGGCATGGCGGCCCAGTGGGTGATGAACCAGGGCTCGTACATGCGCTGGTAGGCCACTGCGTAGGGCTGCTGGGCAGCGAACCAGCGGGTGTAGTTGGTGGGGGTGTGGCCGCGAGGGAACACCTTGAGCTTGAACTGCAGCACCTCCTTGCGCTCCATCAAGGACTCCAGCTCCGCCTTGGACACTGCGGGGCATCACAAGGGAGAGGGGCTGGAGAGCAGGACAGGGACTACACTCCCAGGCGGCCAGAAGGGGGGCAGGAGGGGGGCAAGAGGCAGGAGGGGGGCAAGAGGCAGGAGGGGGGCAGGAGGCAGGAGGGGGGCAGGAGGGGGGCAGGAGGCGGCCAGAAGGGGGGCAGGAGGGGGCAGGAGGCAGGAGGGGGGCAGGAGGTGGGCAGGAGGGGGTCAGGAGGCGGCCAGAAGGGGGGCAGGAGGGGGGCAGGAGGCAGGAGGGAGGCAGGAGGGGGGCAGGAGGGGGTCAGGAGGCGGCCAGAAGGGGGGCAGGAGGGGGGCAGGAGGCAGGAGGGAGGCAGGAGGGGGGCAGGAGGGGGTCAGGAGGCGGCCAGAAGGGGGGCAGGAGGGGGCAGGAGGCAGGAGGGGGGCAGGAGGTGGGCAGGAGGGGGGCAGGAGGCGGCCAGAAGGGGGGCAGGAGGGGGGCAGGAGGCAGGAGGGAGGCAGGAGGGGGGCAGGAGGGGGTCAGGAGGCGGCCAGAAGGGGGGCAGGAGGGGGGCAGGAGGCAGGAGGGAGGCAGGAGGGGGGCAGGAGGGGGTCAGGAGGCGGCCAGAAGGGGGGCAGGAGGGGGGCAGGAGGCAGGAGGGAGGCAGGAGGGGGGCAGGAGGGGGGCAGGAGGCGGCCAGAAGGGGGGCAGGAGGGGGGCAGGAGGCAGGAGGGAGGCAGGAGGGGGGCAGGAGGGGGGCAGGAGGCGGCCAGAAGGGGGGCAGGAGGGGGGCAGGAGGCAGGAGGGGGGCAGGAGGGGGGCAGGAGGCGGCCAGAAGGGGGGCAGGAGGGGGCAGGAGGCGGCCAGAAGGGGGGCAGGAGGGGGGCAGGAGGCAGGAGGGGGGCAGGAGGGGGGCAGGAGGCGGCCAGAAGGGGGGCAGGAGGGGGCAGGAGGCGGCCAGAAGGGGGGCAGGAGGGGGAGGGTGTGCCTCCCCTTATCATACGGAAAGAGGGTAGTGCCCCCAGACAGAAGGAGAGGTAGGAGGGGAGAAGGGTTGGAGGGAGGGGAGGGAGTGCCTCCCCTTATCAGACAAAAGAGGGGCAGGAGGGGAGGGAAGTGTCTCCCCTTCCCTGCTAGGCCAGGTGTGGGTGTCAGCTGTGGGTGATGTACACGGTGTGGACCCAGTGCACAGTTGCCCTGGTCCTCTCATCCACACCCCAGGCAGGCTGGGAAGGTAGGAGGAGCCATGGTCCAAGGGGCCAAGGGCTAGGAGGAGGCATGGGAGAAGGGAGGGTATGTGCGTGTCAGTTTCTGGCCGTCAGGCCTCTGTCTGACAGCCGTTAACCTGACGCTCATGCTGAAGCAGGCGCTGGTGAGGGTTGCCAGCCCATCAATGCCTCAACACATATCCCAGCAAAGAGACATCACAAGCTATGTGCTAGAGTAAAGGGAGGGTAGTGTGTGCAAAAATGTGTTATGGCTATGGGCCAAAAGAAAGGGAGGAGTCGCTGCCAGACGCAGGTATATGGGCCAGCAGGGAAGACAGGTGCCAGCAAGAGAGCCCACCCACCCACCTACTCACCATTGGCCACATGGTCCGCCAGCCTCTGCCCCACCGGCCCCTGGCGCTTAGGCTCAAAGGCTGGCAGCACAGTGGCCACCCGGCTGGCCGCCAGTGCCTCCAGTTCTGCCACCCGGCCGGGCTGCTGCAGGTCCAGGGACAAGGTGGTGCTGATGATCATGTCCACGTCGATGGCCGACAGCAGCTGTGTCCGCACCTGCAGGGTGTAGGGTGGGCAGGGAGGGTGAGCGTGCAGGGTGTTAGCCCTGCTGGGTGTTGGGTGGACGAAAAGGGTGGCAAGGTGAGGCAGCTGTGCTGGGCGTGAGGAGTGATGCAGGCGAGTGGGGCTGGAAGAAGCATGGGGGGGGTCGTGCGTGGCCATCATGGCAAAGTGCAGGCTGGGGTGAAGAGTACTGTGTTGCAATGCTGCCCTGGGTGGGAACCCGCAGCAGGGGGTACCTTTCCCAGACCAAGGCACTCCCTTCCCCTCATGCATGTCAGTATGCGCTGAGGCTGCTGTGACGTTAGTTAGCAGGTGCCTTATGATGACGGCAGTCATGTGTAGGGCAACAGCAGGAAAGCAGGCCAGTCAGGACAGGACAGGAGCCTTTACTGCATGGTCCGCGCACTGGGACATGCACACCAGCCACGACACATACAAATGTGCGAGGGTGGGTGACGGCCTTGTGAGCCAAGTGCCTGGGCCAGCCGCCACAGCTGTGGAGCTGACCTGCATACGCGCAAAGTTGCGCAGGCTGTTGACTGGGTACAGCATGGTGGCCTCCTGGGTGTTAAACACCTCCGTCAGCAGCATCATGTCCAATTGACAACCCCCTGCTGCCTCAAGCCTGCAGGGGCCAAGCAGGTAGCAAGCAGCAGGCTGGCAGGCAGGCAGGCAGGGGGTTAGTAGGTGGTGGTGGTGAGTAGGCAGGTAGGCAGCAGGCGGCGTGGATTGCCATGTGTGCCATTCTGCTAGACATGCTTACACATGACCCAGGTTGCTGCTTAACAGTTCTGCCACCCTACCAGGGCAAGGCACCGCAGCAGCAGGAGCAGCAGCACTCACTGGCCATGGACGCGGGTGAGGCGCTGCACATGCTCAGCCAGGATCTGCTGGTTAGCTGGGCTGAGCTGGTTGCTGCTGCTGACTGAAGGCGCCTCCACCAGCGGCAGGTACACTGCTGCAGCAAGGGGCCCAGCATATGCCCTGCAGGGCACATTGGCAGTGGGCCAGAGATTGATTTACTGCCTGAGGCCATCCCATCCTCGTGCCACTGGTTGTTGAGGTACACGCATGGCTTGTGTTCTCAGTTTAGCTGGAAATCCAGCAAAGGCTGTGTAGCTGTTATTGCTGAATGCGGGATGTGAGGTATGTAGTGTTGCATCTGGCTGCTTTCCTGAACTGCCACTTACGCACACTGGGTGATAAGTGTTGATATGCGGTTAACTGACAGCTGCGTCAGCACGGTGAACTGAAAACGGGGTGGTTGGGTACTCCACCACAGCTTCTCCAACTTCATGCTGCAAGCACTCACTGGCACAGTCACACTTACCCTATCCCCCAGCTGTGAACAAGGGCTGGTGCAAGGGCATTCACCTGGGGGGTGCATCAAGCAGTATAGAGTCGTTCCATGTGGTGACTCTGAAGGTGTAGTTTTGGTTTATGCAAGCCAGCAGCTCCGCGGCATGTTCAGGTCTGCCTGGACTGCTTCTGCCATCACATGCCGCCTGATGCGCCGTGTAAGCTACAACGAGCAGCGATACAACAGTGCGCTGCCATAGTGCGTGGCAAAGCCGCGCCGATGCTCGCGCTGGCTGTCGTCTCCTATGAGTCGCAAAAAAAGAGATGGTAGATGCCCTTGGACTGCTGGCCGCATAGCCGTAGTCACTTCTTACATCATGGTACTGCAGCATCACAGCTACTGGACTATGCAGCTGTTGCTGCCTGCAAGCATCCTGTCCCCTTTTACTCCCAGTGTGATGGTGACGCTTGCCGCGACGTAACTGAGATGTGTGCAATCGTATGTTTGAATCCCATGTACCGGATACCAAATCCGTGGACCCATTCTCAACTCATTTCCTCCCTTTCCTCCCTCCTTACGGTCTGATGTGGTGCTACAGGGGGGAGGGAGTTCAGCCAGCTGAGCCAGCGTCAAGATCAGGTTCAATGCCGATGTTGAGAGAGGTCGCACGCTGCATCCTAGTCCCATTCTTGCGATTACAAAATGAGGTTTCAAGGTCCATAACATGCTTCTGACCGTGCCACGAAACCTACAGAAATAGCTCAAAACACCACGGTGTCCAGCATAGTGCCCATTGATTGGATGATGTTCGATGACATCAGAGCGGTGACGTTGCTGGCAAGGTGCTTCTTAGCATCCATCTTGCCCACGTTCGCCACAACACGCTTCTCTGGAGACAGCTCTTGCTCTTCTATCACGGCCTGCGCACCGCAGCAGGGTGGGTGGATTGTGATGACCATGCAGTCGGCTAGACATCAGGTGCCCCCATGTCAGCGAGACAAGTGCCAGACCAGGCTGCTGACTGTGTGGAATGCCAGCAGGAAGGGGTTTGCTTGACCTCACCTGGTCATATCTGTCCGCAAGGCGCTTCAGTTCCTTCACCACCTTCTCATTCTGTTCTGCATGGGCCTGAAAGTTCTGCAGCAGCAGCCCTGCCGCCCACGCCTTCTTGCTCAGGTTCAAAAGCATTAGCTCTTCCAGCTCATTCTTCCTGTAGTTGATAGCAATGGAGTAGTAGTGCCTGTTCAGGCCATGGATCAGGGCTTGGATGGACGGCTTGTTCAGGTGGCCCAAGTTGCTGGTGGTCTGTCGTGGCTCCTGGCCCAGCATCATAGTCTGGTGGCTGATGAGGCGGAAGGCGTCAATGACCACCTGCAGAGAGCACAGCTCGCAGCTTGAGGGCAGCAGGCGCAGCACACTGCAAGGCCAGCTGCCTAAGCCAGGACCCAGCCCTACAGTGCCTGACACCTAGCACCTAGCTGGTGGTGCTACTGCTGGGTTACGTTGGCTGTGATGGCATGGATCCTCTGAGCCAAGAGGCTGGAATGTCAGATGGGCGGCCAAACAAGGCCCTCAGCTCAGCTGGGCTGGGCTGAGCAGTGTGCTGGACAGGGCAGTGAGGTATAGCTTGTGTGTGGGTGAGGGCGCTAGCTGGGTAGTTGGTGGTTAGCTTGGTAGGTGGTTGGTGCAGGTGCTAAGCTAGGTGGTATGACTAAGGCTAGGTATGCTAGCGCCCTACCTTGCCCTTCACGCTCTGCACAGGGTCCACCACCACGGCCACAGCCCGCTGGTTCAGCGCCTCAAAGGACTGCGCAGCACCACACCAGCAGGCAGGCAGACAAGGAGGCAGGTACGGTTCCTTGAAGTACACCAGCAGGCAGTCCAACATCCTTGGTTTGCGTCGTACCAAATGTTCACAGTCACTAGCAGGTTTCGCATGGTGCAAGGCTACAGCTCACCCCTGCCAGCAGCCAGGCAGCAGCACACCTACACCCGCAGCCACCTGCACACCTGGCATAGCGTTCGTGTGCATGCCCAGAGACTACATGCCTGCCGCACCTGCTGCGTGTTGATGTCCACGCCTGACAGCCAGCAGCCAAACCCGGGGTGGCTGTGGTACCAGCCCACAACCATCTCCGGCCGCCCGACTTGCTTGAGCATGTCCAACATCTTGGTCTGAAACACTGGATCTACAGCTTCCACACTCACACCTGGGGGCAGCAGGGGCACAGAGGCAGGTGACAGTGACGGTGACGTGTGCGACTGTAGCCCATGACTGTAGCAGGGCGAGCAAGGAAAATGCAGTAGTGCGCAGTCATACCACTCAGCACAGCACATGTACCAAGCACCCAGCCTAACCACCCAGCTAAGGGTCAAGGCTGGCATGACAGTAGCGGGCTGCAATGTAGCACATTGTGTGGCAAAGAGTGAGACAGGCTAGGCTGAGGTCAGCAACATACTAGCTGGTTTCATTGTTCAGCATCAGGCATCAGGCAACCCTGAGCTTGTAGACAAGCCTGAGTCACCATGTCAGATGCCCCATGTGCTTGTAGGACCCCAACCCTCTTGCTAACCTGTGCCTGACTGGGGCATGGCAAACACATCCACGACCCTGACAGTGTAGTCATCCACGAACTCGCCCAGCATGAGCCCCATCACCTCCATAGGTACACCTGCCCTCCCTGCAGGTCACCATACATGCAGCAGAAGCCTGCACACCAGTGTATGTTCCTCTGCATGGGGGAGGCGTGGGTGCAGCTGTAGTGTGCGCTCAGTGGGGGGCTGTTTGCTGCAGAGTTCAAAGCAATGCTATGCCACATCCAGCTAGTGAGCTGCTCACCGTGCTTCAGCATTTTTATCAGAGCTAGAGAAGAGATATAGATCTGTTCGCCTGTATCGACCTGAGGCGTATCCCCTATCGCGCCGGCCTGCGCCCCTCCTGACATGCCCGCCATCATCCGCTGGATCCTTTCCATTTAGATCAAATTGCCTGCAACTCTCGAAACACAGACTACTGGTCCTACGCTGTGGCTGTGATTTACTGCGTCGCGACGCAAGGTTTACAGGGACACAGCGTAATGCCAGCCGGGTAAGTTGTGGCTTGGGGAAACGTCAGCGCACTTGTTAGGCTTGCCACTGTTTCAAAGAACCTAAAGACAAACTCTCTGAACAAAGTGTGGGATGCAAGCGTGCGCACTGACCGATAGTCATGGCACAAATAGCTCGCGAGAGGTGGGGCATGTCCCGCAAGCCTGTATCGGGCCCATACCATAATGGACGCCTTAAGGGCACTAAAAGCGAAGCTAAAGAAGGAAACGTCCGAAGCAAGCGCAGACAAGAAGTTCATCACTAAGGCAGAGTTAGAGGCCGCCAAGCTTCTAAAACTCAGGGCAGAGGAAGAGGAGGAGCGCAAGCGAAAGGCGTGTCATCCTTGGCATGTCAAACTATGTCCTGTGCCTGTGCCTCCTTCACAAGCATGCCCTGTATGTGTCCAGGAGTTGAAGCGGAAAGGAATCAGTGATGCAGTTGAGGCCATCACTGCCGCCAAGCAGGCTAGGCCCAACTCCTCAGCGCAAGCAGTGAGTCCTGCTTCATCCCCTGCGGCCATGTTTCAGGCCATGTGCAGCAGGCCATGTGCAGTCCATGTTTCAGGCCATGTGCAGCAGGCACGTCCTGTAGCTCAATCATGCGCTAGTGACCGTGTCTGCTGTGTCCTATTCCAGCCTGCACTGACACAGATCGGCAAGCATTGTGGCTACAAAAGGGGTGAAGCGCATGCCCCACCCTTCACATGCACCATATCTAACTGCTAAAGGCAGCCATGATAAACTCTTACAATGCTGAGTGCTTGTAGGTACCAGACCCCCTTCTGCCTGCTGCTGCATGGTGCCTGCTCCCCAGGAGCTGCTCCTGCCTGCCTTGAGCAAGGAGGAAGTCATCAGGAGGCTGCGTGCCTTGGGTCAGCCAGCCACTCTGTTTGCAGAGGTAAGGGCAGCAGCATGGCACCTGTTGCAAGGGAGGGGCCAACACTACCTGGCATGCAGAAGCCAGTGCCTGCTGCTGCAAAGGCAAGGCAGCACCATGTTTGCTAGAGCGAGTCAGGGCAAGGGCAGGGCAGCACAGTGCTGGCCGCAGGGGCACGGCAGCACAGAGCCTTTTGCCCAGCACTGCAGCAATGGTATCTGTGGTTATTGTGAAACAAGGACATCATGGAATGCCAGTTGATGCGGCAGTGCAGCCAGTGGGCGGCTTCCAAGAGCCCCTGGCGTTGCTGCTAACCCCGTTGCAATGGCTGGGGCAGCTGGACGATAGAGGCTGTTCTGCTAACGGTTGTCAACATGCTGTGCACCGCTGCACCCAGCTGGTTTGCAAAGAGCAGCAGCAGTGGGGTCATGGCAGCGGCCACCCTGGCCGCCCAGCCAGTGGGGATCACTGTGGCTGTCCTCTCTTGATGACATTGGCACCTCAGGCCCTGATGTGCAGCATCCCATCACAAGACAGAGCTGCAGCTTGGCTGCTGGCCTCAGGTGCTGCTGCAGCTGGTGCTGCTGCAGCTGGTGCTGCTGGCCTGCAGTGCTGCTGGCCTCAGGTGCTGCTGACCTGCAGTGCTGCTGACCTGCAGTGCTGCTGACCTGCAGTGCTGCTGTGGATGGCTATGCTGACCTGCAGTGCTGCTGCAGCTGGTGCTGCTGGACCCAGGTGTGGAAGCTGGTGGCTGCAGGAGGATGTTGATCGGCTGAAGCGGTTGCTTAAGAGTGAGAAGGAGGTGACGGTGGAGGATGAGAACCGCGGGGGCCAGCAGGAGAACCTGTTGCGAGAACTGCAGAAGACGGTGGGTTTCCACGCCAATTGCACCATGCCCGCATGGCAAATCATAGCCCTTTGGTATCTTTTGCACCAGGTGAGTCTGCCTACTGAAGCCCACCGCAGCATCCTAATATAGGTGTCAGCACCCTGCCCGCAGCTTAGCTAGGCATCACCCAAAGACGACTCCCTGGAGCGCCTGACCCTTTCCTTACATTTATAGTGGCCTCCCTGCCCCTCAACCAGGCTCTCTGGCACCTTGCCTCCTCACCTCTTGGTCCTCTTGGTGGCTGCCTGCCTCACAGGAGAAGGAGCGGGTCAAGACGCGGGCCAAGGAGGCTGTGGCGCTCAAGGCAGCGGACGGGCTAGCCAGTGCTGCCGCCGCAGCCATTGGGCGCAGCACCGGGGCGGCTGCAGGCTCGGGCGGGACAGGAGCCACTGGGGCTGTGGCAGAGGCAGGAGCCAGCACTGGCAGCCGGGCAGCCGATGATGGCGGCAGGAAGGAGGCCAAGTGGGTGCAGTATGGCGTTGTGATGAGTGGCGGCTGGTCAGGGCGGGGTTGCCTTGCCAGGGGGAGGGGCAGCAGATGAGGGAAGTCAGCACACAGCACCCACCCCAGCTGGAACTCCCACTCCCCCCCTCGCATCCACACCCACTCCAGCACGCACTACAGCTGAAACTCCCATTCCGCCTTTGCATCCACACCCACACTCCCACCCAAGCAGCCACAGCCCCACTACACAGCCGTGATCCACCTGCACCCCTCCTCCCTTGCTGCCCTACCCCTCGCAGTCAACACCCTCATCCCTACCTGGATTTGACCCCCCTACCTCCACCTAACATTCTTCCTCCCCTTTCCCCATTGTCCTTCTAGAAATGTATGGTCTGCAATCGACCCCTCGACCCCTTAGCCGCATGTCGTTGACTCACAGCATCGTGTCCACGGCGTGCAGCTGCCATGCTGCCCTGGCGCTGTGCTGGCCGCTGCGTGTCCCAGGCCTGTGGCCAGCTGCCTGGCCCCTGTGGTGCCAGTGGACCCCAAGCAGGCTGAGCAGGAGGCACTGATGGAGGCGTTCAAGCGGGCCAGCAGTCAGGTAGCAGGTGCTTGCCCTACCCTGCACTGCACGCAGCAGTCAAGCAGCACTGGCTGTATGTGTGGGCTGGGGAGGGCCAGGTTGGGGCTGGCCAGGGGGCTGGGGCGGGGAGGGGAGGGCTGGTTAGGGGAGGGCAGGCTGAGGAGGGGCAGAGGTGGAGCGCGCGCACATCAATGTTTTTTTTTTAACGCTATATATAGCGATCGCTATAAAAAGCGACATTTCAGAGGGCTCCGTGCGCTATGGATTGGACCCCTTGCGGACTGTGCTATAGCGCATCGCGTTATAAAAAGTGAACTTTGTACTGCAGCCGCAGCTCGGCTAAGAGCCGCAGTTTGGATAAGCGCCGCAGTCCCGATGGCTGAGGGCCGTGCCCGCCGAGGGTATAGCGATGGTGCCTACTTACAAGCCAGGGCACATGGTAACAGCAACAGGTTTCAGGACAGCTGGCTCACTGGCGATCGCCCACTGTGGCTTACAAACCAACATCAACCAGCATCAAGAGCCCAGCCCGCACCCAGAAGTACAAGCAGCTTTGCCACAGCCTTGGGCTCAAGGGTCAGCTGATAGGGCGGGCCGCGCCAGCCCGTTGGCTGAGCTTGCGGAAGCCAGCAGAGCGGCTGGTGCGTGACATCAGGTCCTTGGTGTCCTACTTTGACACAGCCTCCACTTGCATCAGCAGCCTCCTCACAGACCTCCCTACTCTCTTGGCAGCCTACGGGCTCTTGCCCATCCTCCGCTCACTCAACCGCCTCAACCGTCTGTGCCAAAGCCGTGCCATCTTTGTCGAGGACCTTATGCAGGAGGTTGCCCTGACGGCCAACAAGATCACTGCCATGTACTCAGGCCCCTCCCCCTTCTCTGCACTGGACTTTCCTGAGCTGACAGCCTTCACTAATGTGGCAGGACCTGGCAGGTGCCTGGTGTACAACAGCTCTGGCCATTTGGCATTGCAGCTGTAGGGAGTGGCAGTATGACAGTGCAATTAGATGAGGCTGACAGTGACAGTGAGGAGCCGGTGCAGCTGTACGCCATCCCCCCAAAAGGGCGCCGCGCTGCTTTAGTGCCAGCCAGTGACTTCCAGCAGCATGTCGACAGTGCCTCAGCAGCAGCCAACCCAGCCAAGGAGACCACCAAGCTGTGGCGCTACCTGGCTGGCCAACCCATCACCAAGGCTGACATCTTGGAGTACATCAAGCTGGCAGAGCTTGATCTGGTCATGACACCAGGCTCTCTCAGCCATGGCTTACCTCAAAGATGACACCCGCAACAGGCTGCAAGAGTGCCACTTGAATGTGTGCGCCCGTGTCTTCAGCAGCAATCAATTTGATTTTGACACATTCCCATTAACATTTTGTTGTGCGCTATGGGGCCCAACAGGGTTGCGCTATGAACATGACAGTCCCAATCTGAGCCATGACACTTTGTGCTATGAAATTGGAAAGAGGCCATATGAAAAAAAAAACACTGGCGCACATTAGGCGGGAGAGGCACTGGCACAGTCACCTTGATGTTAACAAGTGTCGAGGATAGTTGTTTGAGGAGGCTAGGCTGAAGAAAGACGCTGCTGGGCTGGTCTGGGCTACGTCGGGCAGCCAGCCACTGTGGCCCTGAACACCTGCTCTCACTCCAGGGGCCCTGTCTGCAGCCCTCATGCTGCATGCCCTCTAGCCTATGTGTGGGCTAGTCAGTGTGGCTGCAAGCCTGACTTGAACCCCACCCACCACCCTACCTGCCAGCCTACCATCCCACCAATCAACCAAGCTGCTACCTACCAACCTACCTACTGTACTCTACCTGCTGTAACCTTGCAGCTCAGCATGCTGCCCCCGCCCCCGCTGCTGCCTGCTTGACCTTGAGTCTGCAGAGCAGCGGGAAGAGGCCACGCTGTGCACCGAAGATCGTATTGCCAAGAGCCTGCGGCGCTGGATGAAGGAGTGGGAGGAGGACCTGGACAGGTGACAGGGGGCAGGGGGGTGGGAGGGAGGTAGGGGGCCCACTGGCCAGGTGGTCAGGCAACAGATGTGATTGGGCGGCTGGGTTGGGGAACAGCTGAGGGGGAATTCGCTGGCAGCCAGGGCAGTTGGGTAGCCACTGCTGCGGGGGAGGTGTCAGCTGCTTTAGCTGTTGTGACCCTCAGCTGTGCCGTGCACAGTACTGAACTGTGCAGCTCAGTGCTGCCTCCCTCACCCTGACGCACCACACCCATTGTGTCCTGCCTCCTCACCCTCTCCCTAGCTTCCCTCCATGCTGAACCCACCATCCTCCTACACACCAACATATTGGGCGTGCAGCTCAGCAGCTGCATAAAGCAGGCTGCACATCTAAAACCAACCAAGGCTATGCAGACCACCACCCTGTGTGGGTGCTGATGTCAGATGATCTTGTGTGAGTGGTGTGACCCCCAGGCGCCCTGAGTCGGTAAAGGCCACAGCCAGTGGCTACCAGGCCAGCCTGACCTTTGCCCAGACCGCCAAGTACTTGGAGCCACTGTTTGAGCGACTGAAGCACCGCGCCTTGCATGAGGAGCTGCGAGCAGGGCTGTGGATGATGGTCACAGTGAGTGGGAGAAGGAGGACAGCGCAAGGGTGAGAAGGGGAGGAGGAGGTAGGAGGACGGCGCAAGGGTGAAAAGGGGAAAAGGAGAAGGAGGAGGAGGAGTAGGGCAAGGGGAACACGGGAGTACCACGCTGTCGCGACCTGGCATTCCCTGCTGTGTCAAGAGTGTCAAGAAACGGCGTTCACACAGCTCACTCCGCACCGCTCACCTTCTTGCCCTGTCCGCCTGCCCATCGCAGGGGATGCGAGATCGCAACTATTTGTACGCCAACGACCTGTACCTGCGGCTGGCCATCGGAAACGCGCCCTGGCCCATTGGTGTGACCAGTGTGGGCATCCACGAGCGCTCCGCCCGCGAGAAGATTTCGCACGTGATGAACCAGTCCGGGCAGGCGCATATCATGAACGACGAGGCCACGCGGAAGTACCTGCAGGTCAGGCTTGCCGTGGCCGTCCATGAGCCCTTTGGCACTGCAGGGTGCAGAGCAAGGTAGAGGGTGCAGAGCAAGGTAGAGGGTGCAGTGCAGACGAGGGTGCAGTGCAAGGTGGAGGGTGCATAGCCGTGTTGTTGGACCCTTCCTGCCCAGCACGTCATAGGGCCTCCATCAAATCCTGCCATGGGGCCTGAGCCCAGCCCATCACTCTTTGGCTGCACCTGGTTGCCTTTGGTTGCGCAGGCCATGAAGCGCCTGATCAGCGTGGTGCAGCGCATGTACCCCACTGACCCCTCCCGCTCGGCTGACTTTGAAACCACCACAGACCTGGGAAGGGGGGTGGCGGGCGCAGGCTCTACCAAGCTGGCGCTGCTGGCTGCTGAAGCACGGGGCGAGGTGTGTGGCGTGCATGCTATCAATGCCGTGGTGTAACAAGCAGGCACAGTGGCAGCAGTAGCAATGGCAGGTGCAGCAGTTGCCACCTGGCATTGACTTCACCGCATGTCTGTTCTGCTGCGTTGTTTTTGTAGAGCACGGCTTCTTTGGGTCTGCCCTCTGCTCCGCATTTCATGGATGACAACAAGGTCGCGGTGCCTCAGAAATGGAAGCACATCCTGGCCAAGGCGCAAGGCGACATTACTCAAGCCCATAGCAACAACGAGAAGGCGGCCGGCGAGCAGCAGCCGGCACCGGTCCAATGAGTCGCGGCATCGCGCTGTTGTTCGAGGAAACGGTCTGCTGTGCAGGTGTCATTTATTTGGTTGGAATGAGGTTTCACTGTGCAACGTGGCCGGGTCGGAGTACGGTGCGGGAGTGTGGGTTCCTGCCGGAAGAGGCGCGAGTGCAAATGTGGCGGAGGAGATGGCTTCGGATGGGCCGACGGTGACGGCCAGTCTCGCTTCAACACTCAATCGTGACGAAAATTCAGCGCTGAACGAGCACATTCAAGCCCAATGTTTGTGACGCACATCCCTGCCTAGTGCTTGCTTAGCGCTGTTCTGCAGAGCTTGGTGCACTCGGGCTGCAAACCGCTCCGGGAACTTCGCGAAAATGAGCCATGAAAACCCACAGTCGCTTGGAAAAGTCACACACGTCTCAAAGCACAGCACCTAGTGGTGCAGGGCCTTGACACGCTGGGGCCGTGCTGGGCCGTGCCTCGATGCTGAAGCCCTGGCGCTGCGCCTCAAACACCTGCTCAGCGCTGAGCCCGCTCGCTCGTGGGCACAGCTGCTGCAACCCTGCTGCCTGTGCCGCCTGTACACCCCACCCCACCCAGCAGCAGCAGTCAACAGAGAATGTGAAGGGGCCAGGGGCCAAAGGCATGGCGGCCTGCTGCGAAATGGGCACAGACCAGCATCGGGGTAGGGTGGTGCACTGCACGTGAGCACTGCACCAGCTGGGTCAGCTCAGCACTGAATGGCCAGCAGCCCTGTGAGAGGCAGCTGAAGAAACGCAGGGCCACCAGACAGGGCCACCAGACCTGAACACTGCAAGCTCCCAGCAGGGCAGGTGCACCACCGCCTGGTGGTCCAGCCTGGAGCCAGCTGCGTGACCAGCCAGTGCGGGGCATGATGTGGTGCCCCGTAGTAGCCCCATGCAAGCCCCCACAGGCCCCAGGTAGCAGCCAGGAGGCCACTCAGCCAGTAGCCTTAGAGCCTGGGCCCAGCACTCGCCTGCCAGCCAAGTGCAGCAAGCGCACTGAGTCTGAGCAGGCAGCTGAGCCCACCCAGCCCACCAAGGGCAAGGCCAAAGGCGAGGTGTTCCATTGCAATGAAGGCTCTAGGTTGAGGGCCAAGGTGCTGGGCCGTGCCTAGCTAGCCAGCCGCAGCTTGTTGGGTATGGGGAGGTATGATCCCAACTAGACGTCTGCATGCTACCCTATCCTGCTAGGGGTGTAATGCACCTCTATGCCTGTTGCTTGTTGAGGGCTGTGCTGCAAAGCTTGTTGCTCTTCGGCTGCAAACCCCTGCTGCACATCTGCCCTGGTGTAGCTTGTTAAGGGCAAGTCTGGGTTGTTGCACAAACTGCTGCAGCTTTGCTACCACCAGCTAGTGCTGACAAAGGATGGCTGACAGCATTGCAATACATTAGCTACGACTAGTGGGATTGAGAGTGGGGCTGAGGAATGGGGGCAAGGACGACTTGTCAGCTAGTTTGGTGTACAGGTAGGTGGGTAGCAGGTGTTGGGTGGGTGGTAGAGCGCGACTGGTTAGTTTAACATCCTGATGTTTTGGGTTTAACCACATCTTTAACCAATCTTTAACATACCCGTTTTGCTACCCTGGGACTGCTTCTCACTGGCTACTTCTGCCGGCATAGTGTCCCTGGGTGCATTGCCGTGTCGCGACCAGAACGACAGCAAAAAGGGACTCGTATCGCGACCAAACGGTCAACTTTAACAATCGGTTTAACATTAACCTTTAACCAGTCCGGTCGCGCTCTAGTGGGTGGTGGGAGCAGTCGTTTTCTTTTCCTACTTGGACTGACACTGTGCGGACACATCAGCCAGTGGACCAGTTAGCGCTGGAAGCACCACCAAATGGTCACCATGCAACCATGACTGTGGTTGCGGTGGCTGTGGTTGTGATCATCGGTGATGCCCGCCCCCTGAGCTGTCTATATGCCGAGTCTATCGCTGAGCTGGGCATGCGGCTGACAGCTGGCCCTTCAGCCTGATATGGTTTATTGCGGGGGCACTGCCGTGACACACTAGCCACCTTGGGCACAATAGCACACTGACATACTAGTGCAGGATACTTTCGGAGTTGAACCGCTCGACGAACTGTTCGCGGCTCGTGCCGACGGGTTACACTGACTGTGTGAGACTGCCCGTTTAAAATCTAGAAAAATTGCGTTGTGAGAACACTCCAAAGTCAACATGTTCGCTGGGGAGTTCTGGGACCCAGGCAAGGCTGTCATGAAAAGCTTATGCGATGGTAGCTTACTGTCACCGAGACACTCCCAACCAGCACAACCGCTACAACGACTGTTCGCGGCTCGCGGTGAAGCGACACTCCCAACCACCACCGACCTTTGGTTGGTTCTGCCGTGATCGCTCGGCCTGTCACACGGCGGGGTGCTTTTCTGCTGCAACCGGCTTGCACCGCCTCCCGCGCCATTGTGCCGACCATGCTGCGCTTCCTCCTTTCCACGTCCAGCGCATCTGTGTCTGAGGCAAACATGGCCCTGGGATTTGGGCAGACGCATCTGCGCGCTATCACCACTGCTGCGGCAAAAACTGCGCCGAAGACTGCCCAAACTGTGGCCAAGCCCGCAGCAAAAGTCGCTAAGGAGATCAAATCCGAAGCCCAGTCCATTAAAACTGTGAAAGCTGCTGAACCGGAGCCGAAGATGAAGCGCTCTCTCAGCGCCGTCAATCTGTTCATTAAGGTGCGCTGCGAGGGCTGCGAGGACTGCACAGCTGTCGACCGTGACACATTCGTTGCCAGCCAGTCCGCTTATCCCTTCTAGCACCCATTGCATCTCTCACATCCAACACAATACGCTGTTGCAGTGTGTCCACATGCCCATGCCTGACCTGCTGGCTGCAGGAAAATGCTGCACGACTAAAGCAAGAGTTTGGTCCCTTAAGCATTGTTGTCCAAGGGAACGTGGCGTGGAAGAAGCTGAACGAGCGGGACAGGCAGCCATACATTGAAAAGGCAGAGATGCTCAAGGCAGTTGCGAAGGAGCAGCAGCTGCAGCTGGCTAGCAAGCGACCGCGGTCAGCATACCAAGCATTCTTGAAGGACACTGTGCAGAGTCTGAAGGCCGCAGACCCCACCCGCCCGAAGCATGACGTATGGGTGGAGGCGATGCAGAAGTGGCAGAAGTCAAAGGAGGTCCAGAAGTAGTCTGGCAGCATGTGCTGGCTAGAAAGTCATACATGTGCTGGCTAGAAAGAATATGCTACAGCGTACACGTCATGTCAGGTCAAGTCCTGTCAGGTCATGTCAGGTCATGTCAAGTCGTGTCAGGTCCTAGATGGTGACACCGGTACCGGACAACCCTCACTGCCAGCAGCACCGCTGGACAGGTAAGAGGCGTGCCTTGGCCTATGCCAATAGCTAGCTGGATGCGGGCCTGGCCATCACTGCTCTGTCACTACTTGTAGAGGCGGGTTACGAAGTGAGATGCACGGCCCAGCCGCTGCCAGCAGTGCTGCGGCCTCGTTTGGTAAGTTGTGTGTGGCGCCCTGTGCCCCAGAGTGGTAGGCCTGCAGCAGGGCCTGCGCGCACACCAGCACCAGCAATCACAATGGCAGCCTGACCCTCCCTTCCCGGCTCCCTAGCCTAGCCACAGGCACAGCGTATTCAGGGACTAGCCCTGCTGGAGCTCTTGATACAGCTATGCCGGACACCTGACACCATGCAAGTGACAAGCACATAACTGACAACCTTTCTGAGCCTCTCCACCCCACTCATGTGTCAGCCCTACCTCTTGTGCTGCCTGTCATCGCATGCCCTCTCTTGCCCCTGCCAGCCTGCCGCCCCACCTGGTCAGAGCTGCAGCCCCAGGCCCTGACGCTGAAGCCCTGGCGCTGCGCCTCAAACACCTGCTCAGCGCTGAGCCCGCTCGCTCGTGGGCACAGCTGCTGCAACCCTGCTGCCTGTGCCGCCTGTACACCCCACCGCACCCAGCAGCAGCAGTCAACAGAGAATGTGAAGGGGCCAGGGGTCAAAGGCAGGGCGGCCCACAACTTGAGCACCCTGCCAGCTGAAAGGCATAGTGTGGTCTGTTATATCCACAGGTGTCAACAGGTGCAGCCCAGCAGATGCCCAGCAGCCCAGCAGGTGACAGCGCTGCTGTAGCCAAGCTGGTGCTGGGTCAAGGCCTGGGTCAGGGGCAGAGGTAGGGGCAGAGGTAGGGGCAGAGATAGGGGCAGAGGTAGGGTTAGAGGCTTGCACCTGGCTGGCATACCAGCGCATGCAGTTGTTCTTAGCATGCAGCAACACCTGCTGTCACCTGTTCCCAGCCGCTGACCCCTCACCCGCATGACGTCAGGGGTCAAGGCCTGCACCAGCCAGGCGTGGGGCAGCTGAGGCAGAAGGCGCTGGGATGCCTCCAGCTGCACACCAAAGGCAGGGGGGTGGGGTGGCAGGGGGTGGGGGCTGGTCAGCCAAGTCAAGTTCAGGCATGGCCCATGGCTCGCCCCTGCTCGCCCCTGCTGACCGCAAGTGGGAGAGCATGGCCTCACCCAGCTTCGTGCCAGCTGCTCTGTTTGCTGCCCTGCCTCATGCCCTGCTGGCCTACCCTGCCGAAGCAACCCTCACCCAGATGCCTGACCATCAGACACTGGCAAAGTCACCCCGCTGCTGGGCCAGCCCAGTCTGATGCCTGACAGATTTCCTAAGATGTGGGACCAGACTGAGATGCCTCCACATCACATCAGTCACATGACCTGCCAGTGGCTAGCCCCACCACCTGCCCAACCATCCGCTTCAACACCTGTACCTGCTCAAGGCTTGGCAGAGTGACAAAGGGACCACTAACTGCCTTGTAACCTGCCACCACCTGCTACAACCTGCCTCGCAACCTGCCACTACCTGCCTCGCAGCCTGCCCTGCCACCTGTAATTGCAACACATGGCACAGCCATAAAGGGTCATGCAGCCACAGCTAGGGCAGCTGACCTGCTCAAGGTGGAATGACGTGATGGTCACCCCAGGCACTGCCCAGCCTGACGGGTGCCCAGCCTGATGAGCTCTGACACACAGCCCTGACCAGGGGTTCTGGGCCTCGATTTGGGCAGGTGGTGGTTGTAGTGTTGTCTGTTGCTGCTGCTGCTGCTGCTGCTCGGTGCTGCTCGGTCCAGGTAGCCAGCCTGCACAGCTGAGCAGGCTACTGACTGCTGCTGGCAGCGCTGCTTGCCTGGACTTCAGCTCCTGCAGCCGCAGCACACCTCCTAACTAATGCTGCGCAGGATGCGGAAGGAGTATGTGAGAAAGGTTTCGCACGGGTAGAGCCGGGCATGTCGAGGAGTGCAGGGTGCGGGCATCACCAGGTGCAGGTGAGCCTTGCCACGGAGGGCGTGCAGCACGGCCTCCAGGCTGGGAACTCGGCAGTGGGACCAAGCGGAGCTGTCGGGCGACCACCAGGAGCCTGCATCCATTTCTTTCAGTTGCGACCATGTGTGCTCCGCTACTCGCCCGGTGCCCGCAATGGTCCTGGACACAGAGCGCCGGTAGCTACAGTACAGAGGCCGGGTCTAGCACAACGACGTTAGGGGGCGATGCAGCACCTGCCAAGCTGCTCATCGTGCAGCACGACGCAGATGCCGTCCGCACTTAGTTGTACATCAAGCTCGATGTGGCAAAAGCCTTCGTCTACAGCAGCTTGGAATGCGTCAAGGGTTAGTTCAGGTGCACGCCCCTGGTGTCCCCTGTGCGCTATGATCGTGAAAGCCATTGCACTGTATGTTGGCGGTCAACGGTCAACGTGCGGCATGAAACTTGTGATAAAGGACCGTTGAGCGGTTGGGCGGCTCGTCTGAGCGGTTGGGCGGCTCGTAGGTGTACCGCGAACCGTCCCCTCAAGCGCTTACACACTGTACTCACATCGGCGAATCTCATGCCCGATGTCCGGGCTACACTCGACGAGGTGTTGTCTGGAAAGGGCGATGAGCAGATAGTGGCCTACATATGCGGAGTACTGGAAGATGAGCATTTCGACTTCGGTGTCGACGGCGAGGAGGCATACGAGGCCATTGGTCCCTTCCTGGTGAGTGGAGTAAGCCGTGAATGCTGCTAGTGGGCTGCACTTTGTTTGGTCTGCCATATCAGGATCATCAAGATAAAGAAGGTGACAAAGGTGCAGATGCTTGCCACCTCTGCTGCTGCTGCTGCTGCTGCTGCTGTTGCTGCCGCTGCCGCTGCCGCTGCCGCTGCCGCTGCCGCTGCCGCCACTGGAGGACCGTAAAGGCTGACCATAATGCTGAACACAACAGGCTGAGCTCAGGCAGGGCCACAATGTCGCTGCCAGGTGGAGGGTGGTTGCTGTGATAGCGATGGCGCAGCCCGAGCAGCGTGCAAGGAGTTGGCAGCCCGCTTGGCTCCGGGCGCCCAGCCAGCAGGTGGGCAGGTCCCAGCCGGCCAGGGAGCCAGGGATAGGGCTGGCCGGGGCTGGGGCTAGGGCTGGGCTGGCTAGGGCTGCGCTGGCTAGGGCTGCACTGGCTAGGGCTGAGCCAGTCAAGGCTGCAGCCACACCGGTGCGGGCAAACACCGCCCCGCACCTGCCTGGCTCAGCTGTGGGCCAGGTGTCAGCGCCTGCCCTGTACGATACAAGACCCAGGGACACAAGGACAACAATAGAAAGAGCATAAGAAAATAAGAAGATAATAAGAACAATAGCAAAGACGCAAAGACACAAGGACAACAAGAATATGGCGCACAGTCGCAGACCACCCAACCAAGCCTTGCCGAAGCTTCAGTCCTGTAAGACACAGCGCGTGCTGCTGCTGCTGCTGCTGCCAGTGCTGGTGCTGCTGCTGCTGCCAGTGATGCTGCCACTGGAGCGCTTGCTGTTGCTGCTGCTGCTGCTGCTGCTGCTGCCTGATCGCTACAGGTGGAGGTCAGGCTGGTCAGAGAGCCCTGGGCGCTGGGCCCCTGCACATGGGGGCTGTGGGGGGCAAGGCGCTCCTGTTCAAGGAGGAGAGCGGCAAGCACATGATCCAGGTGCACCTCAGGGGGGTGGGGGGGCATGGCAGCAGAGGGGGCCAAAGCAGCAGGGGGGGGCCTACAGCAGCCAGGGGGGGTCAGCCAGGGGCACATCAGCAGGGGGATCACATCAGCAGGGGGCAGACAGCGGAAGGGGACACAAGGCGGGTAGGCCTACCTTGTCCAGCTGAGCGGTGACAATGCAGGTCATGCCAAATGGCCGGCTGATGTGGTGCCTCCCCCTGCTGCAACCCTTGCCCCTGCTGCAACCCTGCCGCTGCTGTTGAAATTGCCCCTGCCCCTGCCGCCCCCCCTGCCCATGCTGCTTGTGCCCCTGCCCCTGCCACCACCCTGCCCCTGTGTGGTGCCCCCAGACCCCCTTTGGCTCAGACATTCGTGACGGGGGCGCTGCCAGCCATCAGCGAGAAAGACCGCGCCCGCATCGACAAGATCAAGGCCAAAGAGGCAGCCACTGCCCGCGCTGCTTTCGAGGTGAGGCAGGACCTGGTAGGGCAGGAGGGGGCTGGGCAGGGCCCGGAGAGCAATGGCCAGGGGGGGTCAGGGGGGGTCAGGGGGGGTCAGGGGGGGTCAGGGGGGGTCAAGGGGGGTCAGGGGGGGTCAAGGGGGGTCAGGGGGGTCAGGGGGGGTCAGGGGGGTCAGGGGGGGTCAGGGGGGTCAGGGGGGGTCAGGGGGGGTCAGGGGGGGTTCAGGGGGGGTCAGGGGGGGGTCAGGGGGGGTCAGGGGGGGTCAGGGGGGGTCAGGGGGGTCAGGGGGGTCAAGGGGGGTCAGGGGGGGTCAAGGGGGGTCAGGGGGGTCAGGGGGGGTCAGGGGGGTCAGGGGGGGTCAGGGGGGGTCAGGGGGGGTCAGGGGGGGTCAGGGGGGGTCAGGGGGGGTCAGGGGGGGTCAGGGGGGGTCAGGGGGGGTCAGGGGGGGTCAGGGGGGGTCAGGGGGGGTCAGGGGGGGTCAGGGGGGTCCAGGGGGAAGTGGGGAGGGGGTCTGGTGGAGATGCCGGCTTACTCGTTCCTTCCGCTGCTTTGCCTGGGTGTGTGTATGTGTGAGGAGTAGAGTGACCAGACACATCACCAGGGGAGGGGGGGGGGGTCCTGATGGTGAAAGGGGGTACGCTGTCAATAGGTTGCCCTGGAAGCGGCTCAGCTGTCCCCGGGGGGTCCCTTGGTGCAGCCACACTCCGAGTTTGGGGCAGGGGCAGTGGCAGGGGCAGTGGCAGTCACCCCCCAGCTCATCAGCAGCTCGGCAGGCCTACGTGTCGGCACCCCAGCTCAGCTTGTCGTTGCCATCCCGCCCCCCCCAGCCCTGTCCTGAGCTCCCCTCCCCCCCCTGGCCCCCCTGGCCCCCTCCCCTGCCCCTGCCCCTGCCCCTGCCTCTGCCCCCCCTCACCCCCCTGTGTCCAGGCCCACAAGGCCAGTGCTGACCAGGCAGTGGCCGGGGCCACCCCCCTGATTGTCAGGGACCTAGGCGGGGGGGGGTCCCGTGACCTGCACCTGGACAACTTCAACGTATCCAACGGCGGCAAGGACCTGATTGAGGACGCCAGCGTCATGCTGGCCTATGGCAGGCGGTACGGGCTGGTGGGGCGCAATGGCACAGGTGGGGGGAGCGGGGGGTGGGGGGTGCAGAGGAGGGGAGGGGGAGGGGGGGTGGGGGTAAGAGGGGAGGGGAGGGGGAAGGGGGTAAGAGGGGAGGGGAGGGGGAAGGGGGTAAGAGGGGAGGGGAGGGGGAAGAGGGCGGTGCATGTGCCCCAGGCAGGGTGCTGTGGGAGGGGGGCGTCCTATAGAGGGACGTGGGCAGGAGTGCAGGGGGGGGGAAGGGGGAGGCTGGCGTGGAGGGAGGCAGGGGGGAGGCAGCCGACAATAGGAAGGCACCCAGTCCCCCTCCTACCCTCTCCATGCTAGCAGTCAGGGGGTGTGGTGTGCAGCTCGCCCCAGGCTGCCGGGGTCAGGTCCATGATGGTGTGTGGTGATCCTCGTATTCTGACTTTTTGGCTGAGCGTCCATGCGCATGACGATACGATACAAGCTGTCCGGGGCCAGTGAGCTAGCTGACTCATGACCCTGGTGTGGTGTGGTGGTGTGGTGGTGTGGCTTGCAGGCAAGACCAGCCTGCTGCGAGCCATGGCAGCGCACGACATCCCCGGCATCCCCGCCAACTGCCAGATCCTGCATGTGGAGCAGGAGGTGGTGGGCGGGGACATCACAGTCATTGAGGTAGCCTATGGGGCTGCGGGGGAGGGGGGGGAG